>VZRZ01006846.1:793996-1037995 GCA_013398175.1 Climacteris rufus | reverse complement strand
CATAGAAGACAGTGTACTACATTTCTGTACTTCTAGAAAAGTTTGGTACCATAGTCTGAACTATATTTTTTCAGGGAAACTTATTTTGCATGTCTTTTTCATTCCTTTTATTTGCCACACTTGTAGTGGTTGCTAAAAGCACAGCTTGCAATTACAGCAAAATTTACTACCTACTTCTAGGTGATGGTTGTTTTGTATCAAATATGGTGCTATGCAGGTGGTTTTGGAAACCTCACTTCCACACGAACCTATTTTGTACATATTTCTCCTTGTTGTGCCGTACTAAGTCATTAATTTGAGTAATTGGAAAGCAGCATCAAAAAGTGGCATGAAAACTTTAACGGGTAGTCTCAGATTTGTAGACTTATTTAGGCTGTAAGGGACCTCTGTAGGTCATCTGCTGCAACCTGCCCTGCTGCAAAGTTGAACAGTATAAACTTTGGTGTGCAATGATGGTGACTTAACTTAGTCTTTGCTATAATCTCCTTTATGTAGGTATAGAAAGCAAGATGAGCCCTGAAATCTTCTCTAGAGTAACAAACTCAGTTATCTCTGCCTGTCCTTGTTCCTCACGTCCTTCAGCCCCTAAACTGCTTGGTGGTCTCTCTGCTGAAGTTTCTTTAGTCCATCTTTGTTCTGCTGGGCTCTTCTAAAACTGGACGTGCTCACTGAGCTGAGATCTCACTATTGCTGAGTAAAAGTCAGTGTAACTTACTAGGTTTAGGCAGAGCACCAACTAGCACCTGAAGGCAGATTTTTTTTGACTTGCTTTTATCTAGAGCTTGAGATTGTGCATTTTCAGAATTGTCTATAATTATCCCTACATTCATGAGGAAGCTTAGATAGAATATTTTTTTTTACTATATTACTGTTTTCAGAAAGGGTTATATACATTGTTTAGCTTGAAGTAGACTTTCTAAGTTGTTGTTTCATGCAGCTGCAGATTTAATCAATATATTTCTCTGCTCTTTTAAGCTTTTTTCTGTCTAAATTGTACTGGTAGTAGTTGCACGTCGTTTTAGTTATCCTACTTATGCATTTTGCTTTGTGGCATGTTATTGATTTATGTTACATTTCTTCAAGCCAGGCATCAAGCAAACTGTTGTGGTTGTCTGACTTTGAGTGGAAAAGTAGTTTTCTGTCCTCTTTAGTCTTGGTATCAGCTTCCAATTTCTAAATTACTGTTTGTTTGATCTGCATGCAGAGATGCGCTTTGCACCATATTTTAATGTGTCATAGTTAAAATCTTAAAAATCCTGTCAGAATAAATGCTTATGATAGAAATATGAAAGTGGGCATAGGGAAATGCAGTAGTGGCAGGGAACAGAGAAAAGACAGTAAAGATATTTTTGTCCTATGCAAATCAGTCTTTCACATGGACTGGTGAATAAAGACATTTTACCCTTGCTGTTAGTTTCTCTTATCATAGTCTTTGTGCTGTCTAGCAGGCTGCATGATGATGCCAGAGCACAAGCAAGATGCCATAGAGCTCTCCTGGTGCAGAGTCCTGGTCATCCAGAAATTGGACCCTTGGCTTAGGTTCAGACCTCTGCTATGGTAACATTTTCAGTCACATAACTTTGACTTTTGCCGAAGTCAAAGCTAAAACTTGCTGGGACCTGCACAACATTATTTTTTGGCAACTGCAGCTCTTGTGCCATGGGCTCTCAGCAGGTTGGTTCACTTGCTTCATTTATACGATGGCACATAGTGTTTCAGGACATAAGGACAAGTCAGTTTGCAGCCTGTGCTTGTCACAGCTGTCTTGCCTTACACCTCATGGGAAAAGATTTATCAGGCATAATTATATCTAATTGAGCCACTCTTGTTATCTTGCCAGTGTTACTTTTTTCTGTTAATTTGATCAGTGGACACAGATGAGATAAAAAAGTAAACAGTGCCTATTTGAATGGCTTTGTGCTTCTTGGATGATTTAAATGATTTATTTAATCTACCATGAAATTACGTGGGTTGTCACATGGAGATCCAACTAGCTCGAGTTTTCTACCTCTTAAAGTTGATTTTATTTCCAGGAGGAGGGTTTAATGTTTTTTATCATTTGTACAAAATGAACTTATTTCATAATGCACCTGCAACTTGCTTTCTGTAGTCACATGTGCGTACTTTCTAAACTGTGACTTATTCTTTGTAGAACAACTTTTAAGAAAATCCACGATGTTCATGGTTATTTTTCAACCTTACTGTTGAAATAATATTTGTAGTACATGTAGGTCAACTAAACCTCACTAGAATTGTAGGAACTTACCTTTTAGTTTGTGTGTAGTTCATGAACACTTCAGGAGAAAGCAAGGCTGTATTTCAGGGCAGGGAGTCTCTGCCTTAACTTGAGTGAAATAGAGGTGGCTTTTAGTGGGGGCTTATTGTAGGGAAGCTGTAGAGACCTTATTGTTTCAGGGTGTAGGTCTGTCTGGTGTCCTGGAAACACAAATCTTGAAATAGAAATGCTGAGGAATTGGGAATGAAAATAAGAGGAAGGGAAATAAAACTATTGTTACTTCAGACTTGGGTTTCCTTAATATGTGAACTGTTCTGTATGTGGAGTTGCTTGTAGGATGGATAAGCTGAATAAAATTGGGGTATAGTAAACTTGTATTAATTTTTATTTCTTTGTCCTAAAGTGCATTATTAAGCTTTTTTTTCTATTAAAACGTATATATTTTCAGTGGCAGAAATATGGCTGGAAATACTGTATGATGTATAGCCTAAGCCAGTCTCTGATTGAAGAGGGAGGTTTGCCTATGTGTGGGAATTATTCTAAAACTGATTTCTGTCATTGTTTTCTTCTAAGACAGTGGTCTAAAGCGAATAAACAGTTAGAATATGTCTTGATTGGCATATGGGAGTTAATGGCTCATTTTTGCTCTTGCTAAGAAGGTTGAATCTGAATACCTTGCTGGCTGTGCTTGGCTTTCAGTATAATGTGGGTTTAACTATGGAAACAGCTTTAAAGCAGCTGTGGCCAAGGTGAATGCAGTCCTGTTTTTATTTAATCCCTGTCTCACCAACGGATGAATTCAAGGAAATAATCTAGTACAGGTAAATATGTTTTAGTTTTTGATTTCCATGCCTTTAAAAAGACCCTCACAAAACACCACCCTCTTTCCCAAAGAACTGACAGAAAAAAAAAGAGAAATGCCTGGTAAAATGCCTTTTCTATCTTAGCAATCATACAGAGTGGTAGTGCTGCTCTTCCCATGCCCATGTGCTTGTGGAAGATTGTGTGTCTTGCTCTGACATCACATGCAATTCTCTCTCGGAGTGCCTGGAGAAGAGAGGCTCCCAGGCAGTGATATTCTTCACAAAAAGGAATGCACTGGCTTGGGTTGAACTGAGTAAGGGGTACTTTCCCTCTGCATCATGCTTGAAACTGTAGAGAGATGCCTATATTTCAGGTTTCCTACACTTGCTCATAAATTTGTATTCTTGGTTGCTTGTGACTTCATCAGGCTGATCTAAATTCGCTTGAGTGAACAGAAGAATTTGTGTGACACGGAGGAGCGGGAGGCACTGGTGGGGCATGAGTGCTTTTCTGCAAAGGCAACTTAATGCTCAGTGGGCAGGTAGTCAGCATTGCTGATTTTTTTTTAATTTATTAATTTCACCCTCAGCTGATGCTTTTGAAAGTTGTTTAAGAATTGCTTCAATTAATGAGGTTCATCTTTCTGAGAAGCCTTTCCTTTTCACTGGTGGAGTACTCACGGTAGAGTACTCACTTGATTAGTCTTTGTTTTCATGTGTTTTAGCAGATAAAATGGAGACTATTCTTAAAAGTTAAATTCCACTTCTCATAATTGCATCCACACTAAGTAGTAGATCAAACAGTAATTAACTGAACAATTGGCTAATGACCGCTGGAAGAGGACAGAAAATATGGGCAGGTGGGGTGTGCTGTTGCTGAACCTGTGCCAGGTTGTATTCTGGTTAAGAGTCTTTACTAGGAAAAAATGCTGCTAATTTGACATATTGCTTTTTAGTGTGACTCTGCTGATCACTGTGTCTTCTGAAAGGTAACCCTTAACTCCAGCCTGCAAAAAGAAGTTATACTAGAACATGTGTTCCACCTATAATCTGATTTCTATATCTTTATATTGAGGCTAATAACAAATGTTATTAATGTTTTCATTTTTTGTGCATTATTGTGATAATAATGACTTTCAGTGAAGTTATAAGTAAGAATCTTCTGGATGTATACACTTGCTACATAAACGTTGCATTTTGAGAGTTTACTGATTTGTGTTTCTGGCAGTATGTAAAGTAAGAGGTAAAATGAGAAGGGAGTTACAAAATTTGAGGTAGCTCTGTACATCCAGGGCTGCTGCTGTACACTGCTGAGAGACTCTGGTAAAGGTCACCCTAAATACCAGAAGAAGGTTAATTAGGGGAAGAAGTCACCACCAAACAAAAACCCACTGGTTATTTCTTTTAATAAACATTTGGATCTGGCAAATTCCCTTACCATCTTAATGTATCTGTTCCTGTAGCAGAGCCACGTTACTCCTGTGCTTGTTTAAAGTACTACTGTGTGAAGTGAATGGGTGATGGTTTCAGCAGGCAAGTCTTCAAACTGTTGGTTCAGCTGAAGGATGATCTTGCCAAAAGGGCTTTTTGTGTTGTGAACAAATTGCACAAATTGATTCCTTTTGTGTACCTAAAGGATGATGGAGGCATATGATGCATCCATAATTGAGCTTGCCATGTAGTCTTACTCAGTTTATCAGTTTGCTCTGTGAATTGCTTATATGGTTGCAACTGTAACTACAATTTTGCTTGGTAAGGTTTTTACAAAAGAAGAGAATGAGTTTAGAATGCTTATTTTGACAGAAAAAGGGATTTTTTGATGTGTGTACCTTTGTCATGATGCTGTTGCCAGTAAATCAAATCTCCTACTTCTGATATATTCTAGTTGAAAACTATTCTTTGGACTTGAGCAGATATTGATTCTGACAGGAATGGAAATCTGAAGATTTTTGTGAACCCACAGTTATCCAAATAAATTGATGAGCAGGGTGAGAATGCCCTTGTCTTACATAAACCTTTTGTGGGTATCTGGCTACTGTAATGTAGAATATGCCACTTCCTGATAAATAAGTGAAAAAAATGAAGTTATGAAGGATAAAGACAGCAGTCAAATTCTATCTTCCTCTGTTTCAGCATAAGGCAAAATATCATCATTCAGAATAGTTAAACCTGGAAGATGGGAGATATGCTTTCCACAATACAGATACATGGTAGCAGAACACTGGTTGTTGAGAGAAAGGAGGGGAATTTTTTGGTGTCTGTTTATTTTAAAATGTAAGCAAAGTACTGAAGTGCCATGTTGACAGTGGAGCTTGGAGGAAGCAGAGCATTTGTTTTTTTAAAATGAGATTTAATATATTGAGGTTATGCCTCTTACTCAGAAATAACTTCAGGGAGTTGCTTTGCATTTGAAATATTCTAAAATGTGTTTAATTTGAATTTAATAAACTTTCTTGTCAGATATTAAGGTTTTGCCTGATAATTTTTTGGCATGCAGTAGAAAGCTCACATTGTGAAGAAGATTGAACAGAAGTGGTCTGAGAAAGAAACCTTCTGTTTCTTTTGAAGGTCTGGTCCACAGTGTGTAGTTAAACTATATCTGGATTTTTCTGTGTTAATTTCTCTTTACTTCTTTAGCTGCATAGTTTTAGACTATTCATTGTAACAGTTCCTGACCTTTTGTTCTAATTGTTAATGGAAGTAGAATGACTTTTTAAAAAATGCTGTAGGAATTTAGAGGGGTTTTGATGGACAGAAAGAATCATCCTGTGGCAAAATTGCCTTAGTACCGTGGCTTTATACTCTGAAGCGCTTATATTTCTACCAAAGAAAATGTAATTTCTGCAGTGCTGTGCTAACATGGATTTGACTCAATTACTCTTTTTAAATGTGAAGATTTTCTGTGCTTGAGATGAGTGGTGTGAGGGGAATTAATTTACTTGTGTTCAGGTAGATTTTTTATTTTTCATGTCTCTTAAAACAAATGCAGCTGAGGGAAAAGCAAAGGTGGCTTAAACATGCTGTGTTGTTACAGATAAGCTAACAATAGTTGAAGTCCTGTTTGTTCTGTGCAGGTTAGAAAACTACTGAAAATGCTGGTAACTTTTTTCCTTAGTGTCTTCTTTTGAAGAATACTTAGGAAGGCTCTTCTGTGTAATGAGTTCAGTTATTCTTCCTGAGAATGGTTTAGACTTTAGACTAAATTGGACTGTTTTTGATAGAAGGGTATTTTGTGAATTTTCAGAATTTCTTATGTAATTGTTACCTAAGCTAAATTATACAGAGATAGCTCTTGTTAACCTATTGTGTGCCATAGCCCCCTTTTCTGAATGTTAGTGAGCCATTCTTATGTGCCCAGAGGAGACGTGGTTGAGAGAATATAGTGGGGAGCTCTCGTTTCTCTGGATTTGGCGGTTTTTAATTTTAAATTTGAAAGCTCTAAGCTTATAAAGGAACCTAAAACTGAAATGTGCTTAAGTTCAGGCTTTGGGGGTCAGGATTTCCTTCACTCTCCTTTGAAGTTCAGATATTGAGAGATGTCTCTCAAAATTTTCATTTGACAGCCTAGGAAGGGGACTTGCAATGTAACCTGATACACTTAATGATGGACTAGGGTGCCTTATGTGTCAGATTTACACCTGGAACTGCATTATGTCTGCTCTCTTACTGCTAGATTTTGCTTCTGGGTCCCCCTCCCGTGTATGTCATTGCTGCACAGGTCATGGGGTCATTGTTGCTGTCTCTGTCCTCCTCCACCTCGTGCATACCATTGAAAAGACAGTGGAGAGGCAATAAACTGCGCCAAAAGATTTGCTCATGAAGTCACATCCTAGAAGTGGTGTGGTAACTTTAGGTGTTTCTGGGTGTTCATATGTTGCCTTCTCTGAAGGCCAGCAGGGCTAGGAAATACATTTTTAAAGAGCTGGTATAACTTTTATCTGTAAACCAAGAAGAACACAGGTTGTAACAAATGCAGCTTTGCGAGGATAGTGCAGCTGCTGTCTCATTCTGAGAGAATTCACAGCCACAACAATTCTTCTGTAATTCTTTTAGTTTTATATCCTTCTGCAATGAGGACATTGAGACTGTTGTGGGTTGTTTTGAACGCTAGAAACGGATGAGACAAAGTCTCTTTCTTTACACAATACACAGCTGTTGGATGAGAATAATCTAATTATGTTTCAAGCTGTACTTGAAATCTATAGGTGACAGATCCCTCGGTTTCTTTTTTCTTGTCTTTCCCCCCCTCCTGTTGGGAAGAAGTCATTCCTTTTGTTTCTCAGTGCAGTTTCCACCTATATAATGTCAGTGATCTGAGGTATTTATGAATTTTCTGTGTGTTCCTCTTACAGAACTTATTCTTTGTAAACTGTTCTTTTTTTCCTCTCCTCTTTCAAATCTGTATTACAGGGTGTCACTGCCAACTCTCTGCATGGCACATTGCTTCTGTGAATGTATTCCAACAGGTGTGTTATTTTTGTTTTCCTGGCATTTGTTTTGCAATTTAGTATGAACATACTTTACAGCTGTATTTCAGTCTGGTTCAAACAAGTTTAGCTCAAGTAGTGGTTGAGTCGTGGTTTTGATGGAATGACTGTTTGGCAAGCATTGTCTGTAAATGCTTCAGTGCTTTCAGCACATAATATTTTGGGACTGCCATAATGCAATTGCATAATCTTAAATTATGTGCTTTACAAATAAGATGTTTTTAAGGATTGAATAGAAGCCGTGAGTTGAAAATTTGGTGTATGAAAAAATCTTAACTTTTTGTCATTATCGCAGGCTTTATTTTATAAGCTTCTTTTTCTTTCCATTATGTGCATATTTTCACCTAATATGAATCTTCTGATGATACCAGGAGTGTGTGGGATTTGTTTCAGGTTTTATAGGGGCTCATTAATGAAGCAATTTGTTCAGCTTTGCTACTCTGTAGTTTCAGGTGACTCATTTGTGACCCTTGTGACATTCCACCTTCGCTGCTCCAAACAGTGTCTAGAAAACCTATGATATTCAGGAAATGCTGCATATAATATGTACTGAAAAATGAGAGAAAAACAGTTCTTTTCATCTTTTGAGAGTGACTTAAATACATATTAATCAATACTGTTTTACATGTATCAGTTTTGAGGACTTTTAAATCTAAGCTTTAAACACTTCTAAGAGTGTATGTAAACCCCTCCCCCTTTTATTTTTAATAATATAAGAGGAAAATTGTAAGAAGTTATTACAAGTCATATACAAGATACTGCAAGCAGTTTTTACACAGTTCTACTAGCTTAAGGACTGCCAGCAGTGGAGATGACAGATTTAGGATGTTAAATTAAAAAGAGCCTGATCTTCAATGGATTCACTTTTTGAATCTAAGTGTAATTTTGATTTTGATGTTGTTCTGTGGTAACAATTATATATTGTGGGGAAGAAAATTGCTTTTAAATTCGTTGTTAAAGTTTGGTTATTTTACTGAGATTTCACCGATCCTTGTGTACAATGGGTAACTATTTCCTGCTTATGTTGATGATTTTAGCTCTTTCTGTTTTTAATGCCTGCATGGCTATAATTATCCATAATTTTTGCCTGGAAACCATGCTATATCTGTTTGTCATTTTTTCTTTAGTCCCTCTGTGTTTTTGAACAATGTGAGTGACAAACAGTAGTCAAGAAAGGAACTGTGATAGTGTATATGGTGATGATTTCTGTTTTATTTTCCCTTCTGAAATATCTTAGTTGTTTTCACTTGAGGTTATTTTTCCATTCTACTGCATTTATTGGCAATAGATTTCATCTAACATTTTATTTTGCAATCAGCCTGTTGTTGTGCAAACTTTCTGTGGCTATCCACAGTGACTTGCAGGCAAGATTATTCTGACTGGATCCCAATCTTTTTAGCTTTACAAAGTTTATGAAACTTTCTAGAGCTGTCACTTCATTCCATATTTATAAGTATAGGTTAAAGTGCGTATCCTTGAGGAAAGTTATCAGTGCAGCATCCTCTTCTTTTTTTTTTGTAATTACTGGATCACCATTTTAAAAAAGTTTACTGCTTCTGCTTATCTCGCACTTTGTATTTGTTGATCAGTTTTAATTTGCTGGTAATTTGTTGCTCTCATCCAATAAGAGTTTGGTTTCTTTAAGACCTTCTGATAAGAGATGTTCATGTGTAACCTCCATATACATTCCTGAACTTTCCATATGTATTACACCAAACAGTTTTTGTGTGCTTATCGTCGTCTTTAGCAAATCCTAAATGCTTGGACTTCTCTTTAGGGAAGTCAGGGTGTTTTAGTACTTACTGTATTGTAAAGAAATGATGGATGTTTTTCTTTGAACAGTCAAGCAAGGTAAGATGAATGGTAAAGAGTACCTCTAGGAGAGCCAAAAGGCACACCTTGTAGTTGTGGCAATGGCATGAGATAACTCTGAATGCGTTTTAACCTGTTGCATTATGCTGCCTTAAACCCAAGCTGCTGCACGGTAGAACTGGAAATATTTGAAAGACACATGTTCCCTGCCAATTTCAAGGCAACCACACCCTGCCTTGTTTGCTGTGCTTACGAAGGTACATTTTTGATTTGTAAACAGTTCCTCATTGTTGCTGTGTAATAAGAAGCTGATTTAATGACATTTTTTAAAGGAATGAGAACTGTAAATATCAGCTTTTCTTAACAGATTCTTTTGTTTGAACACTTTAAACTGATTAATAAAATGTATTACTTCAGTTAAGTTTAACCATGCATGTAGGACTGAGATAGAGCTGGGGCAGCTCTTTGTACCTGTTCCCTGCACTCAGGTGGTGGGTAAGTCTCCCAGGTGAAATTTCTTCCTTGCCCCTTGCTGGCTGGGTAAATTGGTATGCTGCAAATACACAGGTGCATTTTAGACCTGTCAGTATTTCTGTGGTTGTCTGACTGTCAGAGATGTACTATGTAGAGAGGTATCTAGCAGGTAGGATTTGAGAGCCAATATAGTAATGTGAAATAGTAATTTACACTAGATCTTGAGGATATTTGAAAGGCATCGTGTTACATTTCAGGTAGTAAGGGAGGATGCTCAGAATAATTCTAGTCTGTTTGCCTTTAGAAGTATTTCTCTGAGACATTTAGATAACACATAAACAAGTGAATTTCTGGCTGAGCTTTGGGGTTGCAAAATGCCGAATACAATACTTGTGAAGTATTACATGAACTAAATGAGTTCTATTACTGTTGCGTTCTGTAAAAAAATGGCTTTTCACTACTTTTTAAAAAAAGATAACCCATAACCATAAAGATGATCTCATAAAGTATTATGACCTTTTATGTCCACTTGTTGCCACAGAAAAATTGCATGCAAACATTGTACGCAAATATAGAGATATTTACACAAGAAAGCTTTGACTTGGTGAGAGTTCTACATGGATTATGAGCAGAAGACTGGTTTTATGTGTCATACAGTTGTGGTGATCATGAACATATGCTTTGAGCTTTTATTTATTGCCCTAGTTTATAACTGCTTGCTTTCTCTTTGTGGGGAACACAGCCCTGTGTTTTGCATGGTAATTTTTTTTTACTTTGCAGTGTAGAGCTTGGAGCCAAATAGTTTGATCCTGATTCACTTAGCTTATAGGTGCATAAAAATCTGATACGAATTTAAAACATCAAAGTTCATTTAACAAAGAAAATGCTGGGGGTTTTTTTGCCAGTTTCTAGAAATAAAGATAGGAGCAAGAAGTAGTGCAAAACAACATGAGAACTTGGTTTATGTGTTAAATATGATTCCACTGAGACCAGCTTCTACACTATTACCAAGTATATTATTGTAAGTGTACATAACCATGTGTTTTATGTATGTATGTAAATGCATATTTATGTATGTGCAGAGTGCTTGTCCTCATAGTCCAGAAGAGTTGCTACATGCAGTACCTGTAAAGGTTATATACTCTCATGTCTGGTTAATGAGTCTGTTTGATTGAACATGTCCATTAGTTCCTGAAAATAATATCTGCTCATAGAAATCTGAGCAGCAAAATCCATCCAATAGCTTGAGCTATGAGTTAAGCTTGCAGCTGTGTCAAAGGTACTGAATTTCAGGGCATCAGCTTTTGAGGAATCAGGAAATAGAGGACGGTACCTCTCTTGCTGTCTTTCATTTAATGTTTCTATAACCTGCTACTGAGTGTATTACTCAGCAAAAGATGAGCTGAACTGAAAAACTTCTGTTACTTGCTATGCATTTAGAAGTGAAAAAAATTAATGTACAGCCCTTCAGTGCTGTTCTTTTTATCCTTCATATGAACCAATTTTTCTGCCTGAGATACATTTCCTCATCTGTTTCCAATGTCAAAGGACAGACAAAGAGCTTTGAAAGCAGTAGTTACTTAAAGGCATATGAGAGAAATATCTTGCATTGGAGTCTGTAGGCTATTTTTGCTTGTGCTCTCCTTTTGTGGTGTTTAGGTTTTCTCTACTAGTTAGTGTATTTTTCCATTTTAACAAGTGTGGAGACAAACTCTATACTTTGTTTATTTGTAGTTACAAGGCCTTTAAAGACTTTGTTACTCATCAAGAGAAATGAATTTTCAGAGTATGGATTCCGATTCTTGTATATATTTTATATAATAGACTTCAGTTTGGGCTAATATTTTGCTGGCATCAGCCTCCATGCAGCACAGAGCTGCTCTGTGAGAAGCACTGACTTCTGTGTAGCCTGCCAAAAGCAGTATGTGTGTTGGCAGGATAAATGCCATCCTTTGGATGAAATTTTTTGATGCCAGGATTAAGCCATAAAAAGTAGAAGGAAAAAAACAACAATATTGAGTCTGTTATCTAAAAAAAAAAAAAATTAAATAAGTTAGTCTTTCAGTATAGAAATGCTGAAAAATAAAAACCAACAGTTGTGTGGTGTTTCTTCACATTTGGATACTTAATACCTTTTCCATAATGTTTTGAAACTTGTGGGTGATTTCTTTCTAAAAGAAAACAAGAATAAGCATTTTAGTGGTGTTCTGAGTAAGCAGAAAATTTTGAAAGTTTTGGCTGCTGTATTTAAGAAGAATTTTATAGTTATTAGAATGCTTTGCAATTCGGAGTTTGGCTTGCTGTCTCAAGAGGGAATATTAAAGTCATTGTGTTCTTAGTCCTGACGTTTTGTGATAATTGTGTAAGGTAGTTACATTTTGTGAGCAGAAAAGACAGAGTGAAGGGCAAATCATATAAGTCTTTTTTTCATGAATGCAGCGGGATTTGAAGAGTCTGAGAATATAATGTTTTCACTAAATGCCCTGTTTCCTTCTACATAGCTGTCAGATTATAGATTGCCCTTGTGAAGGGAAGAGGAGGGGCAGACACTGGTCTTTTCTCTGTGGTGACTGCCAGTGACAGGACCTGAGGGAATGGCCCGAAGCTGTGTCAGGGAAGGTTTAGGTTGGATATAAGGAAAAGGTTTTTCATCCAGAGGGTGGTTGGGCACTGGAACAGGCTCCCCAGGGAAGTGGTCCCAGCACCAAATCTGACATAGCTCAAGAAGTGTTTGGACCATGCTCTCAGGCACAGGGTGTGTGTTCTTTGCAGGGCCAGGAGTTGGACTCAATGATCTTTGTGGGTCCCTTCCAACTCAGGATATTCTGTGATTTCCCTCATGGAAATACATTTCTCTGAAACTGAGCAAAAAAGTAATTCAGCAAAAACTTGGTGAAGAGTCCTATAATTAAGTTTTAAACCAGTATTAAAAATGAGAAGTAATCTTTGTCTTAGGTTGCAGAACTGTCCGATTCCAGACGTTCTTTAAATGTGCATTTTGTTCAAAACTCAACTCCCACAGTGCACGCAGTTGGAGAATGTCCTGTGTAGCTTTGGTTTCAGCCAAAGGTTGCAATGCTGCTACGTAATTTCCTTCTGCTGAAGCATTTTACTTACCTTTGTTGCAAGAGTGCTGATAGATTGGCATAGTCAGTGAATCATATAAGGTCATGGACCTGCACAGACTTTTGCTTTTTGACTTTTTGGGTTATTTTTTGCTTCTCAACCAGAGCAGCAGAGTTATTCAACTTGGTGTGGACACAAGGGTGGATTGAGGTTGTGTGGCTGAGACACAGCATCTTCTGTCAATCAGTGCAGTGTTGGATGGTCCCAACGGAGTAGTGAAATGTCAGTATTTTACTGTTAATGGTGTTGTTGAAACTTACGTTTGCATATCATCTTAATCTAATAATCTAGTGATATAAAAATTTAGCCTAATTAGTTTGTGTTATGAAATCTTTTTAGAAAAGCTTCTCAGTTCTGAATATCTCTTTTCCTTCCTTTTTCTCCTTTATAAAAACAACCTGAACAATTTTCTGCAGTTTTGTTTTATCAACTTCCTTTCTGTATGTGGTGACTATTTCCAAAAAGCAGAGAACTCTGGTAAGTTGGTGTGTTTTTTTGATACAGAAAAATTTGTAAGACAAGAAAATGCTGTATTGGTTGACAAGGCCTTAATTAAAGTTAAAAAAAAGGTTTTATTCTTAATTTTAAAATAGCGATAGACACAGTATACCTGCATGAAAGATCTCCTATTTTATGCTGATTACAGTGTATTTTTGAGGGGAGGTATTCAAGTAAAAGTAACATAAAAAAATTGTATCGAAATTGTAATTGCTTTCAAAACAACATTTTCTGCATTGTGAATTCATTATTTTCTTTGTTTCTGTTTGTTATTTTGTTTTGCTTCCTAACCTAATAAAAGATTTATTGTATTGTCTTTTTTAAATGTTGCCTTCTGTAAAATGTGTTGTGTAACTTGTTTGTCCGTGGCTTCCTTATGGAAAGGATGTCCTGTAGTTGTGTACACTCGTGCATTGCCACACCACCTTGTCAGTTTTGTGAATACTGTTGCATTTAATAGTCTTGTGCTGTATCTTATGATAAAGAGATTTGATGATAGTGAGTTATTGGACTGTTCCTTATTACAGATGGTTCTAAATGAGAGCAGGACTGAAACTGGAAGTAAGTGCAGTTAGCAATAATTCTGAAATGCGTGTTGGGAAGGGGGAGTTGTTCAGAACAGGCATCAGCTGTGGGAGTCAGGTGTAAAGAGGATAAAAGTGACAGCTTGTACGTGCTCTGAAGGGAAGGAGCCCTTGTGTAGGGGCCCTGTGTGGCTGGGACTAGGAGGTGTAGCAGTGTTGTGGTATAACATTGAATGTGTGTCTTCCTCCTTTCCTGTTTGTGCTTAAAAAAAAGGTATTCGCCTATTCTGTAGAGCTGTTTTAGGAACTAAGTATGTTTATTTGGAAAGTAAGAACAGCAGAATGTCTCTGAATTAGTGTTGGTTTCTCTACCCCTTCGTTCCAAGTGGGTGGTTATCAGGAAATCTTGCAATCTTGTGTCTGGGAGAGATAAGAATAAGAAGCATGAGTGCTGGGAAGCAGTTTAAGTCACTTACGTGAAATTTAGCTTGAGATTCTGCTTTAGAAAAAATGGCCATATGCTGAAAAATGTCAACACATGTTCATAGAAATGAGTAATTATGAAGTGGAACTTGACTTAGTCTCCCTTAGTACTCACATTCATTTAAAAAAAATAAAATTACTTTTTCTGATGTAAATTATTAAAGGTTATTTGTCCATCTCCTTAGATAAACAAACCTTGTGGTTGATACTGAATAGTGAAATACAAAAGATGGTGTGATTTCTAAGTGAATATATTAAAAAAACCCCCAAGAGTTTTCCAGAGTGGACCTGAGTGTTACTGTGAAGATGGTGCAGATGCTCAGAATTGGATTATTGAATATGATGTATTCCTCTCTGATTAAAAAAAAGGCAATGAAATGTGCTCAGTCATTGGTGTTGAATGCACTGTTGCATTAGAAATTCAGTCTCTCAGTTTAGGAGGATCAAGGGCATTCTTTTGTCATGGGGCTAAGGAGACTAACATGACTTTTGGATGCTGTGGGACAGATAGGAGCTATATCCAGAGTTATCTGGCCTCTGTGTTGGTATGGAAGGATGCCAGTAGCTTTTTCTTTTTTTTTTTTTTTTACTCTGCAAATTATTAATAACAGACAGGGTGTTCTCAAAGCTACTGCCTGTTCTGGAACCAGAGGCAAGAGGTTTGCCTTTGTGAGTTCCCAACTTGTAATTGAGTGTTTGCATTTTCTGCAGGTATTGTGAGACTCTGCCTATGAATAGAAAAGGAGCAGTGAGGAGTGGCATAAGGCCTGGATGCTTAGGCTCGCTCTTAGATGTCCATGCTCATAAACATTTCTTGTTTCTTTGGGTTTCTCATATCTTCTGTTTTAACTACATTTTGATTTATTATAAAAGATATTCCTAAACTCTCAGTTGGTATATTGGGTCTTCAGCTGCTATTTAGTAATAGCTTGGAATATAATGTAATGAATGTTGTAAACTTTAAAAAAAACACTTCAAGTTTTATTTGTTTGTTCACCACCTTTGTCAGGTTACCATAAAGAAAAGGGTGTTGCCTCTTAAGTTTAGTATCTGGTAAATTACTGTTGGGCATCTGGTTCTTTTCGAAGTATAAAACATGATAGAACAATGAAAAAGAGAGTTTGTCTGTAAAAAGCTTTATGAGAGACTACTTTCTGCCTGTCTTGAGAAAGTTTTATGAAGATGGGAGGAACAATAAGTGGTTCCAAGTGTTGGACGCTTTCATTAGCATTATCTACAATTCTTCATTTTATACTTTTGTGCAGGTGAGAAAGATGTTTACACCTGTTGGTTCATTCCAGGCAGTATTACTTGTCAAATTCTCAGAAACACATCGTATTGAGACAGACCAAAGGCACATTTGAAAAAGGCCCCGTGCTTACCCCACCACCCAATAGCTCCCCTGCCCATCTTCCCTGGTTCAGCTGCAGGGATTGTGTGAGTGCTGTCTGTCTAAGGCTGGCTTGGCTCTTGTCCCAGCCTGCCCTTATAAGTGACACCGAGCTTACTAAGGGCAAATCCTTGACTGAAAGCAAGTGGTTTGGGATATTAATATCTCCAGCTAAACTGACTGTGTACAAAAGTTGCTCTGGAACCTGGATTTGCACCATGGGGTTTGGTTAGATTTTCTCCCCTTACGATTTTCAGCCTTAGGTAGGTAGGTTCTTTTTCAAATGCCTGCTCTTTAGGACACAATGTGGCAACCAAAGTCACTTTGTAATATGCAGAGCTGATAGCATGTCTAAGGAAGAAAGCCAAGTGCCTTGATTTCAAAATACAGCCTCTGTCTCCTGTTTTCACATGCAGGAGATGGATTTGATGTTCCTAGTTACTCATTTTATATAGTGTTAATTGATTAATATTAGAATGTTTTATACAATGGTTGGAAATGACATGTAAAGGTCCCAAATATTAGTCAGAATATTGCTGAAACTGAGCTTGGGTTCATATTTGTATGTTTCCATTGTGTGTGCTTTCAAGGAAAGGAAGGAGCTGAAATCTTTCTTTTCAAATGAAGCCAATGTCCTTTGTGGCATGTTTAGTTTCTGCATATCTTAACGTGTTCCTGGGGAGAAGAACTTGTTTCAGCAGCACCGTTATTAGATTTATTTAGAATGCTTTGTGTAATATGCTTTGGTCCTAGTACAAAGAAAACCCTCCAGCTTATTTGAGCAACAATTTTTCTACAGTTAGGTTGTTCTGGTAAATAGTCTGAAAGTGTATGTTTAAATATATATAGTAAATGCTTTTAGACTGTCAGAGGCAAACCTGAAAGTACACCTGGGTGGGTGGTGGGCAGTACAGCAGTGACGACAATGAAGAGTAGATGTACAGGTTTTGGTTGAGACATGGCATTGTCTTGGATCAGGTCTCTGTCTGTAAGTCCTCTTTAGAAAGATGGAAACTATTATTTCTTTTATAAGGCCTAACTAGATGTTTGTGAAAAGCTTTAAGAAGCTTTTGATTAATGACTGTATGTAATAAGTGATTATATCACACAGAATAATAGAGGGTGGGAGGAGAAAGGTTGGCAATGTAATTCTTGAAGCATTGTGAAAACTTAAACCTTCGTTCTTTTTCATATGCTGTCTTTACATTGAAATATATTTTTTCTGCTGTTTCCCCTTAATTTTTGCCTCCTCTATATCAATAACAAAACAAGAAAGAAACTGGTCTTTAAAAAAAAAAAGGAAGAAAAAGTCTAAGGTAGGTAATTTGGCCTAGTTGTGTTGGTTTGGTTTGTTGTGTTTTTTTAATATTTAAACTTTTTTTCTGTATTGTTTTCACCAGATTTGCAGTTGGTGTATAGCATCTCAGTTCATGAAAAATTACTACATTTTACTTCCTCCTACCCCCTCCTTTTTTTTAAAGGCACCAGTAACTGGTGAAATTCTTAGCAGGCTTTTCAGTACAGGTTACTTCATACAACTGTAGAGCAATACTCTGCCTTTCTAAGTCTAAAACTGAGGGGTTTTGAACCTCAGACACTTTATACCTCCCCTCCTCCCATTTTTTTTCTGATCTTCATATTGCCCCAGTAACTTCTTGGCTGCAGGTGTTCTCAGTTGCTTTTGCATTTCACATGCACCCAGCTCCTTTTGCAACAGAAAAGTAATTTCTGAGTGGGTTAATCTGAGGTGGTGTTTCTGACAGCTGTGGATGACAGCTTTGGAATTTGGTTGGAAACTTGTTGGAGGTGTGGTGGAAAGACTTACTTAGGAGGACCAAGGATACTGCACTTGAGAAGCTATGCAGCCAAAAAGCAGCAGACCTGGAAATGACTGCTCCACCATCCGTTGCATCCTATGGGGTAGTGCAGTTGGTTTGAATGTGCCATTCCAAATAAGGGCAAATAAGGTGATATTCTTCAAGAGCTCTTGTTTCTAACTTTTTTCACTTAAAAAAAAAAAAAAAAAAGAGGGAATCCAGTAGGTACAAATAATATGCTGGAGCCAGAAGCCAATGGGGGAAGTTAGAAACATCTCTACAAAGGTTCTGACCATGTAGTCCTTACCTCGGGAAGAATTCTGCCAGAGAAACATGTGGTTTGTCAGCTAAATGTATGTGCCTAGCAAGCATTTAGTCTAATGCTAGCAGTTTTTGTCAGTAATAATGCTGGAATATAATGAAAAATAGTGATAATGGAGAATTGTCACTTTAATGGGAAGTTATGTGTAGGAAACTTGTGTGAGAAAAAGGAGACTGCTCTTCAGAAGTGTTATTAGTGGAGTTTGATAGAAGTGGCTTTGGTAGAAATATTGACTTATTTCCAAAAGGTGTTTGTTTCTAATCTTTTAAAATTGTAAATTGGTCCCACTGAACAGTAAGTTTTTTCTCCAAGAAACTTGCCTTTGTGTTTTTGAGAAACACACAGCAATAATATTTTTTTTATAATACCCTATTTCAACAGTACGTTTGTAGTGGTTGAAGAAATGAAGCAACTCAAGTATATGAATCTCTTGGAAAAATGAAACCCCCATCCCCTAAACCAAGCCCTTAATCTTCTTCCTTAGCCCATTAGAATTGTCTGAAGTGAAATGCACGTGGGTTTGGTTGTTACACGTTCAGCTCCTTTACAATGACACAGGTTCACAGACTTTCTCAAAGGGTGTTTGGGTAAAGGTTAGTATTCTGTAATCTACTTCACCTGCAATTCATGTTTAGAGGCAGTTATAGATTGTATTTAGGCCATGTGATTTAGTTAAGAAAAATCTAAATTACCGGGTTAGATTTACGTCTGTGAAAATGTTTCATTGGCATTTTGTTTTTTTCTGCACTTTCTTCAGAGTGATAATAGCACTTAAAATTGTTTAGAAAATAATTAAACATGAAAGAGACATAATTACACTTTTTTTCTCCAAAGATAAGACTCTGTACTTCTTGTCTCTGGAAATACTTCTGCAGGCCTTTATAGTATGAAAGACACTTTTCTGTTTGTTTGGAAAATATAAATTGCAATACACAGAATGGGCAATGAATGTTTCTCTTTACAAGGAAAACAAGCGGAGAAACAAGAATTTTCAGGTGACTGCAAAAAATTAAATGGAAAATGCAACAGAAAGGAGAGCATGAGGAAAGTAGAGGCAAACTAGTCTGTAAAGGTATGGCTTTGAACGGTTGTGAAGCAAGCTTTGTTTGGAATGTTTGTTTTTCAGGTTGTGACAAAAGCAAAATGGCATCAACAGGGTTATTTTAACCAAGTCCAAACCTTCCTTAAAACTTGTCCCTTATATTAGTAATGGAGTGCCAAGACCTGCTTTTTCTGCCATGTTATGCCATGCCATTCTTATTGCCTTCATGGTTAAAGGGTTAAGAGGGTATGTATCTTTCAGTAGGAGGTGAAATTCAAGGGTAGATTCACAGTTTAATCCATTTAAAATTTATTCTATGTAGCAGTAGGACATAGGACTGCTTTTTCTTGAAATGATCAGTACGTTCATCTGTGATGAACACAATCTGTTCCTGGTGGAATTGAAATGCAGAGATTGCTTTGCTGTGAAAATATGTAGGCCTCATATTGTAAGAAAATCTTGTTCAGTGGCAGGACAATGTGTACAATAATTACAGAAAACAAAAGGTGTATTAATTCTTGATGAAAGATCTGGCTGATATATTGGAATTGTTTAATACAGAGACCAATAACAATTACCTGCTTACATTTCAAGTCACTGTACAGTTGTCAGTTCCAAAGTTCAGAGACTTGTGGCCAAGAGACAATTGGAAGTTTGTCACTTAGGGTTTCATTGGGTTAGCTTTCTGCCTTTTTCCTGACTCTTGCTAGTTTTTGAACTGTAACAGAAGAAAACTATGTGAAATGAAAGTATTATATCAACCTGTACATTTACATTGTAGTTCTTGGCTTTCTTGCTCCATGTTATTTTCCTTTTCTGGGAAAACAAACAAAACAAAAATTCATATAAATGTTGATTAGTTAGCCAACAGAGATACAGTGCTGTAATTTGAGTGTTGAGTTTTGTCAGTTAACATTCAAGATTGCTCAAGTTGAACTGATGTTGGCATACCAAAATCATTGTGTACCACACTGAAAACAAATGAGCTGCAGTTATTTTTGGATGGGCAAGTCCAGGTTAGGCAGAACTAAGACAAAGGTCAGAAAATACAGTAGGATATGAAAGTTATTCAGAGTCTTAGCAACTCTACAGTAAATTTTGTTTTGGAATATTTGCACTTTTTTCCATTTGTGAAGTTCAGCATAAGCAACATGTTTGGTAAAACAGGAGGGGTAAATGAACTCTGTGTAATAGCTGCGTGATAAAAGACCATGAACTTCAGTTTAGGCAGTAGTGGTCAATGCTGTATGGCCATGGAACAAAAACAGTGAGATGCAACAGATGGTTTAACACTTGTGTAATGATGAAAAGTCAGCAGGTTTTAAATGGAATTGTTTATACTGAGAGATGTTCTGCCTTGTAAACTCGAGTTGTTTCATAGGCCAAAATTCACGTCTACCAAAATCTGCCAGATGGGCTTTTAAAAAAATATTTGTTACATGTTAACAGGGGAAGATGAACTGTTACTAACAAGCAATGTGGTTAGTATTGATACAGTTTTAATGTGTCAGTTTCCCTCTCCACTGTTAGAAACTTTCTTGGGACCCCTTTGGAAAATTTGTTACTTTTTATTTGGTCTTGTATATAGTCTTGCTATGTTTTGAAATTGAAAGATATTATTAATATTATCCTCTTTTAAAAAGCAAGTCGCTTTTCAATAAACTCCAAGCCCTGAGTGGTAGTGATGTGAAGCTACGATCAGAACAAAAGCCTGAGACTCTGAGTCTGGAAAACACTGTGTCTGTAACCCCTGAAAATAACTCAAACTTTCTGATTTTAAAGATGACATTTTTAAAAAAACAACAACCTAGCTCTGAAAGTTGGGCTTGTGCAGTTTTAGCGTTCTGCTTTGCAAACTGTTGCTGCTTGCTTTTTGGTAATGTCTTTTTTGAAGCCCTGCATGTGAGCATTGTATATGTTCCATTTTGCTTAATGTGTTATGTGCTTTTTGGACTCTGTCAGGTGTACTTATTAGGTATGTCTGAGAAGCCAGTATGTGTCTATTACCTGTATTGAACTCCATTATGAGGGAATTAGAAAACCATGCCATAACTGCTACTGCAGTATCTCATCTTTCTCATGATACTAGTCTGTGTCTGACTTTGTGCAGATCAGCTGGGGCCAGTACAAAGGTAACCCAAAAAGATGGGGTGGAGGGGAAATAAGTTGTCTGTCAGGTTATGGCTTGTGGTGATAGCAAACCATGAGGTAATGTGGCTGATTAGTCTGACTTCATCTGTTTGGGGGCAGGTGTTTGTATTTAACTGATGATATTTCATTCAGATTGTTTTTCCAACTGTCTTTTCCAAGAAAGGGTGGTAGAAAGCAGTGCTGAAACACTGAGAGGAGGGAATTGCAGCTCTGTTGGACAGATGCTTGAAAACCCAGGGATCTGGTGTTATCTTTATTTTTTCAGTTGTTATGGTTAAATGTCTAAATATTGCTAAATCTTCTTATTGTGTATGTATACATATATATATGTAAAATAAATGGTAAATGTAAGGAAATGGCACCTACCTTCATGGCTCGAAGACCAGCAGAGTATTTTGTGTAACTCTGAGAAGGTGTGTGAAAACTATGCTGCAGCAGTACAGCCATTAAACTCTTTCACCAGGACTTTCAGTGCTTATCCCTTGGCCAAATGACTGCCAGATGGGTGTGATTTTTGTGTCTTGTTTGCCAGTCAGTAGTGCCTTATAGAGTGGACTGTGTGTGAGATGGCAACAGGTAGGGGGAAGTCTTTGTAGAGATAAAATATAAATATTTGAATGTTCAAAGGATCACTTTTTCTAAGTGTAGGCTAATCTGTTATTTTCCCAAATTGTAACCTTTCCTTCTCTAGTTAAATGGAATTAGCCGTCAGTGTTTATGGGGATAAGTTCAAAACATCAAAGTTTTATATGGCTGTTTTTAAGTGTTATTTTCTGATGCTTATCTTAAACTGCTGAAGCACATAGTCTTCTTAATTTTTTCATTTATTTTAAGACTCTTAAAAATGCATTCTCCCACTTCTGTCAAAGTTTGTGTGTAAACAGTCCCAGTATGTAGTAAAAAGCCTAAAAGATAAATAGGACAGCTGCTACTTATAGTAGAAGGAAGAAAATGTGCTTTCTAATTCTTGCATACATTTAAAAATTGATTCACTGGGATTTTTCACTAATTAATCTTATAAAATAATGTAGCCCTTGGGATAATTTTAGGGGGTTGTAAATACTCAGAGTATTAGAATTTGAAAGAACATTTTTTGTGTGTTTGCAGAACTAATTAATTAAAAGTTCTTCTGATAGCTTATTTTTCACATGGTAAATGGTGGTCATAATCAATCAGAGTACCTTTGCAGGGTACTCTGCTGCACCCTGTTTGGGGAAACCCCCCAAAACCTTGATTGCAGTAGTAGAGTTGAATGGAGAAAGCCGTGTTGAGAAATTGTATACCAGTTGTTGAGAAAGAAAATATTTTTTTCCTTTTTTGTCTCTTGAAGAAAAAAAATACAGTTCTGTTAATTGATTGGATGATGAAAGAATTTATTTGTTTGTTAAAAAAAACCCTCATTTTTTGAGTATTAGAACAGAGTTTGATTAGAAGATGTATTGTAACTGATTAAAGTTGAGATATTTGCATATTAAAAAAAAACCTTAGCAACATCTGTTTTGCTAGGGAGTTTACAAGGATCCTGTGCCACTCCAGTGCAAGTCTTTCCAACAACAAAGCAGAAATTATCTGAATTTTTCTGTATTTTTTTCCTGTTCCTTTTCAAACTGCATATATAGAAATAGGTGCTGTCACTTCCAAGGGCTGTTTGATGTATTGAATGTGTTGCAGTTCTGCTGCATATTTTCTTTCTTTCCTGAAGAAATGTTACATCTGAAGGAGTTCACCTTCAGGCAGCATAAGGAGTTGCATAGTATTTGATGTCATGGTGGCTCTGGACTGATTTGCCTGTCTCCCTCCCTGTTAACTTTAGATGAAATCTGGAGACACTAAGGCTTGAATGTTATGTCAATGTTAGCAGCAGTATTTACCAGCATTTATCCAGGGGTCATGCTCAAATGGGAAATGAGGCAAATGACTGGAAATTGGGCTGTGGGTTGGAGCTGTAGTGATGCTTAACAGCCAGGGTAGAGGATGGCACTGTCCTGCAGCATGGTCCATGTGGGCAGTGCTGCTGGAGGACCACCAGGTCACAGTGTGGTGAGGTAGCTCTCAGGGATGCCTTGAGTTAACCCTGGGTGAATTCCTTGGTAACACCTCTCCTGGTGTCATCACAAAGTTGGTTTAGTTTGTTTTTTACTATTGCCAGGCAAGGATCGCTGTGGTATTTTGGCTTAGATTGGTGAAAAGCAATTCTGAACATGGTTGGATTGGAGGGAACATAAAAGCCTGAGGCTGTGAATGGAGTCATTTGGAGCAGATTTCCTCTGCTAGTAGGTGAGTTATTTTTAAAGTTGATTCCAGAAATCGCTTTTGCCTGCCTGTGTTACTGTGCCTGAGTCTTTTCTGGATCAGGTGTGTGTTACTAGGGAGACAATGAGTGCCTGGTTTCTGACTGTAAGAGGTTAAACCAACTGAAACAGCAAGATTTGTGTACTGCATAATTAAATAACTTTATAGAACTTGTGCAGATCAGATAGAAACAAGCAATCCAAACAAGGATTGCACAATAGAAAATGAACTTGTACATCCTTAACTATATGGCATCTTTCCCTCTGGCAGACACAGCAGTTTCAATATTAATTGCCTAATGCTTGCAGTATGACAAGTAGTTTAGGTAATTAACTCAGGAACTGGCTTTGTTTTTGCTGCACCTAGTACAAAGTAGATACTTTTAAAATTTAATTTGCTATGCACTGGTAATAGATGTATTTAATAGTGTTTAATTCTTCCTATATGTGCTTTAAAAGCACAATCACAGGGAATTCTCATGTACCTTGAGGAACATTTAATATGCTTATTCCAGAAATCTAAGTACTGTGTTTCACAAAAAAATGGAACACTCAGTCTGTATTTCATGTACCTATTGTGCCTGAGCACAGTGTTCACATTACTTAATTTTCTGTGGCTCTTCAGATATAACCTTGTTCACTTTGCTACCTAAATTATGTGGAGGGTGGTGGGGTTGTTTTCTGGAAATCTGTAGGGTATGGGATGTCAGAGTATTAATTTACCACCTGACTGGCTGAAGACAGACTGCATTTTGACAGTCAGGAGGCATAACTTGTTACATGAGATTTTGTAGCTCACCAGAAGAGAATAGTGATGTGCTGTATTTATTCATACACACATCCTTCTCCTGGTGTTTGCCTGTGTGATTGTAGAAAGCATTTCTTGTATTTCATTGACACATTGAGGAGTAGTCATTGTGGATGTGTGGATTTTATTAATAGCCAGGCTTCTCCAGGGAGGGACCTGCAAGCTAAGCTGCTCAAACTTGAAAGCAAATCTGTCCCCTCATTTCAGCTGACACCTGAAAAAAGTAAGATTAACTGACTCTTCAGCCCTGTTTTGTGGATTTTTAGAAATAGAATGCATGAAGGAAATCTGTCATTGAACCAAAAGCTCCATAAAAAGATTCTTCTCAAGTAACATGTCATCCTTGCTCTTTCTAGTCTGTGCTTGAATGGTGAAGGTGAAGGTAGAAATGCTGAGTGCAATGGCCATTTAATGTACTTTGTTCTCATACCCATGGGAACAAGGGTTTATATAATGAAATTAACTTCATCAAATAAGAGATTCATTGGTTGTACTAATTCATTTGAGATTGGAAAATAACAATATATATTTTTAGAAGGGGAACCAGTCCTTTTAGTTTGGTGCTTGAAGAAGTGATTTGAAACTCTAAGACATAATATAAAACCTTTTTCTCATGCGCTTTCATGAGAAGATACATACATGCCCTATGTTCAGGCCATAAATGGTTGGTTGTGCCATAGAAAGGGAGAGAGGTAATAATTAAACACAGGAAAATGAGGCATGAAATGGAAAGGGAAATTCTGTGCTGCTCCTGATGGTTGAATGCTTCAGTTTTGCTATGGACTTTG
This sequence comes from Climacteris rufus, assembly GCA_013398175.1. NCBI lineage: Eukaryota > Metazoa > Chordata > Aves > Passeriformes > Climacteridae > Climacteris > Climacteris rufus. Next base: position 1,012,943 of record VZRZ01006846.1, on the reverse strand, counting down.
TTTAGGATGGCTGTGCTATTCTCTGGATCTATAGGAGGACCCCTAGAAGAACCCTTCTTATTTCTAGTGTCTTTTTACAGCAGATAGACTTATAAAGGTAAGCTAATGTGCTGAGAACCACAGATGGGGGAACACTCTTTTCAGACTGTTTCAAACATCTCCCATGTACTTTTCAACTTTTGAAATTGTTGTGATTTCTAAATCTTTAGGATTTCTTTTCTGTCTCTCTACTGGTCTTCTATTCCAGCTTAAAGAATACCATAGTTGTGCTCTTAGGATCCTCAGAATGGATGCTTTTCAGAATCTCACATGGCTTTGCTTTCTGTTTAGAAGGCAAAATACTTCTACCTAACAGCACAGCCTTGCACAACCTTCTCTGGATGTGTTTCCTGTTCTAGTGAGTAAAGCTTTGATTCTGGGGATAGAAGGATATTTAGTTTTTTCATTATTCTGTGAGAGAGATACATATGTACACATAATTTATTATGACATATATATATCAGAAGTAAAAGAAAAAGTAACATGAATTAGATATTTTTCCATAAAGTATGCTTCTGTCTACCTGGAGATGAGTTATGCTAGTACAGGTTTCATTAATTGTTTAAAAAGCTAGGTCTTTGTTGATTTATAAGCAGCTATCATAGAATCGTAGGATGGTTTGAGTTGGAAAGGACCTTAAAGATCATCTAGCTCCAACCCCCCCGTGATTGACTTTAAGTACAAAACTCAGGATAGTGATACAGTCTTTATGTAACAGTAACTTTAGTATTAAAATTTTATTGAGAGTTTAGTTGTTTGGCGAAAACATACACAACCTGGAATAGACACAGTTTCTTTCTGGTGCTAGGAGTTGGGAAAGAAAATTGGCCAGCTCTCTCTTGCTGCAAGACTTATTTCAGGTTTGAGAGCAACCAAATTGATCTAATCTAAGAGGAAGTGTCAAAACATCTTTTTCTTCTGGGATGGGCTATTCCTATGAATTTGCAGTTTGACTATAGTTTTGTATGGCTTAGAGCTAGGTGTATGGTCACAGTAAATGTGACATGTCAAGACAAAGAGTTTTATTCATAGTTGTATCCTGAAATAGTATTGTGATTTGGCACTGGAGAAAGGTACACATTTGATGTAAAGCTTTACTGCAGAAGTCCTATTTCCAGAAATGTTTTGGTCTTGTTCTGATTTGCGTGTTACAGAATGTATGCTTCATTGGTAACGAAGAACTATAATACAGTAGATCTGGAGAAAATTAATTAGGAATTGTTGCTTTTCTAATTAGCTATGATAGAAATCAGATGACTTGAGCCTAAAAGTATGAAGTCTAGATTTTCTTTTTGTCTATTCATATCTTGATCAACATTTTGTATTAAGTTGTATCTAACGTTGATCTTGCCTTTTGATGTATACTGGTGCTGTCTAATGAAGAAAGTATCTGTATGTAAATGCAATAACTTTAAGCTGGGAAAACCCATTGATGTGGTAAAACATAACTAATGATTGTAGCAATAAACTTAGGTCAGTTTTGGTTGGTAAAGTCTAATTTGCATTTTTCAAATTGTTGACAGAAGAAAATCAAGTGGGTTAGTAAGTGTAATTACGTATAAATTTACTCATAGTCTGGCTAGTATAAAGAAAGATTTGGGTTGTTGAAAATGTATTTTCATCATGTAGACATTTGTAATTGCATATGTTTAAGATGCTAGAAGAATAATGGTTTGAAAGACCCACTAAAAGTCATGTAGTTGAGTGCTAGGATGAAGTTAATCTGGGTTGCTGAGGACTTTTTCCAGGGAAGTATTGACTCTTTCCAGGGATGGAGTTTCTACAGACTCTAGAAGCTTATAGCTGTGTGTTCCACATTCCTGTCCAGTCCAGGATCCAAGTCACTCTGTATTCATTTTGGTATTTTGTTTCTGTATGAATAATGAAGACCTCTGGATTCTTGGGGTCTCTAAGAACTAACAGTGGACCTCTTGTGGTATTGCTTGTTGGGACAGAGGTTTGGAAGACCTTTGGATCCATTGTAGTTGCGGAGAAGGTAGCTGGGACTGAACTTTAGAGTTCATTGGTTTGCCCAGTGCTGGAAAGGAAAGTCACACCAGATGCTTTTATGTACAAAACAGTGCACAGATAGAGAGGAATGATGGAGAACTGAATAAGTAATTGACTTCTGATTACCTGTGGAATGATTTGTCAAGGTTAAGGATTACTTGTGCTCTAGCACTCTTTCAACTTCACCTGAACCACTCATTTTATTATTTGGGACTTCATATTCTCCTTACTTCTGGTAAGGCAAAATGTATGTGATATTTACTATGAAAATATTTATTACTTATGATAGATGAAAATGCAGGCTGTATGTTTTATTTTATTCATAGTTACCCAATTTACTAGTCCTTGTTCCCTTTCTACTTAACATGACTATATCTAGAAACTTTCCTGGATGCTTGTCTCTTCTAATGAAGAGAGATGGCACAGCTATTCAGATTGCTTATGTCAAAAAGCATATTCCTAATTATTCACTAAATGTTTCCTCAACTTTGCTCTAAGCACACTTACCTGGAAAGAGTCATTGTCCTAATACTGTGCTACTCCTTGGATGATTGCTACCAGCATTTGGTCATTTAGTAGTTGCAGGAAGGCAGGAATGCCTACTACTCAAGTGATAAAAAGAAAACATATTTGTCTTGATTTAGTAGTAGTATGCTTTTCTTTACAAACCAAAAGGGACCCTTGAGCAATATTAAGTTGCAATGTTTGTGTTCTGGGTTGGTGGTCAGAGCATACTTGTACACTGCTGGAGACTGTGAATGTGGAAAACCATGCCACTTGAGCTGTGAACTCCCAGTGATTGGCTTCCTTCATGTGTCCCAGCAAAGTGCTCTGTTCAGACCAATTTCAGTGCCTCTTTCTTTGGGTAGTACTTTCCATTGTTGTGGAATGCCTAGACTGGTGGATGTTCCTGCCCAGCAGTTGTCTGTTGGTTAGAAAAAAAGGACTTGGAATAAACGGTAGATTCATTTCAGTATTTGTCGTGCACCCAGTTGTTTGATTTTGTAATGCTTAGCTTGACGATTGCCCCCTCAGAATGCCATTCTTAACCTTAGCCTAATGCTAAAAGTCCCACCTGATTCTTCATGTTTGTTGCTGGTTTTGTGTGTAAACTGGGCCCTTGCCCTTTGTACGCTTTGCACCAGAGGAGAATAGTAAAGACTGTCTACATTCCAGAGCTGTGTGAGTGTGACCGTGTCAGTGGTAATAGCCAAGAGATATTCCCAGAGAAAGGAAGTTGTTAAATTGAAGAACAATGTTTAATTTGGCAGTAAATTTAATGTTGGTAGTTCTAGGGAGCTATTAGCTAATATTGTGGGGGAAAAATTGTAGTCCCAGGAAAAATGTGGAGCTCTGAAACTTTGAATCCGAAGTAATGAGAGAGCAGATCTCCTGTGTGACCAGATGTGGGTGTCCAAGCCTGGATTCAGACCTTGATTACGAGATGAAAGAACCTGTCTATAACTAAGAAGATTTAATCATACCTTTATCTCATTTCCAGAGCTTGTCTTTCGCAGGTGACTGTGGCAAAGCTCTAAAGCATTCTCTTTACCTCAGTATTGCAAAAGTTTCTATAGTCCACATTCTGTAGATTTGTGCATACATGTTAAGCTTGTAATACTGGGTGTTGCATTCCCCTCTTAGTGTATCTTTGGAAGCCAGAGATGTAGACAGTAAATTTAAAAATGTTTTGCTTGTAATTACATCTTTAACTGTTAATTGATCATGTAGTAGGTAACATAACCTGTTTGATTTATTTTTTTCATAAAAACAAGATGTCTGGTATTTAAAATAGTCCTGAGTTTGATTTTTATCTCCTCACCTCCCCCTCCCCCCTTCATAAGAGAGGTTTTCTGTCATTTTCCAAATGTGGCAATTCTCAAAATTGTCAATTCTTCCCTCTTTTCAGTGAGTTTCTTACTATCAAGACTTCTTGCACTCCTTGGTATTAGTGTTGGTACACAACTGAAAAAGAAATGTGCAATTTCATTTTGTTTTTCCTTAAGAAAATGTGTGTTACTTCTAGGGTAGTCTAGACAGTTTTTTAATTAAGCTGCACCTTAAAATAACGCTGTTGCGTTGAATTTCCCATTTTGGCAAAATTTCTTTCTAGGAAATGTTCAGAAATCTCCAGGTTCTGAAGTGCAAATAAAAGCAATTGCAAATCAAAATGTTAGGTCTCTTGTGAAGGGCCGCCCTGTGATGTCCTTGTTACAGAATTCCCCTATCTCTTATGGAAATTTACCTTTGTACACTTGCATTTCAAAATTTTTTGGCTTCTTTTTGTTATGGATGGGCTGTATGCTTGGTCCGCAGATTAATTATTTGTGGGCTAAATGCTTGAACATTTATATCTGCTGGGGTTGGGGGCTAGACTGACCTGGTGGTTCACTGACAATTTTGGGAAGTATCCAATTCAAACTACTGGTGTTAGTCTTCAAGACCAAAACACAGAAACCCCACCCGTTTTCTTTAGTGTCTCTACACCCGGTTTCTCTCTGTACCTTAGAGTGCCTCATTGTAGCTCTTTTTTTAAACGAATGCTGTCATTTGAAGCTTTTTGTAATTCTTTTCTGTGAAAGGCACGTCTTGCTGCTTTCCTCTGCAGTGTGTGCGCGCTTTTTTTCTCCAGGTGTGTGTTCTTCCTTACTAATTGTTCCAAGGAATAAAACAATGCAATAGCATAGGCTGGAGTAGAGACTGCTCTGTAAGGCCTCCTCAGAGGGATGCAGAAAGAAATGTGTGCTGGAGAAGGAAATCTACAATAGTACAACAGAATGTCACAGGGGTGTGACTGTGAGCAAAATAAGGTTACACTTAGGTAACTCCTAAGTGAAGAGCAGCATGATTTCTGAGAATTGAGGACAAAACTGTAAGCAATACTGGAGCTAAGATCATCCATAGTATGATAGCAGGGAAAGAATAAGAAGTTGAAGGCTTCAAACTACTAGTTTTCTGCATTAACTTGCCTGCTTTTTGGGTTATCACAATCCAAATCTATTGGCTTATTTCCATTACCTGTGTTTTTGTAGTTTAATCACTTAGCATTCTTATGTATACACTGATATAAGTATTTTGATCTAAAAGATTTTAGAAGCACCACAGCAGTCATCTTTTAACATGTATTTAAATCTCCATTCTGAGAGATCCTTTTTAAAAGGAGAGTGAAATACAGGCACTTAACTAGGCATGGGTTTCTTTTTGGTCAAACAGTTATATTTATTCATCTCGTTGATTGTTTGCTCTTTTCTCGTAGACAGGAAGGGAGTTTGGAATGCACAATATCTCAAGGAACGTGATGATTTCAGTGACTCATCTGTTTACTCTAAAACATACTAAATAGGTTCCATGCTAAGTGTTGGGGTATGACTTCTGTGAAATACTGGTTATTTGAAATCAAGGTCTGAATAAACAAAAGCAGTATGAGATCTGTCTGTCTTGTATATTCTATTTCTGGAGTGCCCCAGGGGGAACTTCCTCTGGTGCAATTATTAGGGGCACTCACACACTGTATCCTGTAGCTCTGTCTTGCTACAAAATCTTCTAAGGGTCAGGTGAGAAAAATGAATATGGCAGTCTCTATTTCCTCATTTCTGTCCAACCACAACAGTTTTGCTCATGAATTTGAACTGCATCTGTAGGGAGTGCCAGGTCTGATTGATGTGATGGACACACCCATGGTGTATGCTGAGGGAGTATCTGGGGTTTATAACTCCTACTCATGATGTTTCATTAGTTTATCTTAGAATAGAAGAGTTATCTCCTAGCTCATCTGTTTGTACCCTTAGCTGCCTTGATCACAGGACTGAAAAGGAAACTGTAGTTATCATCTACAAATGGAAAGTCTGGAATTAATTACCAGGATAAAATATCCAAAACAAAAAAGCAACCCCAAACTTCAGAATACTAACTACAGTGACATTTAGCTGAATCTTGTTTGTGCAGGGCTGGGTGTAGCTGCCAGCTAGGAGGGAAGAGGGAGAGGTGCAGCTGTGCATACATGGGCCAGAGCAAATAGCTGCCCTGGTGATCCTGGTGTGACTGCGTTAGCCATGCTAGGGAACCAATACTTGTCCTAGAACACACACCTGGGATCAACAGCAGCAGGGCATCACTGAAAATGGGCTGTTTATTGAGAAATTTCATCTTATTTGAGAAACATACAAAAACTTGTTTCACACAATAAAGAGCAGTGCTTAATTGGCCAGGTCTAAATAGTGGATTTCTAAGATCAGCCAGGAGAGGTTTGAAGGCGAAGGTATGTTCCCTTGTTTGTTAGTTAAAAAAGAATATTGTTGTTATAAAAGAACTCCAGTTTATTGGCAAAATGAGTTAGTTTTACCCTCTCATGAAAGACCTACCATAAGCTGTTTTTTAGACAGGGTGAGGTAATATTTTCCTTAGACCACACTGTTAGTTTTTCGTTTCCTATTTGTTTACTTACTAACATTTTTTTTACCAAAACCTTATGCTTGTAAAGGGAAAACAAAACAATATGACTGAGAGGTGGGTTTTTTGAATTAGGATTGGGACAGAATTTTTCACCAATGCTTTACATGAAGTATCTGAAATCAGTGTATTGCATTTCTCATTTGGAAAAACTTGAAAGCTGATTATATTGAAAATACATCTTCAAATCAAAAGAGACTTTTAATTCTTGTGCTAGGTTTAACAGCATGAAAAGCTGAAAAGGTAGGTTTTATGCTCAAAGTATCTTCTTACAGATAATGTTTTCCAGTAGAGTTACAGTTTTGAATTCTATTACAGAACATTCAGATTTCTTTAGACAACTTGTGCAATCTCTGCCTGCTTACAGAACTGGGACATCCTGGGAATATTTTTTTATGTATTATACAGACCTCATTAATACTGAGGGAACAAGTGACTGTATTCCATCATGTTGGTAATGCAGAAGCAACACTGCAGTGCAGTTGCAGATAAATACCTTTCTTTTCTTCCTTGCACACCTGTTGATGCATTGCTGTTCAGCTGAAATAGTTAATTTTGTGAATGTCCTGCAAATACACTTCTGGCTACACCTCTGATACCACTTCTTGTCATGTGTGACTAAATACCATTGTGTTAGTACAATATAAGCAGAATTGGAGAAAAGAGGAACTCATGTTGCTAAATTATCTGATTGATTCCTAGCTATAGTATGGCAACCTTTTTCATCAGGTAGTACTTCCTGAGTAGGGTATCTGGACTCCAACCTAAATTCCCAATATTCTATAATATTATAATTATTTTGGGCTGACCAAAAGCAAAGATATTTTAATTTGGCCAAGCGGGGGGAGGGGGGGGCGGAATCTGTTTTAAAAATATGTTCCGATTTTATGGTTTAGCGGAAATTTTAATTTTACCTTGACAGCATGAAAGCTTAACGAGAATTACAAGCTGGGAATAACTAGTACAATGTATTAGGAATGAATAAATGTGTTAAAGGTGTGCTTCAGACAACATCTGTGTCCAGGTTTGCAAAATAAAACTAGATGAGAGTTTTCTCAAGTTTGGGTATACATATTGTTGCTTATTGTCTGCTGATTCGCAGGTATTTTTTGTCAGGGGTTTGGGATGTTTTACGCAGTATATTCTTGCATGTTCAATGTCCAGTATGGTAAGTTTCTGGTCACCTTTAATATTTGCTTATAAGGAATGAGTCAACTTGTGGAAGACTAAAGGATGAGCAGCTGGGATATTGCATGGATGTGTTCCATTTCGGATTTTTTGTTTTTTTTTCCACCACTGACTTGTTTTAAGACTATGAAGAAGGTACTGAAAGTATGTTTTTTTCCTAAGAGTTATGTGCTGTGATGATAAAGTTAGTTCCTAGTCATAACAACATGAGGGCACTTAATCTGTGAGTAGTCCAGTTAACTTCAGCAAGAGCATTCCTGTAAGTAAAATTACTTCAGCATTTTGAGGGGCTGCTCTTTTTTTAAATTTGAGTTGTATTATGTTTTAAAGTAGTAGTTTGTCAAGGTTAAAGTAGCATTGTTACCTAAAGTTTCAGCAATGAGAAAATTACCTGAATGTGTTCTGTTTCAGGAAGCCAGCTTGAGAACTGTTAGCAGCTTGTGTTCTGCTGTGGTTTTGAGACTTTATTGAGACTGTGAAGAACAATTGGCAAGCCTATTGTGGCACTGGCTTCCCTTGTTGCAGAGCAGGGAGGTTATGAGGTTATCTGTGCCTGAAGCTCTTATTTCATTTTAATCTTGCATAAGCTGAGTGACCAGTTCTTCCATCCACAAAAGCCAAAATTCTACAAGAACCTTTAATTTATGTTCAGACATGAACACTGTGCATTTCTTGTTGTTTGCCTCTTTCAGAAGTTCAGGACGAAGCTTCTTTTTCATAGTGCAAATACCTTTCTCTAAACATTACCTTTTATAAAGATCTTTATAAAGTAACTTTTTCTTGGGGTGTACCTTTTATGAGCACTCTACTTAAAAGCAGGATAACTTATGTATGGTTTTGTTGTCTTTAGTCTTACATAGCAAGTAGCTGTCTCCGTGTACTGTTTCTCAGCTAGCTCCAAGTGAACCTGCTTTTTTTCAGCCTTGTCCTCTTTTCTCTGAGCTCAGAGTACTTCTTATGGTGACAGCATGTAGTAGGTTATGAGTTGGAGGAAAAGAGAGGTCAGACACTTGTTTCAAAAAAAGGTGTTTATTGAAACATTGCAGTGTACAAAAATACTTGGTCTTCAAACTCCAGCAGTCCCCTTGAGACCAGGTAAGATTTTCTTCCTTGAGCTTGGTTTGCAGAATTGTTTCTTTGCACTTCTTGGCTCTTTTTTACGTTATGTTTAGGATATTTCTGCTTGGCTTACAATGCATTATTCACATCAGTGGCTTGGTGGGTAGTGGCAAGAGCAGCATGAGGTAGGTGGCAAGCTCGAGCCTTACACAACTAGAAGTAATTTTGGTAAATGCACCCTTTGCCTTCCTGCAGATGTCTAAAACCAGGAAGGGTGACATGCCTAGTTAACATGGAATTCTAGTTATGTTGACTAATACAAGTAAAGTTGGTTGTAAGTTTACTTTTTAACTACAACTTTTTACCAGAGTCCCCAGTCATCTCTGTTTAATTACAGATAATATTTTGTTTCTTTCTTTGTTCAAGTCCTGTAGCCCAATATTCTATCATGTTTTATTGTTTAATGTTTTATGTTCATTTCCTGTAGGCTCTTGAGATCTGACATCAAGCTGCAGTTGCTTGCAAAGTCCACCAAATCCAGTGTTTGCTGCTATGATTTGGCATTTTGTTTTAGTTTTAGGATTTTTCTGTGTAGCTTATGGGAGGAAAGGCCAAGATCACTAGCTCCTCTAATGCCTTTTTGTTTGGAGTTTGGGGTTAAGAATATTATCTGTTTTATCTCCATAGCAGAAGGATGCATTTTGAATTAATGATTTCTACATTTGTGATTAAAGATTAGAATGACACAATCAGCCTGATACCAAAATAATTGTTATTTAACTTTTTCTGATATTTAGCCTCTCTCCCTATTTTTACAGTAATGCATGTATTAATGCACATATTTGAATAAAACTGATTGGATTGCATGAGAATTCAAGTAATTATTTCACTTCTTTCACCTTTCCAAAAGGAAACTATAAATGAGCCACAGCAGTGTCCTACAATGGCCTTCAGAAATCAGTCGCTTTCCGAATGTTTGTAATTTATTCTGTAGGTAATAAGGAAGATTCATTGTATGTTTTATTTATGTTTGAAGAAATCTAATAAAAATAGTTATGAGCGTGGACTTAAGTCAAATGTAATGGAAATTTGGTTATACAAAAAAAAGCCTGTGGGGGAAAAAGTCCCTTTATTTATAAATAATTTTTTTGGATGTGAGAACTAAAATAATGTAGGAAGAAACTTGGCTTTTTTGGTGGTGAACTGATAGTTGACCAACCTGTAGTATGAAGGGTGGTGAGAATAGCTTGGTTGGTGTAAATGGATTTGTGCAGCAAAGGCCATGTGGAATGGCCATGGGCACAAATGAGAGCTGTGAATGAAATGTTTACAGAATCTGAACTGGAAATAATCCACTACTTCTGGACTGACTTGTGAGCATCTTCTGTATAAATATTTTTATATGTGGGCTTACAAATGTAAACAAAATCTATCTGAAAGAAACATCATTGTTCCAGAACACCGAAATTAGATAGTGTTCTTCCTGCAAGTTGTACTGAGCACTTCACCTCCAGCAAGAACTGAGGCCACAGCTGAGCTGCAGCCTTTGTCTCGGCATGAAGGGCAAGTGTTCTTCTTGCCAACAGTGCCAGCCAGAAGGCCGTACGTGGGTCTCCTTGGCAATGTTTACATTTGAGTTTACAAATCTCATCTGGTCTCTTTGTGTGCTTGGTACAGGCCCTTAACACTAACCCCCTGCATTTCTTGCCCTGAAACCACAATTAAGCAAACAGTGTTTCATCAGTGAGCACTGGATATGAAATATTTGGGAAAAGGTTAGAAGTATAAGGAACAAAATAAGAAAACCATAAAGATTTGGGCATCTGTTTGTTTCATGTGACCTATAGCCTTTGCACCTAAACAAAACCTATTTTTTCTTGATTACTCTGACCTTGTAATCTCTACTACAATGGTGAAAATTTTTATATCTCTAATGCCCTGTTTCGTAGATGCTTTCTTTAAAGTAGTTCTCATGTTCATGTTCCCCAGAGTGTCCCTTCTGTCTGAATGATACACAATTGCTGCCTGTTTCCTGGAATCCAGTCCTCTGTCCTGGCCAGCTCTGCTGGAATAAAATGCTATGAACACGTAACACTGGAGTAAGTTAATGTAGAAGTGTGGAAGCTTTTTCTCTGATCCCTGTTAGCTTGCATTAAAACTTATTCTTTGGTGTCACAGTAACGACACGAAAGAAGGAGACAGAGACACCTGTTAAGAGAGCAGGAAGCAACTGCTGGGCGAGACCCGCCCAGCTTATTTTATATGTGTCTTAGAAATCACTGTGCATTGGAGGGGACAGCCTGTCGTCCCTCAATCACACTGGTCAAAGGAAATGTCCATCAAACTTCTGTGCCCAGGAGAAAGGAATGTAAACAAGAAGATACCGTTACAATAACATGGCTATGTTTACAGAGAATTGTGTGAGAAAGTAGTTACAAAAGAATTATAACATCCAGAACTGCAGAAGTCAGGGCAACACTTTGGGATGGTTTTTTCCATGTAAGTGATACGTCCAGGTTTTGCCCTGCCACTGCAACTATTTAGGAAATAAGAGTATTTTTTTCATATGCATTGTGTTTATGGTGTCCTGGTATGTCTTTTCTGAAGCACCAGTAATTCACTTAAGGTACCATATTCTACTTTGGTGCACATGACAGTCAGATTTCTTTAAATACATGTCACTTCTGAAGTATAAGTAATGGTTCTTGCTGATGTGAGCCGTTTATTGCATGTTCATAGAGATGTTTCAAATGCTTGTTAAATTCACTCCTCTATTGCTGTAACTTTGAAGTGTGAAAACATTGCCCTTTTTCTTGTTTTTCTTTTGTTTGTTTTGTTTTCTGCATGCCTGATTTTGTTTCTTCATCTGTCTTCAGGAGCACAGATAAGTATAGAACTTTGCAGATGTCTGTATGTATATGTATTTTGATCCATGGAACGTATTTCAGATTTCTGTATCTGATACAGTACATATGCTTCCAAGGTGGCCTTCAGTATGTGTATTGCTGTTGTAGCTATGCTCTCAATTCTTTTTTTTTTGTTGAGGCTTAAAATGTACAGATTAATTTGTTTCTCTTTGTGAAACCGAGTCACTCTTTAAAATACGTAACTTGCTGTCACTAACTTCAGAACTAGTTATGTCTTCTAGATATTGGGGGATTGACATGATGTGACTTGCATGGAAAATTTCTTTTAGGAGTTGTGTATCTTCCTGTGGGAGCCTGCAAATTGTTGGCCTGTTTCATCTGTCTTTTGCTGGTGAAACTGGTGATAGCACACTGTTCAGGAGCAAGTTGCAATTCATTGTGCCATAATGTGTATTCTTTTTCCACCTTCTTTCTCCCCCTATACAGTATCAAGTCACTGATACCATCACTAATTTATGACCTCTTCAGGGCATAGTAGTCATTTGATAAGATCTGCTTTGGTCTACAGGGAAATTACTGGTATTTCAATCACTAAGAATACTACTCAGTGAGCAGTATACTGGTTATCTTGTCTAGGTCATAGACAATTAAAAATCCTTAATAAGCTTTTGATTTCCCATGTTTTAAAAACATGAATTTGTTCCCTAGAGCAAAATACATTAGGTATTTGCAATTAGTGTGCTGTATTTGTGTGACTGCTGTACTTATAGTCCAATTTGGAAGTTGCTAAACACGTCACTTGTATCATTATCTGATAGCTTTCTATATATGTTATTTTTCTTCTAGAAGTAATATTAAGCTTAGAAGCTATTTAGAAGTTTGCTTTCATTTATGTATTAATATAGTTATTACAAAAATGTACAAAAGTATTTTCTTCATATTCAGGTATTTTTTAGGAGCTAAAATATAGTTTAATGTCTTTTAAAGGTGAAAGTCTTCAGTAGACAGTTGTGTGAGCAGTCATTTTGTGAACAGTCAATTCATTGCATACCACGTTTTTTTTTTCATATGTTACCGGACCTGGATCTACTGATTAAAAGAAAAAAAAAATGTGGTGGTGAGGGAATCAGTTGCACTGTGTCAAATCTGAGAAATGCTTACTTACCCTTTATAACCAGTACTACCAATCCCTTTTGTTTGAATTATCAGTGTCTATTAATTGAGCAACGTGGATTGTAGTCCTCTTGTTCTATGAGAGATGCATTTTTATTAGGTTCTGATTTTATGGTTGGATGTGCTGGATTAGGCATTGCTGATGTGATGCAAGAGGAGCTTGTTTGAAAACCAGAATCAGTTTGGTGGTTTAGGTGGCACTGGGCATAAGACAGTAAACATCTTCAAGGTGAAGAGGAACTTTGGAAAAAGACATACAGAAATGTAGATGTTTAATACTGTAGCTACCTGGCCACTTTTAATCCAGTCTGAATTTCTCCAGTTACTGATGAAAGCTGAGGTCTTATACTTCTCTCCAGTTTCCCATGTAGCCCTTGATGGGCTGGAAATTCTGAGGGCCATTCAGCAGACTTGACTGGAAATTGCTTTTTGTGTCAAAGGTAACCTGCCAGAGAAGATGTCTTGGTTCCAGTTGAGCTGGCTCATGATCCATTTCACCACATCATTAGCTGGCAATTGATGACAGAACATGAAAGGGCTGAGAGAGTGGGAAAAGCCAAGACTCCTGCCCTCAGCAGTTCCTGCTTCTCCCAGGAGCAGTGTGGTACTGGGGCTGTGGGTTGGCAGCCTTGGGGAGGCCCTGAGTGGGTCATGGGTGCCCAGTGAGTGACTCTGACCTTCAGTTTGCCTACCTCGTTTGTCTCTGAAGTGGCATAATTTTTGTTGCACAAGAGGATGATAAGGAGGAATGCTTGAAGAATCCAGTAAGGAAGTTACACATTGAATAAGGATTAATCCTGGCTTGTAGGGTTGAACAATGTCTTATGTAATCCATGCAAATCCAGATTGCTAGCACAGCTTTTGTGTTTCTGTGGTTAGCCTGGTAAATTTTGTGCAAGTCTGACTTGTGACCTGGTTAGTAAGTTTAAGACAGAAAGTAAAAGTTTGGTGAATAGGATGTTTAATCAAAATACTAGTATGAAGACAACCTGGAATTCTTAAGTATTTCATTTAGACCTGTGAGTCACTGGAAACTGTTTACTCTGTAAGAGTTGTTGAAACTTACTGTGAATTGAAGAAATGTTTAAATATGACAGAGATTGAAAGGAGGCTGTATTTTGGGGATTTAGACGCACTGAGGTGTAAGAAGACAGTCTTGCAGATGTGAGTTCAGGATCAAGTACTTTTAAAACAGAATTATTTGAACGCATTTCATGTTGAGCTTGGTTGCTAATAGGCATTGTCAAATGTTTTAAGTCACCAGCTTCTCTAACCTATGAAGGTTGGTTGATAAACATCCTCTCTTTCTATAAACATCCTCTTGACCATCTGCCAACTAACGCCTGAAAGGAAGGACAAGGAAGGTAGAACCTTTTACTTGAGCTTGTTTAGGGGCAGATATCCCATTATGTATATATTTTACTGAGATGCAAATGGTTTGTAAAATAAGCCTAAGAAAAATACAGCTGCAAAAAAAAAATCCCTTTCTGAGACCTGCAGTGTGGTATTTGTGCTGTGAATATAAGTATGCTTAAAAAAATATTAACAACTGTAGTTAAAGGTAAATTGTTGGAAATCCTTAGGTTATATTTCTCAGATATAAGGACATATAAACTTACTGAAGTCCACAAAAAATTCTGAAAAGTTGAGTAGGGTTTAGCCAGTAATTTCATTATAATCACCATTTAATCATCTGGTGTCTTGCTGTTCTCCCATTTCTTTGCCTTTACTTCCAGATCTCTGCACAATTGTTGACAAATTAGTGAATGTGAGCCAGAATTTGGCTTGATATAAAATTAAATGTAAACACAATACACTGTGCTGGTAAACAATTTCTAAGAGGAGAGTTCCTATAATATTTCCTCGATAGCCAGAGTTACTTTGTGTTCATTACCATAGAGCCAAATTAGTCTTCCATTACATTAAGCATTTTTTTCACTATGTGAACTGACTCAAAATAGTTTACCTTGGTTTTGCTTAGAGAGTAGGGTCCCTGCAAGGGCCTCACTGTTGTCTCTGGGGTTTCTTCTGCCTGCCTGCCACGGGGAGGAGGAAGTTGGGTTGAGTGATGAAAGTTCAGGACTCGTGCTGAGTGGTTAAATCATGAATCTGAAGGGTGGTTTTGTTGTTTTAAGTTAGCTTTATTTTGAAAGGATATTTTCTTTTAGTCACATTGACATTGTTTATTCGTCTGATGTTCATAAATTACAGCTATTTCTTTTTCCTGAAATGGTCCTTTTGTATGTGCTCTAGTAGTTTTCCTCTAATTACCATGCACATAGTTAAGATTTGATTTGCAACATGTTGGGATTTATTTTTGTAACTTGTATAACTAAAATGTGACATGCTTGAGTGAGAAGAGTGAGTCTGTGAGCATTTGCTGTCCTGGCGGCATGCTTTGGTGAAGGTAGTTTTCCTTTGGATCCTCATGCAATATTGATATTTCTGTCCTCTCCTCAGTGAAACTATGTTTGCAGCCTGCTGCAGGGATTACAAGGAGCATTCTTTTGACTAAAAGCAAACACTCCTATCAGGAGAAGTGCACTCAAGTAGTGGGTGGATTTTCTTTTGAGGATGGTGATAGGAGAATTTTTCATGTGTTGAGTCTAGATATGAGGAAAGGCCCTTAGTAGGGCTTTGTTAAAACCCAAATATTTCAAAAAGCCAAGGAAGTGTGAGGAATGCTTATGATCAAGGTATGTTTGTGTTGAAAGCAACATGAGACTAAATTGAGACCCTACTGCACTGTAAGGAAAGGAGTGAGCAGCAGGATAGAAGTCCCTTCTCCTCTAGAGTAATCTTTGTGTTATTACTGACAGCTATTCTTGGGTGTCTTACCAGCATCTTATTTTGGGTGTGTAGTGTGCAACCAATCTGTCTGGAGAGAATGTTTGTAAAATTCTTAAAAATGTGTTAAAAATGTATGCATCTTAGAGTGCTGTATGAACATGGTGACTGCAACCCTGTGCTGCATATGGGTTTGCTGTGGTGTCTCCCCTGTGCAGCTGAGTTTTGTTTCCTTAGCACTTTTGCCTTACATGGCTGTGGTGCTTGAAACCCTGATGATGGGGAAGTCCTTTTAGGTCATGTTAACCAAGTATGCAGTGCTCTCTGAAAATACATTTAAAAAGGCATAAAAATGCATGTTGTTAGTTTTGCAAACATTTCCTTCTCAAGCATAGACCTTTCTGTTTACTAAGCCAAAACTGGAACTGCTAATTATTCTGTACCCAGACACTGAAGTGAGATATGGGATGGTGGATCTCTTTATTCTGAATTCCAAACATCTTTTGGTTTAACCTGTCAGTAATGCTGTGTTCTTCAAGTATTTGAAACTGAGCTGGAAATTGTTCTTGTATGTAATTGCTAGATTATGATTTCTGGTCTTTGCTAAAAATTAGTTCAGTTTTTTTAATGCTGGAAATCCAGCAGACAATGCAAAAGGCCGGTTTGGCTGAGCAGGGATCTTCTATTGGAGCTAAGGCAAAAGAGAGTGTATGCCCAGTGGAAGCAACGTCTGGTATCATGGGAGAAATACAGAGGGGCTGCTTGCTGCTGTAGGGAGCAACTTTGTGTGGCCAAAGCTCAGTTGGAGTTGAAGCTGGGCAGTTCTGTGGGTGCCAATAGAAAGAAAATGGTTGTAGTAAATGGGGTGACATCAGGCTGGTGACCAGTCACTAGTGGGGTTCTGCAGAGTTCCATTTTAGGCCTAGTTCTCTTCAACATTGAAAACTACTTGGGTGCAGGAATGAAAGGAGTACTGAGTAAGTTTGCTGAAGACAGTAAATTGGGACAAGCTGTTGACTCCCTTGAAGACACAGAGGTCCTGCAGAAAGACCAGGACAAATCACAGGGCTGTGAAATCACTGAACGGATGAAGTTTCAACAAAGACAAGTGCTGGATTCTGCACCTGGGATGGGACAACCCTGGATGTATGGACAGACTGGGGAACATGAGGCTGGAGAGCAGCACTGTGGTAAGGGACTTGGGGGTCCCTGTTCAATGGCAAACTGGATATGAGTGAGGCAGGAGGATATGGCAGCCAGGAGGGCCACCCGTGTTCTGGGGTGCATCAGGCACAGCATCGCCACAGGTCAGCAGAAGGTCCATTAACCAAGAGCACCAGTCTGGGCTTGATTTGCCTCCAGTTTATGGGACATGAGGGCTGCAGAAGCTCATCTTCAATTCCTCTTACATCAGTCAGCTGCTATGGTTTTTTTTTCAAATGTTTCTGCTGAATCTCCTGGAATAAGGGTCTAAGATGCATCCAAGCCTAATTTTAGAGTGTATTACTAGATTTTAAGCTTGCTTGTACCTGATAAAATTGGTATTTCAGCTGAAGTTCAGGTAAAGCAAATAGTAGTCTGAGTTAACTAGTAGAGTCAATACGATGAGATTTTTCATTAATATGTCTTGGAACTCAGCCCTCTCTTGGCCATTGCTGTTGTGGCAGTATTGGATGGGATCTGTATTTCCCTAGTACAGTTGAGAACTTTTCGCCTGGGAAGTTCAGGGTGTGAGGGTACAGCTACACCAGCCTGGCACAAGCCCATGTAGCCGCTGGAAGGGCACATTGTGATTTTGTCGTCCCCAACTTGGCTGTTCCTTCCTACCTCCAGTGCTTACAGATGTGTGCAGCTGCAGGGGGGCTGAGTTGAGGGATCAATCCTGCTGAAAGCCAACACTCCCAAAGAAGGGGGAGAGTTCTGCCCCCCCCCATGCCAGCAGCATGTACATGCTTTATAATGGGTTTGACTGGCCCTATATGGCCTTAATAGGATGTTGCTGAAATCAGCTGACACTTATGGTATGTCTGGGCTTTTATATAAGCAGGGTTTGTTAAAGTTGCTTGAATTCCATGTAATGCATTACTAATGTTTTCTTTCCCATGCTTTTCCTAACCCCATCAGAAGCTAATCATCCTGCATTTGTAGTAATGATGCTGTCATATTGTTAAGACTGGATAAAAGTAGTTCAAGACCTGTCTTGGGCTCTTTTTAGACACTGTCAGTGGAATCATATAACTGTGGATTTTCACAGTGGGTCTGCAAATGTATGGGGAGAACAAAATGCTGTTAGGTAATTCAGATGGCCACAATGCAGCTGAGATGGCTTTTTCTGTATTTTCCTGTTTGAAGCTTTGTGTGTTCTCTTGAAAGGGAAAAATTTTAAGTAAAGCTTGCTGGATTTCGCTTTAGGCATGCAGGAAAGCTTTTTTTAGATAGGAATGATGTGGGCAGTATTTCAGAATGATTGCTTGTCTTCAGGTTTGTTAATATTTAGTGTAAGAGAATAACTTTTTTTTCTAAAAAAATTCCTTTATCTACGTATTTGAAGGAATGGTATGTCACGTGGAGTCTGTAACATCTACCTAAGAGCATTCATGTCTAACTCTGCTGTTACTGTTGCTCACTGAGTTGTGCAACTTCCCAGTTGTTGGATATGAATGGACAAATACTTCTATGAAAAATTAAAGAAAAATGTGTTAATTTTTTTCCTCAAGAGTTATAGTCACTATTTATTTTCACATTCAATTGGTGGAATATAAACCTCTGCTGGCATGTTTATTTAGATGAATCACTGAGACAGGCTCTTCTCAAGCTTTTATTTAGAAAAGTGTTTATGTTCTGCCCTAAAGGATATAGGCAAGCAGATGAAGAATTGATATGTTCCTGTGGATTCTTGACTATGGTGGACAATGACTCAAATAGCAGAAAATGCTATTTGGATTGTGAAATTGCTGAAAAAGAAATAATCACTTACAGTAGGTATGGATTGTAGCTCCTGTTACTAATTTTCCTTTTACATTTGAAATTTTTAGCCTGGCATAAAATTAGTTTTCTCTTGAACTGAAATATCTGGCACACAGAGTGTATTGGATAAAGAAAGGAGTGTGCATCGTGGGTGCTTCTGGTTGATGGGTGAGTCTCTTTCTTCTGTGGCTGAGCTGAGCTGCTGAAAACAACGTGACTGTCTGCTGGAGGAGTGCTGCTGCTGGTGGAGGTGTTTGCACCTCCTCCTCCATGGTTCTGTGGCTTGGAAAAAAAGCATAGACTCCCTTATTGCCAGTGTTGTGTTCTCCCCACACATTTTTCAGTTTTATGTTCTTTAACATCTGTAGCTTCTGCAACTTCTGTAATTTCTGGTTGATTACATTGGCCTCGTGCTGGAGGTCTGCAATTTATAACATTGCAGAACTTTTCCTTAAAGAGTATTTTTTTTATAAAGTAAAAGGAAACTATTTTCTACATCTGAAGAAACAAAACTTATGTTGTCATTGTACTAAGTCACTCTTCTGCTCTTGTAGTTTTAAGTTATGTTTTTCCCTAGCACTAATGAACAATGACTGAAGTATAGAATCTCAGTTTGTGGTAATGTGGAAGCATTTAATATACTTTATTAAGAATGGATACCTTTGCTGTTCTGTTTCTTCATAATCTAATTTCTCATATTAATAATTTGCTTATTTCAGTTTGTTTCCTAGAATTGTGGTTTCTTTAGAAACAAGGGTGTCTAGTATTCCTCTTATGATCAAATCATGACTTGTTCAGCAGTGTATGTTTCTCTCTGTCTGGGGGGTTTAGTTACAAGTGTTTTGACTGCAGCACTTACAGACAAACAAATGTGTTATTTTAGGCCCCTTCTCCAAAAATACAGCAAAAGGCTCCTGACTTCCTTGTATCTCCATCTCCTAACTTGGATTCAATGTTGTGTTTTGTAATTGTTTAGCTTCAGACCATGGTACTCTTAAAGGTTATGGATCTAGTGTCAGGGTCAGTGTAGTACACTGACATGGACTGGGTAATTCTTCTGGCCTTGAGTTGAACAGCTGAAGCTGGGAATGAACTTTCATGGATCCCTCATAGTTAGCTGTAATAATAGTCTCTGGATTCACAAGGTACTTTCTTATACTTCTCTTTTGGTTTAGGTTTATTAAAAGTATTTTGCTCACAGTGCTCTGCAGTTCTCTCTTTCTTCCCATGAAAAAATGAGCACCGGGTTCTCAGAATGTAACATCTCCTTTGATTAATGAAATAGCAGCAGCTTTGAAATGGACAAGAATCAAGGCAGATTCCAAAACTTGTCTGTTCAGACAGAAATCTGGTGTTGAAGAGTCTGCTGCTGTTCATGGCTGGGCATGTAGTTTGAAAGAAATTATATTAGCACTGATTGTTCTTTTTTTGTGTGTAATTTTGCTAATATTCTGTAGCTGGTACTGCTGCAACTCATATTTTTTCATTTTAAACAGAGTATAAAATGTAATTTGTTTTTCCTTCATCCCCTCTCCTTGGAGATGTATCAAATTACCCTCTGTTTTAGATTCAAGCTCTTCATGGAAATTAATTGTTCTGACGCCCTGTGAGGTAAATATTATTTTCATTAATAGGAAAATTGCAAAGCAGACAAGTAAAATTGCTTGTTTGAATTATGAAGAGCTCTAGACATGTGGTCAAATTGCTAGACTGCCTGTTTTCAAGAAATTATTTACAAAAATTTTTTATGTAAGCTGTAATAATATTGATGCTGTCTATGCAGACAGAAAAATACATTTGTTTCCTGAAGCGTTGTGTGACCACAGAGGACAACTGTGAAATATTGTTTATAGAACAGTATATCTTGAAATGTGGATAAATGAGTTGTCTACTGAGAAGAGTACAAAACAGTTCACAGTTTTCCTGGGGAAACAGACAAAGAATCCTTTTAAATTTTATCTCAATCTAGCAAAGAGCATGAAGGTCCTTGAATGGGCAGAGAAACATCCACTCTAATGGAAATGACCACGTCTACCAAGTGAATCAAATGGGGATGGAGATGTAAGGTGCTTGTGTCTTATAAAATAACAAGTTATCAGTTCCTGTGAAATTCAGGAGAGAATATCTTGAATTACATTTGGCTTTTTCAGTAGGATGGAAATAGCTGAGTTCTGCTTTATCTCAGACAGTGTAGATGATTTATTTTTTTATCCTTGTCAGGAGGCTTGTAACATACTAGAGCAGAAGTTTGGTTACATATGCAAAAAGCTTTCTAGCTAAAGAATTGTCTTGTTATTATAGCTGAATTTGCAGTTAGGGATAGAAGATATGATTTATGGAATGTGAAACTTGGAGATTACTAGGATTTTTAGTTTGACACAATTGAAGACAATTCTCCTTAACAGTGGAATTTTTCATAGTATCTTGGCTATTTTGAAACTGTACTATGTAGTTAATACCTACTTTAATGAATTTTACAGGCAGTAAGCATTTATACAACTTTTTACTGTGAATCTTCCTTCTGTAGCAGGTGTATGTTTTTAGTGGGCTGTGTAAGGGACTGGAGGCTTATAGAAGTGATGCTCACAGCACATATGCACTTAAGTAGAATCTGCTTTTGGATATTCCTGGCTTAAACACCTTTAGTGGTAGAAAGTTAGGTAGTGGAGCTTCTGTAATATTCCAGTATGTTGTGAAAAGCTGGGCCAATGTGATTTCACGTGTTGTTGGTGATGGGTGTTCAGTAACGGCACTTCATGGCTTTTACTTTGTTCACTGTTAGGTAGTTCTCTACCTTCTTGTTTTGGACACCTAATTTGTCTAGCTAATGTGTTGTTGCTTAAATTCTGTGTATTACCAGTTCATCAAAGTGTTGATGAAAAGCCTTCATATAAAAAGTTGTCATTATGGGCCTTTGCCATGGGTGCTAGAAGCTGGAAGACTTAATATTTTTGATGAACACTTGGCATCTGGATGACCCCCGCAACTCCTTTTGAATGGAAAAGCAGTGAGTTTTCAAATTGTGAATGTACAAATTCTGTGCTGAATTTGTCCTTTGTAATTATTTTTTCAGTATTTTCTGCCATAGACAGATTATTAGTTCTTTCTTTGGCAGCAGTAATTCATTCTGCAATGTAAAATCCAGTCCTCTCGTAGCTTAGCTGTGACAGCTAGGTTGAAAAGCAAAAGAACAACTTCTATGAAGAGAAAACCTAACTTTTAAAGAGGAAATATTAATATGAAGGATGGGTCATTACCTAATGTAAGGAGGGGAAAAAAGTGGACTCTGCATTTGTTGATGGTTTTCTTCATTACAAACTCACATTTGCATTCCTTCCTTTAAAGTGCTTGCCGTTGTCGGGAATAACTCCAAAGTTCACATTTTCATGGTTGTGCTCTGTAAATGCCTTTGTTTAATTCAAGTCTGGACAAAAGCTTTAGTTTGTAGATGAGGGGCTCTTCCAACTCAGCAGCATCCTCTTTGTATAGGTATTTTACTTGTAGAATGTGCAGTTAGTAAAGGTAAATATAAAGCCATTTGTATGCTATTACAGTCACACTGGCTAGAAAAACTGGCATCAGCTTGGAAGCGTATAATCCATGGTGGTTGTGAAGAACCAGGAAAGGTTACAACTTAATGCACTAGAAAGATGTTGTGAACATCAGAAGAAGCCTTTTTACATCAAATTAATTTAAATGAAATTTTGTTCCATTACCACTTTTGAGAAAAATGTTAAGAATTGCAGTAATTGACTCCTGTTGACATGGCAGCAGAGTAGTTAATGAAATAAATGCAGTGGTACTAATTTTGATTGATAATGTGCAATTATGATGTCAAAGGTATTTAAATTTTTATCAGGCTGTAAATCTCCATCAGACTTCTAGTCTACCCTTGATGAGAGAAAAAAAAATACATAAAATGGGAAAACCCAACACTCCCCAACCTGAGCTATTTTACAAAAGAGTATGAGAAGGTTAAAAGGTTTCACTAGTTCATCTTACTTCCTTGTCAGTAGCATATCTGAGAGAAACTCCTGAAGGTCTTAGTGTCTGTAAAGCAAAAGTAAATATTCTCTCTGAATTTTGATGTCAGCAACACCGAAGTATCTTCTGACAGCCCTCTGTGCTCTTCTAGCTTTTTTCTTTCGAAGACTGGAGGCCTTAAAGCCTAAAGGTAAAAGAGAGCCTTCCAAACTACCTTGAACTGTTCTGTTCTCACTAAGAAGAAATAAAACTTCATTTTTAACCTAAAAGTGAAATTTATGGAAAATACAAGAGATCCAATTATTCTGGCCATGACTCTTGAAGCAAATATTCTTTAGCTTGACAAGCCAAGCATGAAGGGATACACTTTCTTAGGATGTAGATTCTGTGTGATTCATTTGTCATGTGTGTTCATTTTAAAGCATTTTGGTTTATTTGAATTACATGTTTATTAGTATTTACAGAGGTTTTATTAATGAGTCAGAAATAGTATTTTGCTGTTCACCAAGGTGAAAGTCAAGATGGCTAAGATTTCCAAGGTTAGAAGTAGTCTATATACCTTATTTTATTATAAACAGCTCCATTTTTTCTAGAATAAAGGATTTAAATTCTTACTACTTTTTATAGACCTTTATTTTTTTACTTGTTTCTACATCACCCTGTTTTTCTTATGTGTTTTTTACCATTTCATACTTCCTGTTTCAGAGCCTCCTTTTTCAGGATGTTCTGCTGCTGCTGAGTTTTGTAGCTCCCACTGATATTTCATCCCTATCTCTGTTTCTGACCCAGAAGACTTTGTGCCTCAGTGAGCTTCAGGAGTAACTGTCTTGCATTTTATGAGTAATTTTAGGAACTTAGCTGTGACTCTTCTGAGTGTGCTGCTTTTGCTTGACACATAGTTGTGTGCAGGTCCGGCTTGGTGCTTTTCAAAATCCTGTTTTGCCTGTGTTTCTGATTTGTATGAGTAATAGCCATTAGTGCTTAACAATCATGTAGTTGGAAAGCTGTAGAAGAATTGAGTTTACACTGTAGTAATGTTACTTATCAGTTTCTGTCATTCAGCATCTTCAGTGACAGCATGCTTGGTTGGAGATGAAAACAGGACCTTGTGAAAGCTTTGGCTGCAGATGGCTTCTCAGGAGTACTGCTCTGTGGGCTGTTCTCTGTTGTGGCAGGGTGCTGTGGGTGCAGGAATTCAATCATCTGCTACGCACAGGGCTTTGAAATAACCAGCCCAAACACTCAGGGGAATTAGGTGCTGAAGTCCTGGCTCCTTGTGACTGGTGTTGGCAAAATAGGTTGTAGGCTGGTGTCCAACGCCATGGGGAGAAGCAGCATCTTTTCCCTGCAATGAGTCATCTCATGTTTATTGAAGTTCACTGGTGAAACTTGTCCTGGCTGTCTTCGTTCCCCTGGTAGTAATTGCAGCAGTAATCGTTTAATGCACATATGTCAAAAGCCTTTTGTTTTTATTCTGAAGGGAAAGACAGACCTATTAAAAATATTTTCATGGGCTTATGATGGCACGAGAACACTTTATGTAGGCTGCTTTATTTAGAAATTATAATGTGCATAGGTGATGCCTTCCTAAGGTAAACCAAGAAGGATATTTTCCACTGATGCTTGTTCCTTCTTCCTTTGAAAATCTGGTTTGTTAATAGGACATCCTGAAAGGCCAACTTACTTCTCTCAGGAGATGAAGGGACTGAAGGCTATGTAGGGTAGGGAGGAAAATATTTTTTTAAGTCTTTATGAGAAAGATATATCTGAATTTCTTGTGGTTATTTTTTCAGCAGTTTTGAATACTTACATTCTACTGAGATTGAATGCTAGTTTCCAGACAGCACTCTCTCTCCTTATTTTTTTGAACAGGCTTTGTCTACAGTTTCAATACTTCCTAATGTTATTAATTATATAAGGCTTCTGAATCTTTGAACTGCTGTTCTGCAGGTGACTTGTTTTGTTGAGAACAGCCTTTGCAGGTTGTGGCAGAGAAGTGGGGGAAGTGAAGCATTCCTTGGGTATGTGGCAGATTCTGAGATCAGAGGGATGAATCTGCAAGGATTCCTTATTTTGCACGTAGTACTGCATATTGATAGCTGGAATACAGCAAACAATCCTTGAATTGTCTTCAAGTAGCACGTTTTGGTTCTTTCAAGCGTGATGTCAGAAAATAGCCTTTTTCAGTAGAACCAAGTTGTTTCTTCCTTCCCTCCTAACATACGCCTACACTGATGTTTTTTCACCTCTATAAGTGTGTGTTTTCTCACTCTCTCTGCTGTGTAGGCGTCCTTCCCAATCACAATTGAGCTTCACAGGCAATCTTTTACCAAAAAAAAAAAAAATCTTTACTCAGTGGGTCTATAATTTAACACCATAGGAAATAGAGAGTTCTGGCTTAGAATTGTGATGTGTTGCGATTTTAGTAATGCTTGAATTGGTGAATAATTTCACCCTAAAATAAAAGGAAATATCTTTCTTGACCAGAAGGCCACCATCTGTGGAAATTAATTTTTATGTTCTACCCAAATGATTTGCCAAAATGTCAGTAGCAATCACAAACAAATAGACTTTACATCTTATATTTGCTTTATTAGGCTAAGTTGTAATTGAGCTTTTCTCTCCTAGAATTAGAATGTGATTCTAACGAAAAAGACAAAGTCAGTTTGTTGGCCGTATGAAACTTAAAATGCAGCTCTTCCTGTAGTGTTGCCTTATTTTAAACATGATTTTAGTTCTCTCTGCCTTTTAAAAACTGATTTTATTGCACTGCATGATTATTTTTTGCGTACTGCAGCTCTTATGCTGATGCTTCTTGTTTTTCCAAGGTCTTAATTTCACACAATGTTTTGTAAATTAGCTGAAACTTAACTTGCAGTAACCCCCCCGCAGATGTATTTTTAATTGCTCAAAAGAAGATAGCAATAATTTTCTTGAGCTCTGTTGATAACACTATTTGGCATTTCTTAAAGAATTTTTGTTGATGCTAGTGTTCTTGCCACCAGGTATTCAAAGTTTATTTAACTCTGTAAAGAAATACAGTTGGGAGAGTAGCAATGGGTGACTTAAAATTTGCTTATCAACGGATAAAATTTCAGCAACAATTATTACAAACAGCACTTGTACCATGGTTTTATGTGCAGTTTGAGTTGCCATTGCAGCTGAAAGGAACTGTCCTTGTCTGCTTATCCTGTCTCATGTCTCTTCTGCCTCATGTCAGCACAAGTGCTCATGTAGCCATGCAGTGAACTGGATTGGGAAAAACCAGGCTGGAGAATAATCTAGGTGGTCTTCTTTAATCTCCTTACTTAGAGTTGGATTTTAATCTCTCTTTAATATGATTCACTGTACATCTCCTCTAACACATGAGCTTGGTGGGAGTAGAGTAGGACAAAAATTCATTGGCAGTATGTGCTCTGCCTCCAGCTTGTGCCTCTGCGGAGCTCTTGGGACTGCAGCATAAATCTCCATGGTTACATCTGTTTGCCAGGTCTAATTTTAGAGGACTCCTATCATCTAGAGATGCAAGCCTTTTGTAGCAGTAGGCAGAGGTCAGATGTTAAGGGTAATTCTGAAACAATACAGATTATATTACAGGACCTGGTAAATAGGAAGGACCAGCTTTGAAATCTTTTTTTTCCTGCTACTCTTGGAGACTTCTTAGAGTACTGCAGCTGGTGACTTAGATAAAAACTTCTGTTCTCCCTTGTGTTTGACGTGTTATAGACTTTATGTTGAGCAGCGAGGAAAAAAGTGGGCCACAGCACTGCTAAATGTCCCCTTTCTTTCAGGCGTTGCCAAATGTGTGTTTAATCTCCAAATGCCTGGCAGAATGTGTTCTGGAAGAGAATAACTTGATTCAGAGTAGGGGTGATAAAAGAAAGGTTGAGATTGTAGTGAGAAACTTATCATATGGGCTTTCTCAGATGTGAGTTATGTGCAAAAAATCAATAGATTCACAGTTTTAGAAGCCTTCATTGATTCTTCTGGCTTCTTACAAGCACAGTTTTCAGAATACCCTTTACCTTTGGAAAAGCATTTCATTTGGTTGTTTCCCACTCAAATATTGTTCATATCTTTCTGCCTTTAGGTTTCACTGTGCTATGATTCACCAGAAATTGATTGTGACATCCACCGGGAGTTTTTGCTAAAGCTGCGTCTGCCTGCTTTCTCAGGAATTTGGATAGGTAAGAGTGCATGTTCTGTTTTCTGTACCATCTGACCTTGTGGACTACTGCTAATTGTCACAAAATGAGTGGTGTTTGTGACTGCTGATGGCGTGTAGTGTTTCATGTAATGTGTAAGGGGTGGTCTCCAGCAGGATGGCTCTCCCTGGTAGGCTGGCTGCCATGGAGTGCCAGACTGGATCCCAGTCTGTTGCTGAATGCATCCGCTATACATGAGAGTTTTTCCAGGAGGGAAATGCAAGGGAACTAGATGGCTATTCCCTCCCCCTCTTTCTACTAGGTATGTACAGAAGTGTTCGTAAAAGCAGGTTGGACTCTGTTCAGGCTGTGACAGAATGCCTGCTTTTGTCACATTTTCTGAAACACAGTAGTACTTGTAGGTGGTTTCTTTTAATCTACTTGTGAAACTAAACTCATGTTGTAAGGAAGAAAGGGATGATTATTCTGGATGTGCCTGATCCTTGAGAAAAACTGGCTTTTAGTATGTGACCTGTCCTTTCACAGAGAAATGTAATATATTAAAAGGACATGCCAAGTGTGAGATGCTGCGGTTTTGCTCATGCAGCCTTGCCTACTGCCTTGTACCAGATGCAAGTCCTTTGTAGGTGTGTATATGAAGAGGGTTGGAAAATTGCAGTGTGTGGTTTTGAGGGACAGGAGGAGGAGAGATGGGGAGCAGTGGTGTTGGTTTTGCAAAGATGGGCAGGGTTGGATTTGTTTTTGGATGGATCAGCTTCCTGAATTAACTCAACAGGTTGTGCAAGCTGTAGTGCTGCGTGAAGGGAGGTGACCAGGATACTTGCTGGGGACTGCAGAGAGAACAGCTCAAGAGATCTCAACTAAAATCAGTTGAAGCAGACTTGCACTCAGGCAGAAAAAACATAACCCCTTCCACTGAACAGGTTTTAATCATGTGTTTATAAACATATACTGAAACCTATAGGTGTAGGATATGCAAAAGGAAGTCCAGTCTGGAAGTAACAGTGTAATAAGCATTGCTGTCAAAGAAAGAACCTTCTCTTGTAACACTGGTTCATCAGTCTGTTGAATGTCAAAAGAAGCAAAAAAGTTTCTTATGTGAGGGAATCTGGCCTGTAGTTGTTGCAGTTGCTTTGAAGGATGTTGTTGTATCGAAAGTGTCAGTTTAAAACTCTTCTGAAACACTGTCAGCAAAGCTGCATTGGGTTGGCAGAGATTTGGCTTCTGAGATTTGACTTATGGTAGTGACAAAACCTGTCCTTCAGAGGACATATGTACTGGAAACAAATATGTTTGTTCACAGATCTAGCAGAACCCTTGGAAAAGACTATTTTAATTATTTTGTCTTTCCCCTTGAGTCATTTTACCTTTTCATTTGCCATCATCTTTAGTGTTGATTTTTACACACAATCGTTATTGTAGTTTTGTTTGCTGTGTAGCTCTCTGAGTTACTGACAGAGGAGAAACTAGTGTTCCTCTCTTTCCCACCATATCATACAAAAGTTTTTGGTGTTTTTATTGCAGTTTGTGGTCCTAAGAGGCTATGTAGAATCACAATAGTAAACACTGTAGGGGGGCATGGACAGTGCAAAAGGGCTGTCTTGAGTGGTGAAGTAAGAGCAGTCTTAGCTATTAATTTAACTTAAAATAAATGAGCAGGTTTTCCCCTACTGTGTTTGGATTCCACAGTCTAGGGGTTTTTGTCATATACTTTCTATAAAGAATGACCAGGTAATTAAACTTCATTTTGTCAGTGATGATGTCACCATGTTGCGCCACTGAAACACTCATGGTGGTAAGTTCCTTTTTATTATGCGCATGCAATTTTTGTTCACTAGTGGAAATTTTTTCTCAGAGAAATTTTCTAAGTTGTTGAATTCCAGCCTGTAGCAAATCTATTTACAGAAAGTTGTGTTTAAAATCTAATTTATTTCACCAGTAACAGTTGTGGTTGCTGCTTGTTTATGAACACATAGGCTCATGGTCCCATGGAACTAGTCTTGTTTACTGAAATGCATGATCAGGTTATACAGTTGGGAATTGAGCATAGCCATGTTAACAGGCAACTTTTTAGGAATAGCATTACACTCCAATAAAGCTGATATTTGTTTGTTTCAAATACAGAATCTTAATTGGATTTGTAAAGATATTTAGGTGCAAGAGCAAGACATTCAGCAGCATAAACTTAGTTCTGTTAATTCCTCACGTTCTTCTGCAGATACTGACAGAATAAAACTTGTAAAATTCTGCATACAACTTAACCTCAGACTGCTTATTTCTCCTTGACCTGAACTTAAAATGAAGAGGGGAACTGTAGGGAGGGAAGAGAAAGAGATGGCCACTGTGTGCAAGCAGCTGATGTTGACCTTAAGTTATATATTGTTGGTTTTATCTGTACTGTTCTTTTCCTGTTGACAGGTTGAAGTCCTGTGGCTTCATTTGTTCACTAGTAATAAAGCCTTGTTGGGTAGGGATGAGACTGAGGTGGAAAAGGGTTTGCCTCAGCTATTCTTGCTTTTTCACAGGGATGTGTTTAAGAGTACAGTAGTGCTGTGTTCCCTGCAAAGGAAAGCAGGAGCTATTTGGGTACTATTTCTCTGAATGACCAGGAAGAGAAATGTACAGAGTTGTCGTCCTTCCACACTTTTGGCAGGTTTTAATTTTTTTTTTCCTAGAGATTTCCCCAAGGCTTAGTTGGTGATTATACAAAGGATTTCTGTTATTAGGACTGTGTAGGTTTGTAGTTCAAGTTGTTTCCCTGAGGAGTCTGAACAAAGTTAGGAAAAACTCATGCAATTAGTGCTTACAGTCTTGGCCTCATTATGAAGAAAGAATGGGTGTTCCTTGATGAGTGCACATACGTATTTTGAATGTGTGTACCTGTGCACCAATGCACCTGTGAGTCAAAGGAAATAGCTCTATTGGATGCATGTTTGTTCCCAAGTTAGTGATTGCCTTGTGTAATGTTTTTGAACTGTGGTTTTGCAATGATAACTGCAGTCATTAGCCTTAAATGGAAAATAAGTAGAAAGTCCTTAGTCTATTTTTATGTTCTTTTATGTTTAAGTGTGGTGACTTAGTTGAAGTTGCTTTGTGGTAGTTGACAAATTCATTAATGTATTTGAGAATGGAAAAATTGCAATAAAATCATTCAGCAAAACTGGATAATATTCTTAATACATGTCCATTATAGTAGGAAATGGGTGTTCATGCTAAAAGTCTCACCTTCTTTTCATTGTGTATGAGACTGAAAGAATTGGATATTCAGAAAGTAAATGTGTATGAGTGAACAAAAAGAGGATCCCATTAATTCTTGGCTATGCATAAGCTGGTGAGGATTTTATGCTTTGACAGCTGTTTTCTTAGTCCAAAATGACTGATTATTTAATGGTATGGGTTGTAATGATCCACACTCTTTTCTGTTACAGGCACCTGTTGACTAGACAGGCCAAGAATGAGGCATGCTATATCTGCAGACTTCCTGGTTTCGGAATGGTTAGGCACGCCCAAGTTAGCATTAATCTACCTAGCCTGGATTAAAAATGATTGCAGGGATTTAACAGCATGGATTTTAGTATAGCCTGTTTGAGGCTGACTGGAAGTCTGGGTGTTTAATCACTGCAATCCTCTGCCCTGGAAATTGTGTGGGTTTTGTAAAACTGAGTTCTGTAGCATGTATAAATGTGGAGAGGTGGTGTTAGATTAAATACATATATTACTCTGTGTATGAATTCTTCCTAGCTTTCCGTTTAAAGTGTGGAATGTAGCGTAACTTAGAACTAGTAGCTATGTACTTAGTACTGTGCATGATTACAAATGTACACTGATTAACAAACAAGATGCTTTCTGTAGTTTATTCTGCTATATTAACATTTTGTGGGAATGGCTGGTGAAGTATGAGCAACCCTGGTGTTTTGATTTTTGTGTATTGTTCGGCTTGCACATTGCTAGAGTACATTGTGCTGTGCTTCTTAAACTTGAATAGCAATACAATTTTGCAGTTAAATATTTTCATTGTTGCAGGTTAATAATAAGAAACAGCAATTAAATAAATCTGAGACATTGAACAGAAGTAGAATCTGTGAAGCATAAAAAAACCCCAGTAAGTTTGCGGACTGAATAAAAAACCAAAACCCAACAAACAAAACACCAAACTAAAACCAATAAAAATAAGCAGTAACTCTCCTAGATTCCCCCCTGCCTCCCTCCCCCCCAAAAAAAACCCAAACAAAAACCAGCAAATGGCAAACCTATGACAGAGACAGTAGTGTAGCAAAATTTGGACTTAATTATTTCCCTGCTTTGTTTTTTACCTGTAGAGAGCAAAATACTGTGTTCCTTTGTAAAACGTTTTGAGAACATATGCAACTGCTACTACTACAACTGCGCTGACCATGAGATTTCCTAAATTCATGCTTCAGAACCAATATACCAACTTGAAATACAGCATTTCTGTAGAAAGCTTCAAAGAAAATGTTTCTGGGAATTCAGAGATGAGCAATTCTTAAATGATTCCATCTACCTAAAAGCAAAAATGTCCAGTCACTGGTGGTCCTTTTATAACACTGCTTGATCAAACTCCTTCCTTTTTTTCCTCTCTACCGTCTTATAGACATTTTAATTTCTTTTCTCCAGTTTTTCGGTGTCCTTCTTGAACTGTAAAACCAAGTTTCTCTGTGCCAGACAAAGTAAAATAACTGCTTTGCTCTCTTAATTGATATTCTCGCTTGTTTAAATATTGGTGGCTTGCATAAGATTAGCCACAGCTATGTGTTTTGAGTTTTCTATTGGGTGCACAGATTCAAGGAAGCTGACTGGTAAATTGGAATGATGCTCAAAGCTGTCACCTGTGAAGATCAGAATTCACACTTTCCACTTGAGATCAGAGAAGATCAGCTTGCTTTTTAGCCTAATTGTATTCACTGCTTATGCATAATGCAAACCCACAATTTAACTCTGCTCCATTTGATGAAAGATAAAGATCAGTGCCTACTAGACAGCGTGATGCTAGCTTTACAGATCACATCAGCATCAGGCATTAGTCATATTTTTTAATGTATAAAGCATAGCATGCATGTTTGTACACATCCTAAGGTGAATGTACAGTTTTTGCATTAGCGAAGAATACCAGGTTGGAAGGGACCTCGAGGATTACCTGGTCCAGTCTTTCTTGGCAAAAGCACAATCTAGACAAGATGGCCCAGCACTCTGTCCATCCAAATCTTTGAAGTGTCTAATGTTGGGAAATACACTATTTCTCTAGGGAGATTATTCCAGTGGCTGATTGTGCTCATTGTGAAAAATTTCCCTTGCATCCAACTGGAATCTCCCCAGGAACAACTTGTGCCCATTACCCTTTGTCTTTCCTGTGTGATTCCTTGTAAGAAGGGAGTCTCAGTCATCTTTGTAGCATTAATAGTAATGCAACTAATAAATAGTGCTTCCTAATAATCTTATGGTGTGAAGATTTTATATAGCAAGTTGATTTCTTTAGTCTTATGCCCTGTATATGTAAATGAATCTGTCATTAGTTCATTCCATCAATTTCTTATGTAAAGATTTGGTACTAATATAAGTTTTTCAGTACCCTGAAGCTGTGCTATTTATTAGATTTAACTTTATTGCCACTAATATGTAATTTCACTGACTCTTTTTCAGCTTATAGAAAAAAAATTAAACAAACGAAGCTTTCAATTTTCTAATTCATCAGGGTAGTTGAAAAATCAGCTTTGGCTTTATAGATGGCATTTTTATAGAAGCTTAATGTGTTTGAGCTGCAGTCTTGCCCGTGCCTGCTCATCTGCAATAGAAATTCAAAATCAAAAAAGAAGCAAGGTTTGTCATTAAATCTCATCAAGTAACACTTTTACATCTATGTATATTGGAAAATATACAAGAGGAGAATTTTCTCTAAACTGGCAAGTCCAGGATGGCAAAGCCTTTTAATGCTGAGGAATTGCTTGGATAGAATTAAATTGGAATGTGGTATGGTGGATTTTTTGGGTTTGTTTCTATGGGTGTTTCCTCTGTGTGTGTGCACAAACCTTGAGATGGCGTGAGAATGATCCTCCCCTTTAACCACAGCAGTGTGCTGTTGTTTGTGAGGCTCAGTGTCAGGATGTGGCACATGGTCAAGGCTGCACCTCGAGCATGTTGGCCTGGCCAGCCTTCAGTTCCTTCATTCCACCTGCACAGAAAATAGAGAGGGAAGCCACTTCCTCATCTGCTTGTTGGACCAAGCTGTGTACTTGGTCCCACACACTTGGAACAGTTTGGAGGCTTCTGGTTGTGTAGCTGTGGCACAAGAAATGCTGGAGAAGGCAACATCTTTTCCTTTTTTTTTCTTTCTTTGTCTTTAAATAGCCTTGTCATTATTGGTATAGCATGGCTCTTAGAGACCTTGATTTCTTTGTGATAGTGATACCTTAGTGAAACAGCCACAATTGTTCTCTCTTCTTCTTGCTGCTGTGTTCTTAGTAATTATTTATAAATCCTATAGACCAAGGATAACTTGCTCTTTTTATTCCTCTTTTACTCCCTTTTAGCACTTGTGTTAGATCTCTTTGCAGAGGTTTGCTGAGGAGAAAGGATGAAGGTGAGAATCAGAGCACCCTTCCCTGCTCTGAGAACAGAGAACTGCTGCTTTAGCCTCTCTTCTCTGGAAATAAGTTGCTGTTGGGAGGAGGTTGTGTAGTAAGATTATGAGCTGCAAAATGACTGTGGCCTGAGCACTTTCCTGGCTGGGATTAGTTTAGAATCAGAAGCTTATAGCATTCTTTAAACATTTACATGTTCAGCTCTGAGTGAGTATGAGGGGACAGAATGTGTACCTTGGAGATACTTGCTCCTTGTATCTGTTCTTGACTATAAAAGGGAAGCAGAGGTAGATTTGGTTGAACTGAAAGCTTGGAAGAGAGAAGAGCAGGTAAATGCAGTGGCTATTTAATATTTTTGCTGTGGAATTCAGTTGTGAGCCAAGTGCTCTTTCTTAGATTCTGCAAAGCAGTTGTCCTTTTTTTTTCATTAGTAAAGGCTAATCTGGATTTTTTAGCTTTGCTTTTAAAATGGCTTGCATATAGGGACTAATATTGAGGCTCACAACCATCTTCAGAGACACTACAAAGGCATTCAGAAGAGCTGGTTTAATATTTGGACAACTACATTTTCTCATACATGAAAACTTAACTGTTGTCCTTCATCCAGAAACCCAGTGTTAGTTAGCTTACTGTATTTGGTCAAATCAAAGTTCCCTCTCCATAGTGGTGTTTCCTCTGGCAGAGCACAGCAGCACATGTAAATGGAGGAAGATAGGATGGATTTGTAGCTGTGTCTTCTATCTCGGGACTTTCTGAATCAGGAAATCCAGTACCTTTGCTCATTGTTGCCTTTCTCTTAACTTGCTAATTCTGCAATAGCTTTTTTTTTTAATTGGGAAGAGCAGAAGGACATTTGTTACTGATGATAGGAATCTCACATGGTGATATGATAGAGAACCAGTGTTCTTTTCAGAATAATTCCCAATGCTGTCAGTGTGTGGGTGTTGGATTTGTGTTGTTGGGGTTTTTGTTTGTGAGTGTTGGAGTATAATTTGATGGATACAAATATCTTCGTAATCTTCAGTATAAAGAATTCTGCAAGGAATAGAGAAGTGCCAGGTAGTATTGGTAATGGGTTTGCTTTTCATATTTGATTATCTGTTTGGTACAGTCACCTAACAGTGGGTGCTTCAGAGATGTGAGTCATTGCAGCATGTAAAATTTTCCAGAGTTTGGGCTCCTGTTTTCATGGTTAGAGCTTAAACTTTCCTATACTTACCCCAGATCAATAATACCTCTACTGACATGTCCAAAGGCATGCCTACTGCATTTTTATTACCTATTTCTACTGTTACTCCATGTTCAGCAACTAATATGGCTCTTCATTTTTCTAGGATAGTTGTGCAGTTACATATCTTGAGTCCATAGGGGCCCCCAGAGAATAAACTAAATGGTCTCAGTGCTCTAAGGATGCTTCTGGAATTGTTCATTTGCAGAGCAAAGAGGATTGTGGCTGACCTTCTTCTAATGTTTTTATGTAATCAGGATTTAAGCTGTTTTCTAATTTTTCCTATTAAAGGAAAACAGATTTAGCCTTTCCGTTGAATGACCAGATTGTGAAACAAATCAGTGTAGAAAACCTGAGACCCTTAGAGCTTTACTGTGCATTTGGGAAATTGCAAGAGTATATTAATATATACTTTGAAATTTTGATATGGAAGGTGTCAGCAAACAGGACTGTGAGACAAAATCTGAGGGTGCTACAGAAGGTCCTTGTTCTTTTGTAACCAAAAGGACTACAGTTACTGCTATTGCTTTTTGCTGGCAGGCTTTTTTTTTTTTCCCCAGAATTCCATTATGGCAAAAATATGAGAAGTTTTCTTGTCCTTTGGTAAGCTGTCAAGAACTGACACCTTTCTCTTCCCTTTTTCAAATGAAACCAACCCTCGAGCTGAGGTTGGGGTTTGGTGCTCCAGTAGTGAGCCTTACAGAGGCTGCTGCGTGTTCTGTCATCTCCACTGCAAATACAATTTACCTATAAAACAATTTCATTCTGTGTTAATTCCTGTGCAGTGGTTATGCTTCAGTTCTAAATGGACTGGCGAGGGGTTGAAACAGTACATCTTGCTTGGCATTTGGTTTGTTAGTGCAGCTCAGGATCATCCTAATCGGGGCTGATACGAGTTTAAAAATATCCTTCTTTAATGCTTTTATGACTAGAGAAATCAGCTGAAATAAACAGTTTTCATATTTTTCTTATTTAATCTGTATTTGATTGCTTTTTTACAGTTAACTTAGTGGCTTACAGTATTAGTTTACTTTAGCACAAATGCACCAGACTTGCCATTTCCATTTAGTGTTTGAAAAATAGTGTTGGTACAGTAACTACTTTTGACAAGGAATTACAGAACTATAGTGAAATGGTTTTAGTATTAAGTAGTATTAAAAGTCAGAAGCAGCTATGTCAAAATGTGTTTGTACTTTGTGGTAGAGGAGCATACATGAGTACATAGGATTTCTTTTCAGTTTTATAGAACCAAAATTTAAAATACATTAAAGCATAGAGGGCACAGACATTACTTGTTATCTTGTGTAAAATACTGTATTTCATATTGTATTTGGCAGTGATCATTTGGAGAAATCTTATTACTAGTTTGAGCAGCTGATAAGCGCCTTTATATCTCTAATATTGTTTAATGTATTTTTTATTATCAACTAGATTTAGTAATAATTTTCTTAAGTCCCTTCTATTAGTCTGAGGGGTTTTGCAGTATATGCTTTAATGCATGGTATATATTGATAAGAGTATGCAGGGTAATGATAGATCTGGCAAGATCAGGCAAGAACAGGAGAAACCTCGGAATTGTTTGCCTTTATTGTAACAGTACGATCAATATAAAATGTAACACATAGACCAATATTTTGTGCTTTTCCTATAAACCACATAGAGCTTTCTTGTATTTGGACAGGCACACACTTATAAATCCGGTAATGAACAAACTTGTATTTGTCATAAAACAGGTCTAGTGTAGAATCATCTTTATTCTGAGAAAATACTTTGAAAAAGAAGCTTAACCATCCCCTACCCCTATCCCCAAAACAAAGAGCAAACCTAAGTTCCAGGGAGGTTTATTTGTAGCACTGTGAGGCCTCTGGCTAATCTTTTCAAGGCTGAATCCTCACAGTAATGTAGGATTTATTTTCTGGACTTCAGTAGATGTTTGGACACCTGTTTATTCTCTAATACAATGCTTTTTTAAAATTTTCTATGTGTTTTGCGGTTAAGACAGTGGATTCTTAAAGATTTACCTGATATGTAGAAAACCTGTTGTCTAAAAATAGAAGTCTTGGATGAGAAGCCATAAGCTTTAAATTATATTGCTTACTTGCCACAGATTAATAATGCTACTGTCTCTTGATCATTGGGCTCTCTGATAAAGTGCTTTTTTGCCTTTTGGAGGCATAAGGACTTCACAAATTTCTTCATCATACCTGGGAGTTGGTGGTTGTGAAGACTTGTTGGTCAGTAAGAGCAGTGTTGCTATAATTAAGAGCTCACCACTGTTTGTTCTGTCTCAAAGTTCCCAAACAATAACAAAACGTAAGAGACAAATACTTTTGAAAATTGCTTTTTGATGGAAAATGCAATGTTAGGAGAGGGATAAGCATTCTGTAGGGCAATGGTGAAATTATCACTCTTCCCTATTTTTATTAGCATTTATCTCCCTTTATCTGTGCTGCCCTGTTCAGGTGAATATGATGATTTGTGGGGGTAACTTGTTTTACTTTTGCCATGTTGTTTTATGTTTTTCTCTAATTTATTTGCCAGATTCCTTATATTGTTTCTGTTAATGCAGATGTAAGGTTTGCTTTAAAACTTAACAAAACCTGCTGTACAAACAGATAGGTAATTGGAGTGTTTTGAGTGCTTTTTCTGAAAATGGGAGCCTGGTGCACCTGAAAGTGCTGTATTCTGTCCATAGTATCAGAGAAATAGCACTTTCCTTGTACATAAGCCAGTGGTTACCTTCTTTCCTCTTGCAGTACTGCAGGTACTCATAAGTGGAGGAGTTTTGCATTCCTTATGTGTGACTGTTGGATCCAGACCTCAAAGTCTGGTTTCACAGATGATTTGGAATAGCCCTGGAGATGTAGTCAAAGTCTTGTTCTGTCCTTCAGCAAATATTTTCACATGATATGTAAGGAGACTTGGGTTTTCAGACAGCTTTTTTCTGTTATGCTGGCTTTTAGCTCTCCAAACTAGTAAATATGCATACATATTTGAAAGAAAAAGGGCAATGCTGTCTGTAGCTTTCTGACTGCTGTGTGTGTGTGTATTGCTCAGTTTCAATATAGGGATTCATAGAAACTACTGTGTGTATGTGAATAACTGCTATTCTTAATTTTCTGGCAGAAAAGAATGTTACTGAAGGAATGGGCATGGTGGTGTTCTAAAATCTAAACAAGAGTTTCTGAAAGTCTGAATTTTTTCAAAAGGCTGGAAGAGAGTGTCGTACTTTGGTACGTGCTGTTGACACTTCAGTTCCAATAGTTGCTCAGTGTGTCTGATGTAAATAGGTTCTGGGTTGTGGTGAAGTGAGTTAGAATATTACTGCTGTTTCACAGGATAGCTGTAAAATAAAATCAAAGCTAAAATACTCATGACAGAGCCAAATAAGTGTGTGCATACACAACCACAGGTAAAGTCTAAATTGTTTTATATTAATTGTGTAAACACAATGTATGTTACCAGCTGGAGTCAGAACGTAACTGCTGTCGAGAAGGAAAAAATTCTCACATTGAAAGTTGGTTGAAAATTTTGACTGCTTAGTGATGAATTGCAAAGTGTGAGTTGCCAAGTAGAATTAGCATGAATATCAGTAGTACTGTAGAGTATGAAATTTTTCTGGTAACTGCACTTATTAGTTCTATTTAAAGAATTGCGTGTTAATTTTGCAAGGAGACCAAGAAAAGAGGAAACTGAAATTGGAAGGAATTTTTCTATTTGAGGAGGGGAGGTGAAGGGGTGGAGAAATCTGTTCATGTGTACTGTCACCTAAAATAAGTCATAAAAATGAGTTCATACCTAAAGACTGGAGGTTTTTTTCATTTGCTGTACATACCCTTTGAAAAGTCAAAAAACTATATTAAGAAGATGAGATGGTTTTCTTCCAGTTGTTGTCAATCTATTTTTAGTAATCTTAGAACAAGGTTTTTAGGATCTGTTCCTTAGAATACACAAGAATATGGTATTTCAAAGTTAGGACAATGACTAGACTTGAAACAGCTTAACCTCTTGTGCTCAGTAGTCTTAACACCTTGCCAAATTAAATTTGGCTTTCAGGATCAATAGCAGGTTTATGACTCTTTAGTCTCTGACTCAGCTTCTCTTTTCTGCTTTATTAGTCTTAATATGGCTGTTTCTATATGTGTGTGGGTTTTTAATTTAATTATCTTTTTCAGAGTTACAGTATTTTGTTTTGCTTTCACCTGCATGGATTTTAACGATTGTGTTTTAGACTCCCTGATTTCTCAAGCTCAGCTGGTATCAGAATCATCTCCTTCGTACTCCTTGCAACTTCTGCCCCCTCCCCTCCTTCCCCCCAGTTTGGTGTCATTTGCAGATTCTTCAAGGGACCCTGTGTTTGGTCACCAAAATTAATAAACTAAGCAAAATTTGCGGTGGGTCAGGTTCTAGCTGAACCACCCTGAAATGCTTTCTGGTTTTTGTTTTTTGAGCCATTGCTTCAGTTCTCTGAAAACAATTTTCCACACTAATCTACACTAATTATTTTGGCTTTATAGTCTCCAGGTTATGTTGAACAGTGTCAGAAGCATCATTTACATAAGCTGCACCTGCTGCTTCAGTAAGACATTTACCCAAGAGGGAACATTATATTGTTTTGTGACTTCCTGACTATCACTTACCTTTCTCCTTTAATTTAAGTCCCTCTTCTTTTCTCCCAGCAATATATCCAGATCTTTCTAAGCATCAGAATGACATTGTTTGTCTTCCTACCTAAGTGATTTCCCACTTCCCTACTATTGTTAAAGGACAATGTTCCATATTGCTCTGTGATCCC
Source organism: Climacteris rufus (assembly GCA_013398175.1). Lineage (NCBI taxonomy): Eukaryota > Metazoa > Chordata > Aves > Passeriformes > Climacteridae > Climacteris > Climacteris rufus. Next base: position 973,635 of record VZRZ01006846.1, on the reverse strand, counting down.
CGTCTTTTACTGGTCCTCAAGGCAAATCAGTAATACCTTAGAAATAATTTAGACTTGTTCTTTTGTATATCCATTATTGTAAGTAGCTGGATTTAACAATGAGTTGATTTTTCTAATTCAAATATCAGTTTGGTTTTTTTTAAGGAGAATCTGTTTTGAGTATTACTTTGCTAACTTTCTGGCCTCTTCCTTGTGGAGCCCTAGAGTATTGGGGTCCCTCACTATATAGACCAGATTCTAAAACTGGCTGGCAATACTATGTGGCACCACAAGTTTAGTCATCTCTGGAGGTTTTGACAGCCTGAGTAAGATCCAGAATCAATCAGTGTGGGCTGTCCAAGCCAACACGCTATTGAAAAGCTGCCATTAAGTAACTCAATGTTAATGAATTCGAGAGCAGTGTTGGTATTTCTCAAAATTAAAGAGGTAATGCTCGTCATTTGTTGTTGTATGTGAGTGTGACTTGTAGCCCACCGCCCCCAAAGATATCTTGCAGATCTTGCTGGACTGGTATTTCACTCAGGAAGACTTGGAGGGAATAACTAATTCTCTGTTGCCAACCACCTACTTGCATGTATGGTGTTTTTCCGCAGTTCCTATCTGGGCAAGACTAGGACTGACTTAAAGGTCTTCTTGCCTTAGTCAGAACAGTATAAAAGAGCACAGAGAAGGAGTTTCTTGGCTTGCAGAGATATAAAACGCCATACAAATGAATGGTCTGTATGACTATTTTTGTTGTACTGTATCTGTCATTGGAGCAGACTTGCTGTAGCTGCAGGAACATAGTATTGCTTGGTATCCTATAAATGTACTCTGTAACCTAGACCTTGGGACTGCCTTGCTCTGATAGGTCTCTCACTGTTCCTGGCTGGAACCACTTAGTGAGGGACCGTGCTTGAAAATGTCTGTTCAAATAACCATAACGCAGCTACACATGCTGAAAGCTGCAGCTGTGGTGGCCAAAGGTGATCCAGAAATCTCTAATGACTCTTTTTCTAAATGGTTGCTATTTGATGCATTTCTCCTGTGAATTACTGAACAGTGTTGAACATCCTTTGCTGGTGCTGCCAGTTACAGAACAGTGTAACTGTTCTCCAGCTCCCAGACAGTGCTGTCTCTCTTCCTCTTTTTAGTCCTATGAAATAGGTTGAACGGGTAAATTCAAGACATTAATGAGAAATGGAAGACAGATGCAAATTCAATCTGGTTTAGTGTGGGTTTTTTTTTTTTTTCTGAGGGTTTTCTGGCAACTTCTACTTGACACATGGGCTTCTGTCCAATCTATCATGTCTGGGAAGGCATTTTAAGTGCAAAATAAGTAGAAAATAATTTCAAATGGCTGGAGAACTGAAAATGTAGTTGTACATCATAGTTTTACATTAGTTAGCTGTTTTAATTGGAAAGCAAGTTAAAGGATATTTGCTAAAAATAATAATTGCAAGACCTATACCAACAGAGTTATGTTTGCTGATCTTAGGAAAACATTGCACTTTGCAATGAAGGTTGATTTTTCTTTTCTATTTATGCCTTTTCCCCATTGTTAGTGGAATTAATCTCACTCACAAGCAGCTGTTGAAATAATAAAGTGTGCTACTCAAATTGTAGTTGTAGTTGTTCTGTTGTCTTGAAAGTCCCAAGCAGATTTAAAAATAAAAACCAAAGCCACTGGAGGATAAATTAGGCACAATACACAATAGAAGTTGGAAATGGAAAAAGCAAAAAAACATCTTGAGCCTAGCCTACACATTAATTTACTGTATCTTTTTAAATTGATGTCCCTTTGAAAGGGGTGGTCCTAGCTTTCCCCATCTGGTGATTTCATGATTGTTTCACAGTCTTTCACCCAAGAATAGTGGGAGAAAATGGCTGTGTGAAGTCTGAACTGCAGTGCACAGCACATGCACTCTGTTTAAGACAGAGGGCGTCTTTTAGATGTCTTGTTTAGTTCAGATAGTCAAATATTTCATGGTGGCTTGTGTTGCAGTACAGGTTCTGATGCATTCAGGTAAAACTGTCCTACACAACAGTAAAGTTCAGCTTTTGAAGTGGTTATATAAGGATTTGGTTGAGATGTTTTACTACCCAAAAATTATCCTTTTGTGAGTGACTGCCTCATGAGTGGGGGTAGCATATTTTGAGTTGGCTGCCTACAGCTATGTGCCCTTTGTTGCTGAACTGAAGGCAGAGTTGCTTATTGGTGAGTCCTTACTTTTCTGAGGTTTGTAGCTTCATGTTGCAAGTCAAGTCTGCGTAGGGTGATGGTTTCTCTTAATTGCCTTTCTGGAAATGTTAGTCTCAAAATCTTCATTTACCAGTCAGCATTGGGATTTGCAGTGCAGGAGAAATACCCATTCTTTTATTTAGCTTATTCTGCAGTTTAGATGTGTAGCTCTAGCAGTTCCATCACTTGGAACTTAGAGAGGGGCTGTTGTACTGTGAAGGAGCTGTCCCAATTCAGGTTTGTTTTTTTTTGTTGTTGAAGTCTTATAGCGTGCACAGATATTGCAGACTCATTTTAGGTTTACTGTTCTGGTAGCTATGTTTGCTGGAGTACCTTCATTTTGCCTCACAGTTTGTAATGCTGGCGAGACTTTGCAGGGTTTGATGAGGCACCTGAGCTTACTCCAGTGCTTGAGCCTGTCTTCTCACACTTCTTCCCTCTGCAGCATGAGCCTCTAGGAGCTGTGGCTCCCCAAAACGGGAGTGCAGGGACAGTCTGTGCAGTACTAATGGTGCTGTCTGTGTTGGCATCCAGTGCAGAGCGGAGGGAGGAAGCGCTTGTGATTCAAATACCAGCGGACTGAAGAACGGAAAGGAAGGAGAAGATGCTAGGCTGGGAGACAGAGGGCAGGCTCTCAGAGGGGAGGAAGAAAGACTGTAAAAGCCAGAGAGTGTTTAAGAGAAGAAAGGGACTATGCAGGGAACAGGACATGGACTGGTGAGAGTTGATTTATGAGCAGCAAGCTGCAGTGAGTAACAAAAGGAGGTTCTGGGGATAGGAAAAATGTGAATAATTACTTGTTTGGTTTTAAAACATTCTGGATGTCTTGGACCATTCTTCTTTAAAAGTACTGCAGTGTGCTACTGCTGAGGTTTTGTGGCAGGTGCTCTCAGTGGAAAGGTTTTTTTTTTCAGAAATATCATTCTCCAACTCCTTGGCTATTTAGGTCTTGAATTACTTAACTCTGAACAAGAATATTTTATCTGTGTATCTTGTTTAATTTTGTTTCTGTTTCACTAGCTGCTGCATCTTTGAAGAGAGATTACCTGTATCCTTCTTCAAATGCCTGTGGTATTTCCAAGAGGAACCAACTTTCTGTAAGTGGAGGTCTTTTCTATGAACATAAAATTCCTAACATGAATTAGTTGAATGCATTAATAGGAATGTGGGTGTGCAGAGAAGTCTGAGATGTTTAAAAACTGTATGTTTTTTGTACATAATATGATTTTCATGATTCATAATTGAGAATAATGATCGATGCTCAGGGGAAGCTCCTTTTTTTTTGGCTTTGGTCATTTGAAATGAATAGTATACTTCTATTATAAGCTCAGACAGTGATGATAAAAGCAGTACTTGTCTCTGTCAGCATTTGTGAAAAACAAGTCTCTGGAGATTTCTGAATCTTTTATTTAATGATGAGAATAGTAAATCTGTCCTGTGTAGTGTCTGGGTGAGCTGTTTTATATCAAAACATTATTAATTGATTTTTATACTTTACAGCTGTATTTTGGAAATAAGTACCGGAATGGAAGCCAAAAGCTCCACTCTGGGTTTGAAGAACCATACTGGAAAAGAGTTAAGGGATAGATTCAATTTTCTGGTTCAGAAATTTTGAGGAGGAGGAAGAAGGAGGGACTTAAACTGCCTATTAACTTGGTTTGCCAGCAGTCTTGAACTAGTTAGATGATCACAGGAGTATGGCTATCCATTTCTGTGCAGATATCTAGGTTTATGAAGACAGACGTTCAGTGAGGACTTTATTTTCACTTAAATCCGTTGTTCACACTGAATTGTGGAAGTAGAAGTTTACTGGGATTGCTGAAGACCTGTAGATTTGCTTCTTCAGACATGAATACGGTGAAGGCCAATTGTCAGAGCTTATCTTTTAAAAATATTGAATTTTACGTTCTGAACACATTCTATATATTAATTGGTTCCTTAAACCCTGTGTTTTATCTTAACTTTATTCTGAAACTCATAATGTAATACAGGGTAGTGTTTCTAGTACATGGTGCAGTATGGGTAAAGGACTATGTGTGTCTGTAACAAGGCTTGCTTCAGCTTGAGTAAGAGAAATTGTGAGAGTTTTCACCACAGTTTAGAAACATACATTTTCAGGGAAATAAACAACTTCACAAATAGCTATGCAATAGGAATTTGTGGGGTAAGTTGACCCTTATACGTATTTTGCCCTCACAAGGGGACCTTGCTTTGAACGTTGTAATTCAGGCTAATTTCAGTGTAGTTGAGCCCTGAGTTTTCTATATGCACGAGTTAGATTTGCTTTTTCTCCTCTCACTTGGAAGGCATAAACACATTCTTAAAATCTTCAGGATGTAATAAAGTTTGTTCTACTGGTTTGGAAACTAAGTGTATCTGTAATGTGAGGAGATGACTGTGGGCCAGAAATAGAGAAGATGGGAATGGAGATGGCAGAGTTTAGTCTCCCTGTTCCTGTCAGTGGCCAGCTGCCAACAGGGCTGAAACTATAATGTTAAACAGCACCTCTTGGCTCAGTGTGGGCCTCAGGGACGTCAATATCTGTTTTGTCCGTAACACAGATTGGATAGATTAACAGGAGGCATTTAGACAGCTTGAGAGTAGAGACACGTATAATCAATGTTGTTTTGCAGTGCAGAAACATATGGAAGTCTAGGAGACCACAGCTGTTTATTCTCCCACTGTAAAATAGTGTTCAGAAATCCTGTGGTACAACACATTTTAGGAGACTATTCAGATAAGTGAATTCTCTGGACTTGAGGCTATTAAAAGTGAAAGCTGTGTCTAGTACCATAATTATTTCCTTTTGCATGCATGTGTTGTGATGTAGGTATCTCCTGTTTCCCCAATTGCTCTATGCTCATGGAGGAGTCTTCCTGCAAGGACCCCTCTATGGTCTCTTGAAAATAATAGAGCATTTATCTGAAATAAACAGCATTCCTTTGTGAAGGAATGGGCCTACTGAGGACATGCACACTGAGTGCAGTGTGCACTGGAGAAGGGTTTTTCCTTGTTGTTTTTTCAGCTCATAGCTTTCTCCTTTCTGAAAGCCAGACAAGTGACACTGAGACAAGGGGAGCAGGAGACAAGACAGGCCAAAGTTTGGAAGGAGGGACTTGGGTTAGACAGAACCAGAGCTGCTTCACCTGGCATTACAGGGATTGGGGTGGGGGAGAAAAAAGGGGTGCAGAAGGCTGTTTGGCCTATTAAATCAGGAGGGATTCGGTGGCTGGGGGTCCCAAGCCAGGAACAGCCCTACCTCCACATCCACTGTTCTGTGACAGGGAGGACTGGTCTGAATGTGAAGCTGTTGGGAACTGCAGTGGTAATGGATTGATGTTATGCCGCTTCTGGATTGAAACATCTGTGGTTGTGTACTGTTTTTGTTCCCACCTTTCAGTAATGACTTCTACCCAATTGTGTTTCTGTACATGTGCTAATGTTTGGAAAGAATTGTGTGAATGAGTTTTTCTTTGAATGAATAGTGGGTGTTCTTTCTACTAAGTTTCATGTAGAAAAAGAACAGAGGAATGTTTGTCTTGTACTAAAAACAGGGCCTTATATTCATCTGCTAAGAGAAAGGATTTAATCTACTATAATGTAACTATATAAAAAAAGAAACTGAACAGTTTGTGCAGCACCTATAGTCAAAAACTGCACCTCGGTGGCCCAGATAAGGAATAGGACTTGCCTCTCTAAAAATCAGAATCACTTTGCAGACTACTGAAACAGGAAAAAAATTGATTGTTTTTACCTAGGGAAGTCTAGGAAAACACAGCTGTTTATTCTCCCACTGTAAAACAACGCTTAGAAGTCCTGTGGTACAACACATTTTAGGAGACTCAAAGCAGGGTTCAGTAAGAACATTTGCAGCTCTTGTGCCTCCTTGATGCTTAGCAGCAGCATTTTAAATTGTTACAGGAAAGGAAAGCAAGCTCATCATTGCATTATGAGAGGTTTGCAGTGATTCAGAGTATAAGTAGGTATAACCAAATATTCCTGTTGTATGGATATTTTCATATATTATCACTGTAAAATAATTTCTTCTCTTCTTTATGCAGGACTACTGGCTGTCAGTATCTTTCAGGTGCTTGTCAACATATCACCATAGCTCTTTTCATGTACACATTAAAAATTACCATATCCATAGGGAAAATAATTTAATTGGAGAACTTCCTTTTAATTTTTTATGGGTAAAAATGTAGCCATAAAAGGCTCCGTCCTTTAAAATTGCAAATGCAGTAAGATGTAGGCTAAATCAGAAATGTGGACTTAATTCAGCTGAGCAATATTTATATTTTACTGTGATATAAAACATGTATAGAATTTACCCTTTGAGGCTAGTGCAAATTTGAGACACAATAAGAACTTTCAAATGCAAGTTGACATAACTTGTGTCAGCATAAGAATGTGTTTTAACTGAGAATGTATTTGGTCTGTGCAAGAGGAGAACCTCGGAAAGCCTTAAAAAACTCATAAGGGACAGGACACAATCCCTTTAACATACAGTGACTTGTATATTAAACGGAAGATTTCTAAATGAGGGTGCTGTTGCTTTTTATTAGTTTGTTATTGACGTAAGGATTTTTGCTTTAATTTTATTTTTAAGACTCTTAAGTATTGCCTGAAAGAACATGCTGCATACTTCTTGTTTTTCTCTCTTTTGCAGATGTTTATTTTCCTTGATTACATCTAGAGGGCTTCCCTGTGTCCTAAGTAACTTAAGAACTTTTATACAGTGTCAGTTTGAAATCTTTTTATGGGGGGAGAGTGTAATCTGCTATTAGAAAGGTGCTTTGGTTCAGAGGGGAGTCTGTGATGACTGCAGGTCTTCTATTTTCTTATAACTGTCTGCACCTAACTCTTGAAATCTGTAATTACAGCTTTTACTTTTCCACAATAGTTCCCTTTTTATGAATTTCAGTAACATTTTCTGCTTTGGATGCATTAAGTTTACTTTCTGTTTTTAAACTAACTTGGAATTATTTTCATTATTTCAGAAGTGTTATCAGGCCTGTTTTTCTAATATTATCCAATAATTCAATACTTCAATGCAGGTACGTTTACATTAATACAGAAATCTGTAGGCAACCAGTTGGTTTCGACAAAGTACTTTCTTCAGCTCGCATAGGTGCACAGTTATGTGTCCGTGCTGTGAAATGTCAAATTGTGATTCTACTGTAGAAAATACTTAGGAAAGTGTAGTGTCTTTTTTCCTACAATTTAGAAAATGAGATCAGTCCTGAAGTAAAAATATTCCTGGTAAATAACAAGATAAATTGAAAAATGGCTTAATCTTATGTAAGAGTATTCATGCACAGGGATGACTCTGTTTCAACTAAGTCAGTACAATGTGATTTCATGTATTCAATTGCTGTCATTTGTGTACATTGAAATCACTTCCCCCCAAGGTACTTTGAGATAAAATTTCGATTTGTTTTTTCTGTGTCAATTTTTCCATGTTTAAGAGTATCTTTGAATATTTTTCAATTAATGAAATTAAGTAATTGATTCCAGCCAAAGGTTATTATTTTTGCTCTCTTCCTCCTGTCATGTGCTCCCCATCACAATTGCACAAAGGAGATGCTTAGCTTCATACAGTGGAATGAATTTCTGTTGTATTTGGGGTGTTTTAATTTCTATATGCAGTAGTCAAGTTCTTCTTCCATAGTAAATGATTCTGTGAAGTGTGCTTTTTAACTGGCACCTGCTTGAGTTACCATCCTCAACACAGACTCTAGCTCTCCTAAGTGCGTTAGGGAACCAAATGATTGGGAGGTTGACTTAAACCAGTCACATCTAATGGTTTTTCATGAATTGAGAGTACACTTTAGACTGACAGCCATGCAAAAGTCAAGCATTTAACAGCATACTAGTTGTGTTAGAAGTAGATTTAAAATATTAGAAGAATAATGGTTGACAAAGTAAATGACTGGTACTTTGGACTGAAAAAAAATGGCAGCAGGGGAGGAAAATACCTTTCAGTATTGTATTTTCAGGCTCTATTAATATACAGTCTAAAAAACATATATCTGTAAATCACTTCCAAGATTACTTTTTTTTAAAAAAAAGGCAGATAAATGGGATTAAACACTATGAATGCCTTGAGCTCACCTTGCCCTCTCAAGTGCTGAAATTTTTATGAACTAACAAATGCAGAAAGTTGTGAGCAGCTTTTCTGTGATGCAGGTAACTGATGTTAATGTTTCCAGAAGGAAGAGGTGATGGGTATGAGAGGAGCCTTCCTTTCTTCATGTTGGAAATCTGCAACATAGGAGTGTATTTGAGACTTAAGCTTTCCTTTTAAGGAAGTATCTGGAAATCTTTTCATTAAATTCTCTGTGTGCAAGAAATCAGCACCTCTGTCTTGTTTATTTAGAGAAAGTTAAGATTTGTTTAGAGTGCTGGAAATACTTTACTTTCCTTGGTCATGGTCTAGAACTGGATTGGCCATACAGGAGGCGCTTTGCTGGCATGGGCTGCGATGAGGCCTCTCATTTTACTACTTGCTGGTACCAGATGAATCCTCCTTTCGAGTTAGGCTGAGGAACATCCTGTGTCTTCACACAGAATGCCCTAGTAACCAGCTTCCTTGTTCCTTTGGTCTCCAAAGGTGACTCAGTTTGACAATGTGTATTAGCTCGTTCCCTGTGATTATTTCTAAGTGGAAAGGCAATTTTCACTTATGTTGGTTCAATAATAGCATCTCCTGGCAAGTTAATGAGATTGATCATGCACAGTTTCACAATATAGGCTCATGAGAAGTTCCTGTGACTCATTAACACAGAACTTTCCATCCAGTTAACTTTTTTCCCAACAGAGTATTAAAAAAACACCATACAGGCCTATACTACTGGAAGTTCCCTTTTTTACCAGTTAATCTTGAAAGATTTCTTGCAGAGGGAGGGATGTTACTCACTTAAGGAAGCGTACTTTCTTTCATAAGCTACTCCTGCCTTATTGGTCAGTATTGGTCTCACTCACATCCTCTTGTGCTGATTAATTATTTCAAGCTGTCTTCTTCATCTGTTACCAAGTTTGGGAATGCAGCTTTCCATAGTTCACCTGCATGTTTTTAACCCACATTTAAAGCATATAGGCAAAAGTACACCTTCTTAGGCTTTTCATTTCCTTTGTCTACATTTGTTTTCTTTGTTTCTTTTACTGGTGTATGTGATGATCTTACCAGAAATTGATACTGAAAATGGTCTCTAACTTTTACATGAATATGCTGACGATGTAATAATGTATATTCGATGTATAATTTCACTTATACAAATTTCACTGTACAGCTGGAATAGCTGTGCTTCACTAGTTTAACATGAAAAGGACTCATTTGTTATCTTGATAATCTCTGTGTTTCTGGAGTTAAGTCATATTTACATCTGGAGAAGTTTGTGGAAGCCAGTTTTCCTCAGTAGAGAGACCATGAAAAATGCATTGTATGCAATCTTAAAGAGTAATTTTTTCAGTAAGTGTCATATACCAGATGGCTTTGAGACCTATTTAGCTATCTGTTTTTGTTAATCTTGCTTTGCTGCTTCAGACCTCAAAACTTAATTTCCCCACCTGCTGATAAATATAGGGTCATAAGAATTACCATATTGGGTCAGACCATCTGTTCTTTAATTATGAGTAGTAACAGATGCTTGGGATGATGATGCAAAAAAGAAATCTACAATAGGCAGTTATGACAGTAATATACTCTGGGGTGTACCTCTGGGATCCTGTTAGTTTGACTAGTGTCAAAAGTCTTGAAGGCTTTGGTATCTATTCTAGCTCTTTGTTAGTCACATATTTTTTTATTAAAATGTAATGTTATCTTCTGTTCTTCCCTTTAATACTGCTAAGCTTTTGGCTTGGCAGTCCTGTATTCTTTAGCAGTATGTTCCCTGGGTAGAGGTACGAAGTAGCTTTTTTTGTTGATGGTAAACTTGTCAACTTTCATTTTAGCTGAACATCATCTCTTGTTCTTATGGTATTTTGGGGAGGAAATTCTCTGCCTTGTGTGCCATTTTTTGTCTTGGTGGGGCAGGGGAAATCTCAGTCTTCCTAATTTTCCCGTTCATATTGGTATTTCCATGGTGCTTGTTATTCTTGGGATGTGTCTCTGTAAGGCTTTTAACTAAACTGCAGTAACTGGATGATTCAAATTTCTCCCTGTGTTTCAGTAGAGAAAACACTGTTGGTTCCTGTGAGAGAGCTTTTATGTCTTTGAAAATTGATAATTCTTACAAAATACCTTCAGAATTGTAGCTTTTAATTGTGTTGTAATGGTGAAGATGGCTTTGCAAGGGGAATGGTGGCTAAACCTGCAACACTACTGCAGGAAAATGTTGCTTGGGGCAGAGCCCCTTTTGGAGGGTAGGAGGATATCTGTGCTTCCCTGGGCAGTCCTACGTCCAAAATGAGAAGCAGCTCTTTTCTTTTTTCGTATTGCAACTGGAGTAGTACTCAAAAGACTGGTGAAGTGGGAGGGTCAAACGGGTTTTGGTAGTAGTAGCAGCATTATTACCGAAACAGCAATTCCCAAAATGGGCTATGGCAGCTACAGGTGGGTGTGGAACCCAACAGAAATTCATGATTGTTTTTTGCTATTTTGTGCTGATTAAGAGCACTTGATATAGAAACCAGCTGATGCAGATCAAGATTATAAACACCTTTGCAAAAGGGGTTTTAGTTCTCTTCCTTCTTACCAGTGTTGCAGTGGGAGGCTTACTTCTCAGTGGAGTATTGCTTGGGTATTGCCAGCCTCCTGAAATTGCATATAATTTTCTGCAAAGCTTCTTAGAAAACTCATTAAACCTCAAGGTGAGCACAAATTAGTAGTGACCAAGTGGATGGGATCTGAGTGAGTGGCTGAGAAGGCAAGTAGGGAATTCAATGGCACGGAGAGACAGCTTCTAGTGAGATACTTTTACTAAAGAGAAATGAAATGTTGAACCCAATCCTAAGTAGCAAAGGAATTTTTGTTGTTTTTCTAACCTGCTTCTAAGCATTAGAGCCAGCCGTCTTTGTTGTGTTGTGTTCAGGTTTCCAAGGAGATTTGAGATATTTTTATAAAACTGAGAAATTGAGAAATCATGGGAAGAGGAATTTTAAAATGCATGTCAAACCTCAAAATACAGCGGCAGGAAGGATCTGTAATGTTTTAAATGCAATATTTTAAGGATAAAATTTAAATGCTATATGACTGAAATTCTTTTTCACCAATGGTAGTGACTTTAGTGTTTAACTGAGAGCTATTTTAGGATGATAAACAACATTCCTTTCATTTTTAACTGCTTGGAGGAGAGACCAAGTGCCTTGTAATAGATGCTGTTTATTCCAAAGTTTGCAAGAATTCTTTACTCAGGATCAAAAACCCTAAAATGTTATTGAGAAAGTAACTGTTTGTGTGTTTAGAGAATATGCATATCTAATTCTTGAGCTAGCTATTTGAGTTGGGAGTGTTCAATGAATAGATTTTTGCATATTGAGCAACCCAGGAATGTTCTGTATTTAGGATGCTGAGAGCTATGCAAGATTGAAGAGCTCAAGTCAACTTTGTGAGAAAAGTGTGGATTTTCAGTTGACAACAGCTATATGTTGCTGTTGTTTTGCATGTAAAAGGTACTCAGATGCAAACTTCTGCATAAGGAGTTCTTGGTAGTTGCAGGGAATCACTTGAAGCTGCTGGACCTGTGAGCTAATTTTGCTAATTGGGAAGACATGCCATGTCTTGTGAAACATCTCATGAATTAGTAATCAAGAGTTGGTCTTCTGTATTGGTGGTGGCATCATAGTGTTTATGTTATAGAATGTTTTAGTGCAGCATTGTTAAAATTAGATAAATGGGATTGTAGCAGACTTACCATCACAAGGAGAGACTGGTTATCATTTGTGCTTACATACTGCAAATTATGTACTTGCTGCTGTATAGCCTGTTTGAACTTAAGAATTATTCTAGTCATATGTAGCAGTAGATTTGTTGTGGTTCTGGCTGTTTTTCTATTTCTTCCGTTTTTTTTTTAACCTCTTGTGATTTCACTTCTATGCCCATGCTGTCACTAAATGTGCTGATCTGTCTTTATTGTTGTGGTACTATTTGTGAACCTTTTGTATGGCTGACAAGTTGGGTGGGAAGGTAGGGCATATAACAGGAAATTATGGGGAGTTTCACTATGAATCTCTGAAAATTCGGGGGAAGGGTAAGCAGGATTAGGGTCTGAGGTGAAAGCCTTGGGGGGGCTGTAGTTCAGACTCTAGGTAGTGTTGGGGTCAGAACAGATTTGATGGACATAGGTAAAAAACTGCATGTCTATTGGAAATCAGTCTTGCTCAGTATTACTTGTTTGGGGAAGCCAGCAACCCATAGCATTGTTGGATCCCCAGCTGTCATTGTTCTTTATTCCACAGGTCAGTGAGGATTTTCTTTACAAGCAGGCAGTAATGGGTCTCATAAAAATATATGGAACACCTGATTTATTTAAAGAGACCCAGCAAAGTATGATTTTTTTAGAATTTTGCAGTAAGAAAAAAACAAACAAAAAAACCCCACAAAATGCAAAGCACTGTCTTAAACTTCTTGGTAGATGAGTCCTCCCTTTTTGTAGGTTTAAAATCTCTTCTCTAAAATTCTTTTAGTTGTCATATCTCTTTATGATGGTTTTATGCTGATTTTTACTTTGAAGACTTAGGTTTTGTTTTACTGAATGTTCCAGGAAGAAGGATTCACCTACATTTACTTAGTAATGTGTCAAACCTTAATTTCATCCTGTCACTAATGAAGATATTTGAACAGTGATGTAAACAAGTGTGCTGAAAACCTCATTTGCATTAATGAAAATATTTGTAATATCTTTGAAATACTGTTGTTCTTGAGAAATCAGAGCACAATGAATTGCAGAAGTTTTGAAGAGTATGAAACTATTTAAGAGATTTTTTTGATGCAGAAAACCAGATGTCTTCACAAGCTGTCACCAGTTGTGGTTTTCAGTTAAACATGATGATTTCTTGAAGCAGCAGGCCTCAGAACTGTTCTGGTGATTTGATTTTTATCTTTGTTGGAATAACATAGGTTGGAGATAAGGGCAATAGAATAAAGGTTGAGTAATTTCAAAAGTGGATTGAAAATGCAAAAGCTTTGTACAAAAAAGTAACACATCACTGAAGGTTACATTACCTGGTGTATAAGAACAATTAAGTTGTTTCTCATTAATGTAATGGCCTCAAACTCAGAGGCTAGATTTAGATTATATGTTAGGAAGAAATTCTGTACTGTGAGGGTGGTGAGGCACTGGTAGAGGTTGCCCAGAGAAGCTGTGGGGTGCTCCGTTCTGGGATGTGCTCGAGGACAGGTTGGATGGGGCTTTGATGTGGACTGTCTCTACCCATGACAATGGGGTTGGACTAGACCATCTTTAAGGTTCCTTCCAATCCAAACCATTTGATGAGCTTGGCTTTATGTGTGTAGAAAACATTGAAGTGTGAGGGGTGAATTTTATAGGGGTCAACTGATGAGAAGAATATAGGGTTTTTTTCCTGTTGGCATCTGAGTTAGCTAGCACAGATAGCGCTTCAGTGAGCACTTCAAGTTGTACAGACATGCTTTCCTAACTTTACTGTAGAGAGCAAAGTGAAGATTTGTTTTTCAGGGAAATCTCAAAGCTGAGAGGAATTTCAAAATGAAAATAAAATGATCATGTGTCAGGAGAGATTCATTAGCTGCTATTCAGTACTGAAAACGGAGTAAAATGCTTGTGGCCAGCTAAATGAATATGAATGTGTTAGTTTTTTATATTTTTTCCCTGCATGCATAACAAAACACATCTAAATAATTTTGATTTAGGCATGATTGCAGTTGGTTAATGTCCACTTGTATTTAAAATTTTCCAGAAAGAAAAGAATGTTTTTCTGAGAATCAGTTTGATTTTAGGGAATGATAAACACTATTTTTTACATAGATGAGATGAGTTCTGTCTCTTCAGTTATCTCTCATACAGAACTGACACCAGGTTTCATTAAAGGCATGGTTTGCTGCTGTGAATGTTTAACTTGTTAAAGCTTGTTCAGGCAGCCCTTCCTAAAGGTAGTTCTTTAATAATTTTATCCTTGAGGATACTGCATAGGGAATCTAAAATTGCACATATCTTGTCTAAGGAAAGGTCTTAATTGCAGTGTGTATTTTGTTGTGAAGTCAGAAGAACTAGTGTCTCTGGTAGATCTAGTAATCAAAATATTAAATAGAGTTCTGCAAAATGCTGTAATTTGCTATAGTAATCAATGTGGTGAATGAGGCAGAGATACATTGCTATCTGAAGAATTAATAGATCATTTTTATAGTAATAATATATGTATATGAAAGAAAATTTGTTTAGGTAACAATGCAACAGCTTTTCCAGGTTAATTCTTTGGTTGTGATGTTTTAGAAGTTTTACTTGATAATCTGTTTTAGAGAAAATTGAAGCATTAATTGCTAGGCTACAGCAAAATGCTGTAGTCCTCCCAGAGAGTGTACGTCAAGCAAATCTTCTGACTTTTGTCCTCTGCTGTGAGAGAGATCTCTGCTCTTGCCTCTAAGTGTCATATAGTGGTGAATGAAATTTGGTGCTTTGAGTAATTATCACTATTTGTGTAGTAACACAGCAGCAGCCCCAAAATGGGCCTGTTCCTTCTGAGGTGCTGTCTCCTGTCTTTGTGTGTTTGCAGGCACAGACTCACCTGCCCTCTGGTGTCAGAGCTGCATGCAGGGAATGCAGCAGAATTCCCAAGGAAGTGTTTAATCTCTGAAGTTAGGAAGGTGGTTATGCATTCCCCCACAAAACAGGGCGGAAAGGAGGTCTGTCTGTAAGTGTATGTTTAACATGCACAGTAGCTGTGACAGTATAGGCTTAGTGCTTTTCACCTCTGTCTTTAGCAAAAGAAACTGTGTGCCTTTCCACAAGCTTTCATCTTTTGTTTTCATCTGAGAGAAGAGGGAAGGCAGTAAGCTTTCCACCTAATTACATTTTATACTTTACACAGGTACTTTTGTTTCACATCCAGGAGCATTTCAGAGTCATGCTGTGGCTTTTGCACTTTTCACCTCCAGTGCTGTCTTCTTCCCTGAATGCTGCCAGTGGATATAGATTCATAGGATTGTTTTAAGTCGGAAAAGACTTCTAAGACAATTGAGTCCGACTCTTAACCTAATACTGCCGAGTCCTTCAGTAAGCCGTGTCCCCAGAGACCTGACCTACACGTCTTTTAAATACCTCTGTGGATAGTGATTCCACCACTTCCCTGGTGTCGCGGTTTGAGGCTGGCCAAATGCCAGGCCCCCACTGGACCACAGCCCCGCCTCTAGGCATCCATCCCTCCTGCTTCTGCTTGGGCTCCTTCCCCACGGCTGTGGGTGGATCTCTTCTCCTTCATGGACCTTCATGGTGCAGAGGGACACTACATTAACCACAGTCCTTACCACAGGCAGCAGGGATGTCTTGGCCTTGATGTCTGAAGCACCACCTCCCCCTCCTTCTTTGCTGACCTTGGAGTCTTCATAGCTGTTTTCTCTTACGTGTTCTCACTCCTCGTCTTTGTCTAGCTAAAACCACAACTGTGCATCCCTACTTTTTGATTTCTTCTTAAATATGTTGTCACAGAGGCGTTACCTCCCTCTCTAATTGGCCCAGCCATGGCCAGCAGCACGTCCGTCTTCAGAGCCAGCAGAGAGCATGGCTCTCTTGGATGGCTGTGGAAGCTTCGAGCAGCTTTTCACAGAAGCTGTCTTTGTGCCCCCCCCACTCCCAAAAAAACAGGCCCTGCAGAACCAGCACACCTGGGCAGCTTGTTCCAATGCTTGTCAACCCTTTTGTGGAAGAAATGTTTCCTAATATCCAGTCTAAGCAACTGGTACAACTTGAAGCCATTTTTTCTTGTCGTATCGCTTGTTACTGTGAAGAAAAGACCAGCCCCCACCTTGCCAGAGCCTCCTTTCAGGTAGTTTTAAGTATTCAAGG
Organism: Climacteris rufus; assembly: GCA_013398175.1. Taxonomy (NCBI): domain Eukaryota; kingdom Metazoa; phylum Chordata; class Aves; order Passeriformes; family Climacteridae; genus Climacteris; species Climacteris rufus. Next base: position 957,435 of record VZRZ01006846.1, on the reverse strand, counting down.
AAATGCAGTGGTGTGAGTCAATGATATAAAAAATGCTGGTGAAACGACATGGTTAAGTAATAGGAGATAGTCTCCTCAAGGTCTTGAATTTGGCCCCGACTGTGGGGGCACAGCGTCTACATCTGCTTTTTACCTTGAGACTTTCTATTCCTGTGCAATGAAGAAACCACCTTTATGGTGCTCCATGTATAAGGTTGCCTGTGCTGTTTGCATTATTCAGTTTGTAAAATGAGTAGATGGCTTTGGTGCTAATTAAACATTGTCCTCCCAGGAACCAATTATCCATAAGAAGAAACAGTAGAAGCATAATACTGTGTTGCATCACAGGGAGGATAAAACACTTCCCCATCCAATGCTTCTGCCTTGGCTAACAAGTCATATTCATTTTATCAGTTGCATTTACATGTGGGATGTCTCAGCAGAAACCTCAGGGCATAGTACTGCTTAATAAATACTATACTGCTTAATGTGTAATACTATTTGCTTTTTTTAATGGCTAAATGAAAATGTATTTTAAGCTTTTATCATGAATCTTTGTAAACATTTTATGAAACTTTAAAACTAATCTTTAATGTGTTTTTTTAAGAGGTCTGGCTAAGTAAATTTTCTTAGTAATGTTGTCACTGGTATCCAAAGGGAGAAAAATGGCTGCAGCTGAAAGCTGTTTAACAATTTCATAATGGAATGGCTCTAAGAAGGAAATGAGTATTCTAGTAGTACAGACCTTTGGCAGTTTGGGCAATTAAGTTAATCAGTGATGCCAAATCCAGAAGGTGACTATATGTAGGTCAAGACTGAGGTGTATTGATGGGGCTCAGAGCCTTGTAGTATTTGTGCACAGGTTCCAGGAGTCTGTTTTCCATTAAGTTAATCAGATGCTTATGGCTTTTTACAGCTGTTTAACCTGCAAAGGGTTATTTTAACTGCATTGTGATGTTCAAGAGGCATGTCACATGTTGCTCTCATTACTTCATCTCATCTTCATAACGAAATTAGGCAAGTATTTGTTTCTTCCTTAAACCTTCAAAATAAATATTTCAGTAAAATGTTGAATAAAAAGCCCTAAATACTATCCCTTGGCTATTTAGCATTCACCTATCTCTTGTTTGTCATCAGTCCTCCATTTGATATGCTCTCTCTCAGCCTCTAATATGAACAGACAGCGGAGAAAACATATTTGTTGATCTGTATCTATTCCTTTCTTTACCAGCAGAGAAGTGTTAAGATACTTATCTGTGTTCCATGAAATATAATAAAAATGAATGAGAGCATCGTTTCTTTGTAGGGAAACGGCTTTTATTCTCTGCTTTTAGCCCAGTGGCATGCTGCTGTTAGGATTACTCAGTGTTAGCCCCACAGGTTGCACTGCTGAAAGTATCTGTGCAGAAATTTTTAGTGCATCTTAAAGAAGCTGCTGGAGAGCACGGTTCATGTTTGGGGCTTTTTGGTTCCCCCTGCTGAAGATAGCACAAGCCTCATGAGTAAAACTCTTCAGCAGCTGAAACAGTAGATTCTAGCAAACAAATTGCATTACTTCTGTAAAGTGAATAATCTCTCTAATGGATGGCACGTGTTATGTCACGGTGTTAAGGAAATCGATTCCACCAGATGCTCAGCTGTCTCTGAGCCTCCAGCTGCTGCTTCCCTTAATGCTTCACACCCAAATCGCTTGGAAAGTATTTGTGGTAACAGGGAAGGTGGATTTTGGTGTATTTCAGGCATCTTGGACTAAAAGAAGAATTTGATATTCTCTGGATTGTGTTGCTCTAGAATTGTTTGGTCTGAGTCCATTTTTAATTTGGACAGTAACATTAGAATACAACCAGTAGTTACAATCAAAAAGATAATTTAAAAAATCTAATTATGAATTTCTCTGATACATAGGGTAATCCTTTTTCTAATATGGTTCCTCTGTATTCTATAAAATCCCCACAAAAGTTGTCACTGTCTTCAGAGTTTTGTATATGCAGTTTCCTTATGGAGCTAAGAGCATTCAAAAAAGTTTTCTGTAATAAGAAATATATTTTTTACTCTCATTTAAAACAACTAAAGCTTTTTATTGACTTTGAAGTTCTCTTGAGAAACGACTTTAGACTCTTTTTTGGTAAATATCCAATGACCTATTGGTTTAATGCAGTGATGTCTTTTAAAAAAACAACAAAAAGCTGGTGTCCTGAATCTTTTACTGTCCTTCTCATTGATGATTGTGGGGAGTGATGCAGTGAATACTTTAATTCCTGAAGATACGTGCTTTAGTAATAAATTAAATTATGGCTTTAATGGTGATACTGTATAGGCAATTTTTTTGCAAGGAAATTCAGTGCGGTAGCACTGGTGTTACAACTTGGTCTTTTCATGCAGTTATTATGCACAGTTAAATTCACAGCACAGTGGAAGAATGAAAAGTGACAGTTGCTTGTTCCAATTTAAATGACACAATATAAATTATGGTCTGTGCAAGAACTTTTAATTGATTTTTTTTTTCATGCACAAGTATTATCCTGACATACTGCCAAAATTAAGGTGCATATGAATGAAGTGACTAAGTTTTGTAGTTAATTGCATGGATTTATTTTTCAGACCCTTCTCCTTGAAACAACACTTCTGTAGAAGTCTGGATTTAAAGATGCTTACCAGATTTGGGGGATTCTCCTTTTATTTAAATACTTACAGTAATTTTACAGTATTTTTATGTATGTATTTATTATAGAAGTTCTTAAATCAGCTTTGTGCATATGATTTTATGTATTATAAAATCTGCCACCTTTCTCCCTTTTGGCAATATATTATTCATTACTTTCTGTGGAGTCTTTGCCAATACTGTACTGTAGTGAAATTGTTGTAGAATGGTTGCTGTACAGTGGTGTTAAAGTCCTTCTTCCTGGTGGAAATTTTCTTTTAGGTGTCCAGTGAGTTATGTAGATAATTGATCTATCAAGGATCTATCTATATAGATATATCTGTGCAGAAATACAGTTGTAGATACTATGTCTTTGATAGTTATAACATAAATAGCTTTATCTTTTTTTCTGAAGGTTCTCGAATTGACATCTTCAGTTATTAGATTTGTCACCTGCCTAGTCTTTTCCCAGGAGTTGCAATAAATGTCAGTATCTGGTGTGCAGGAAGATGTGATGTGACAAGAATAATGTATACAGAATATTTTTTCAACTGCCATTACTGTGACATGTTCCTTTAATGAACCAGAATTTATAAGTACATCTGCTCAGACTCGAAGTTATAGTCAATTAAAATGAGGTTCTGTAATGTAAGTTTTTGATGGTCTTTTGTGATAGATGGTGTTGCTATCCCAGCTTTTAATGCTGATGATGTATTCCTCAGAATACCCTTCTTGATGAGTTATCCATAAAATCTTTGCTTAAAGTATTGATATGTTTGGCAGTTTACAAAGCTAGATGGCCATGCCAACACTTCACACTTTGGACTTTCAACTGGAGGAATCTTAGTTTTAAAAAGAAGAGCATATATGAAGTTTTGGTTGCTTCACAGTTAACTTTCTTGATTTTAAGGTTTTGAGATGCAGATGCTGAAAATAACTGTAATGCATTTACCTGTATTTCTCTTCTGCTGTACTAGTCACTTCTGGAGCTTCACAGTTAAACTGGACATGTCTGCAAGGTTCTTGTGGCCACTCTTTCTGATGAATATGGATTGTTTTAGTGTAGCTCATGTTGCATGGAAAAGTCCTGGAAGGCAGCTACAAACAGGGTGAAGTATGTCATGCTGGCATGGAAGTAATGCTTTATCTGCTAAATAAATAGCCACCCAGCTCATGTATCACTTTCTGCTGTTTGATAGCTATGTCCATTAGAACAGAGGAAGTATCCCTGGTTAAATCTGCTGCTTTGAGTACACTTCTGCGCTGTTCTCTGTGTTGCCATGTCAGTCTTGTGCGTCCTTTACCACGGCTTTCTGCATTTCTCTTTGAGGCACTCTGCTTGTTTCTCTGCTTTTTGTGCTTCATCTCCTGCTGCTGCTCAGTACTTCTGCTCAGTGTAGTTATGTACCCTGATATTTGCTCACTGTTTGAATGTATTCAGCTGCCCACTTGGAACATGAGCTGTCTGAACTGATCTGCGATGACTTTTCTAAAAAGGATTGTACTGGGCTATGCTTGTGTCCTGGGCTATGCATGTTTTGAAAGATCAGTAAACTAGTGAATGGTATGCTGTGTTATATTTCAAGTGTTGGTCATACGTTTTTTGTGCTCAGATTTTATTTTTCAAATTAATTGTTCTATTGATGTAAACTGTTGGCAATTTGGCATCAGTTAAAAGAAACGTTTGTGCTGATGGATTTAAATTTCTATTCCTGCCTTGCTGTGCTAAACTTCTTCATTGTTCTGAAAATACGGATTGTAATTTTTTTTACATGAACACTACTGTAGTTGTGTCTATGTAACTGCTTATTGACAAAGAGGATGTTGATTTCGGAATCCTTGCTCAGCACAGTAATTTGATCTTTAAACTGTGTTTTGTACTTGGTGTCTGAAAATGACCTTTTGGAGTCCTGTCTGAAACATGGAGTTGTGTGTCCATCTAGAAGGAGGTGGCCTAAAATGGGTAGATGGACCGGCACTTGGATCTTAGATACCTAAGATGTATAAGAGTGCAATGTCAGGACAGAGGAGGGGAAGGAAGAGTTCAGCCACCTGTGATTCTTCTCCTAGAGTATGCAGTGACCCCCAGCATCAGCACTTTGTGCTGCTGCTGTGATTAACAGAACTGTGGGCTGCATAAACATACTGCTGTATGCACCTGATCTACAGTCGTAGGGATTTCATGAGGACAGCAGTAGATCTAGTGAACTGCTCAAAGCTGGAAAATGCATCTTCAGTACACACTGTTTTTCTTTCCTGGGTGTCCTTGCATATTACTTAACATCAGGGAAAAAAGGCCACTAGGATGAGTAGAGATGTCTGTACCAAATGTCAGGAGGCCAAGGAGGAGAAAGCTCAGACAACATTTCACATATTCGAGCTTTATTGTTCAGGCCTTTTCTTGGTGGGCATCTCTGAATTTCTTTATGGGTTTCTTAACTGTTCACTTGGCTGGTGTCTGTTATGATTTTATTCCACTGTCAGTGAATCAACTTATTCCTGTCCAAGACTGTATTGGATGAAAATATTCCCAAATCTACCAATGTGATGCAGAAATTCAGTGTGACCTGGGTTGACAGGTCTTTGCATTGAGCAGAAGGGTGTGGAGCAGGGTCACAATTTGAGTTTTCTAAACAGGATTGTTACTACTCTTAATGTCTTAAGAAGAGACCCATTATAAGTACTTTTACATGCCTCAAATCAGCCTTTTTTTCTCCCTCTCATACTTCAGTGTTCTTTGAATTGGTGGTTTGTGGCAGTTTCTGACTTTGATTCTGGTATTCCAGTAGATAAGAGTCTCAGAAATTTCATGGGAACCCCTGCAGCTCCACTCCTCCAGGCTGATGGGAAGTGTTTGCCCTGTCTCCTTCTGTCCTCAGGACTGAATTTTTGTATGGGAGGAGTTGTCTCTGATACCTCACGGGATGACATTGTTTTTGCATGATGCTGGTTGAAACCTTCAACTAACTCTGTTTCCTTTCTGATCAGTCTGAAAGTTTTGCTTTAGAACTGCGGGATTAATGAAACTGGCTTTAATTCAGAAGGATGACTTTGAGTTTATGGTGGCTCACTGATTCTTCTTTTGTAGTTTGAAGAAATGTCCTTTGCTTCAAATGAATCAGAGGAATTTCCACCTTCTTTCTATTTTCCAAGGATTTCGCTCATCTCTTTGATATGCTCTAAGTATACTTGAATCCTACACTTCTACCCTGGTGTAGCCAAGTCAGTTATGCAACTATTGCTTTATTACTGCAGCCTTAGAAAAATCTGTTGTTTGATCGCAGAAAGCTTGTGAGACATTAAGGTTCTTGGAAGCATATCTTTATATGATCATAATAGGTAATAACCCTTCCAATATTTCATGAATAGAAATTAAATGGCATGCCTAAATAAAATGTGTCTGCCCCAGGAAATCTGTTTTGTCATTTAGCAGACACTTCAGTCTCCATTTCTAAGATTTGGCTTGTCTTGGAGAAGGCCATCCTTATCCTGCCAGCAAAGTAAATCAGCCAGGCTGTTTAATATGTGTGAATTAAATTAACATACTGGTTTTTTTCCTGATCACTAGGGAAATCTCTAGAGTCAATAAAAATTGCTAAGCCATTCCAGCTTTTGCATTTTTAACAGAAGAACAAAACAATTTTTTGCTGATTTTTATTCAGCACCTTCAATGCCAATATTTGACAACAAGTGTGGCTGAAGTTAATGACTTATTCCAGCTTCTGTTGCATTAGGCTATGGACAGTTCTCTTCACATTTGTATGGAAGTATTCTAGCAATAAGGAAAATTCAGGGGTCACCTGGGAATTGTGGCTGAAGGGACTCTTACTCTGATACAGGTAGGATGTCTACTAAATATTTTTTTTTCCTTGACAAAAATCTATTTATAGCTTTGAGTGGTATACTCTGTTACTCATGTCATGATCTTTTTAGAGTTTTCTTCGTTTCTTGATTACTTAATAGGATACAGTAAGATTCACTGAGGATAGCACTGGAGTTGGATTGTCTAACTCCAGCAGTTTGGGGGAAGCTGTATGAGCCAGTTCAGTGTTTAAATGACTTAACGTTTTTTGCTAATGGTTGTTTGTATTAAGAAGTAGATAATAGTGATGAACCTGTTCCATCACTTTTGGTGTTTACTGTAAATGTTTCCCTAAAGAAAAAAAAGTTACAGAGTCAGAGCAAAGAGCATATGTTTGAAATGTGATTAAATGAAGAATTTAATTACCACTTTTCCGAGTGATAGAGGAGGTAGTAAAATATTTGTGTGTAATCTGAAACACATCTGTAAGTGGACAGACAGGATGGTATCTTTTGTGTTTCAGCAATGGGCAGAAACTTGTCTCTTGCTGTCGTTTCTTGGTATGCTGATTTCTGAGAGCTTGGAGAACCACCTTAGTTCTTCGAAAATAGCTGCTTTGTAAGATTGTGCCTATGGGGCTATTGGGTCACTAGTAGTAATTTCAAATAATGTTAAAGTTACTGAGTAGCAATTGAATAGAATAAGTGATATCCTTAATAATTGGTGGGCTTTGTTTAATTAACCTTATGTGATTTCATGTGTGTATAATTGCCTGGACCACCAAATTGGTGTCAAGTTAAACACTAGCTTCTCTCCATCTTTCAGTTATTTGAAATCTAGCTGTGCTATCTGGCAGACCTGAAAGGGTATCCAGAATTCTGCCTGATTAATAGTTTTTAACAAAATTTGAGATAAATGTTACAAATAGGTATATGTCAGTGGTTAAAGATTGTCTGGCTTGACAGCGGAGACATTGTTTGTAATATTGTAGGTCCCAGAGATGGAGAACGCCTGATGCTTTCTGTTCTTCAGTTCTGGGTCCATCAACACAACGTCTTGGCCAAAAGATTGAAAAGTTGAAAAATATATAGAAATGTATTCATAAACCTTGCTCTCAGCACCGCTGTTCTTATTCCCACCTGAGTCACTAGCCTTTTCCTAAAGTATCTCCTTAAAAGATGATTAGCATCATAGTGAATGTAAAGTGTGAGTGTATTTGTGATCTCAGAGAGTTTGGCAAAATGGCTTCCAGAATTAGTACATTTTGCTTAGGGTAGGGTTAGGGTCAGGTGTTGTTTTGCCACTGTTGTTATTTTCACTGTGGTCTCCAAGAAGAGAGGAGTAAAAGGGAAATGACTTTAGTAGTTTCATGAATGAGCAGGGGCAACTTCTCCTTGGTCATGTCACATTGCTGTTAAATGCTGCTTTCAGAGGCCCAAAGAATAAATTCTTCTAGAGCAAAAATGCTTTAAAAATTCTGAGCGTTTTTCATGCTTGTCATCGTCAGCTGAGATGCAGCTCTGAAGTACATTGTTGATGTTAGTGAACTTTGATTTTTACTGCAATTTTGTGTGTTACGTAAAGCAAGACTGTAGATTGGCCTTCTATTAATAGTTGTCTCTTACTGTCATGTTTCAAGGTTATATTTGTTATTAGCATTTTTCTGTCTGAGCTACGCTTGCTAAAGTATCTTTAAGGGTCACAATTATGGATGCTGTCTTACCTTTTTCATTATTTAAATATGTTGTACTTTAGCATAATTTTGCACACTGGAGATAACGTGTTTTGGAAGTAGTTGTCTGAAGCCCTGCCTAAAGTGATGGGCCAGCGTGAACTGTCTAAGGTGCAGATACATTATAACCTTTCTAAAATCCTAGGTAGGCTGGAAGATGGTACAGCTGGAAATGCTTTTTTTTCCCCCTTCACTGATAAATTATATTACCACTTTGTAAAGCACATGCCAGGCACTAGGTTAAGCAGTTAAAACTTAGACAGCACAAATGATTTATCAGTCAATTTTTTTCCTTTTTTAATGTGTAAATTGAAGAAAAAAGAGTATGTACTGTACTTTGAGCCTAGACTGTAAGTGCTTAAAATTTCATGTAGGAACTTAACATTTGGAGGATGCTGTCAGAGATGGGACCTCTTTTTACTTATGCAGATTTTTCCAGGAAAGTGGTAATCTTTGCAAGCCTCAAAAAATAGTTTGCATTTACACAGAGGGTCTCTTAAAAGATGAAACACTATATCAGTAGGTACAGTCTCTACATATTATCTGTTTGCTACTATTGTCCATACTATTAATCTGATTTCCCTTATGCAGGAAAATTGAGCTACTTTATTCATGTATAGTCATGTATTCACTAATAATTCTCTAGTGAAAGATTTTCTGATACTTGCTTTAGAGATACTGAAATTAAACCAGAAGATACTTAGTTTCAGAAAAGATCACACTACATGCCCCCCAAATTACTATTTTTGGCTAAAAGTCTGTGGTTGTCACTTAAAACCATAAATTCCTGTCCTCATCCATAAATTATTGACAAATATACATATAGTAAAATGAAACTCCTTGGTACCTTGTCTCAAATTTTGCAAAACAGACTCTTGATTTGTATTTTGTTAGTTAGGTTTTTTGTTCTCCTGGTTATCTGTTAAATTGGGATATCTTTACTAAAACTTTAGAAAACGGAGACACGGAAGGTGGGAAAAAAGGTCTTGCTTTGTCCCTTCTTCTTTTGTGTAGAATCCTGCAAGGGAATAGTTTTGTCCTCTTTTAGGTATTCTAGGGTTTTCTGATGTTTTTCCAGCTGTGGGTTCCAGAGAAATTGCACAAGGAGTTTGCTTGTGAGCCTCTTAAAGGACAGATTTGGGAATTGAATGGTCTCATGGAACAGTTGATTTGGGCAACCATTGTCCTTATACAGGAATCCAGTTTTGCTTCAGCTTCCTGCTTTGGTATCTCCAATAACATTTTAAAATGTTTATCTATAGCTGGGGGGGAGAGGGAAGGGAGGGAGAGGGAAGGATGTGATGCTTACAGATGTGATGCTACGAGCAATACTGCACCACATTCATTTGAATCTGCAAGGGAGGAAAATCAAATATCTACAGAATTTACAGGAGGATTTGCAGTGGGTTTCCCCCCCACCCCCAATTTGTTCTTGCTTCTTCATAGATATTTAGTTTCCATAACAACACAAGGTAATTGTTACATGCCTGCTGGGGGCTGGGGTTTTGGTTTTGGTTTTCTTTTTTTGCTATTTATGTTTGAAAGTGTATTATATGTAGACTAAAACCTCAGGAGCAATATGGTAATTCTGTTAATGGCTTAAGTTCTGAAACTAAAATATTAAGCTGATAAACATGGTGTAATATTTGGAAATGATATTTTGTTTTTTATACTTTGAAGCTAACTTGTGATGTAGTGTTTGTTAATGCGTAAATCTGGATTGAGGCTAAAGGAGGATGTACAAAATGTCATGTCTGTTGTCAGTCTTTAAAAAAAGTCAAGTCTTAAACCATCCAAGATGTTACTAGGGCTTACACAAATACAGCATTGTGATAAACTACAGCTTGAGTATTTCTCTCAATTGCAACTCGAATGCTTAACTGACTGCTTTTCAGCCAGCACTGAAAATTGCTGGTCTGCAATACCTACCCAAAAACCAGTGATGAAACTGGTGATGCTCTGGTTTCTGGTGCATACTGTCTGTGCCTTTTAGATTGTTAGGGTAGAAAATGCACATAATTGCCTTTAAGAACAGAAAGCATATTTCTGCTGATGAGAAGCACTTTTGTTAATATGCTGGACTCTGTCTGTGGCACTGCCTTGTGAAGGTGGGGGAGCGCAACTGGTTACAGCACGACAGTAGTCGGAGCAATCCACCTCGGAGCTGAACGGAGCAGAATGTGACGGAGGGAAATACATCTGTTCTTCGTTGTGTGACTTTCTGGTGGGTAGTGTTGCATTGGCTTTACTTCAAACTTGCAGAAAGGACACAGCTATTGAGAGTCCAAGCCAAAATGCTAAGTTATAAAAGAAAGCAAACGTTGTGCTTTAGTTTCTGCTGTGTGCTGAAGCTGAGGAGCTGACATTTCAGCAGCAGAACGATGTCTTCATAGAGGGGGATGAGTACAGGCTGAGTCATGTAATTTTCAGCTTCAAAAATTAAAATTAATCTGCTGTACATAAAGTTTTTCACTGCTGCCAGCTCACTCTGAAAACTTAGTTATGCCATATTTGCCGGTGTAATTGCAGACATTTTGTCTGACTTTTCTGTTTTTGTTTGGGTTTTGTTTTTCTTTTTTTCAAAACAGAGAAATGTATGTAGGTTTTCCAGCAACTTGACAACAGTTTGCATCTAAACAGCCACAGGGTCACCTTCTTTCTGCATTACTATGCTAGTCCTTTATGAACTTGAGGCTTTTCCTTGTAGCAAGTTTGATTGATCTCCAAAGTCTAAATGTAGGCTTTCTCTTTGTAGGTCAGTTACAGTCACTTGGAGGTTAAACACCAATGTGAATTACTTTTGTTTTTCCATTCTGGGATTTTAATTTTTAGTATTTTAAGCAAATATAGGCAGTAATGTAAAGTGGAGTAAAGTCTTAAGGTGCTTGATCTTTGCCTGAAAGAAAGTACACCCACGTCTTTAAATGACTGGATGATCACTTTGGGAAGGGGAAAATCTATTTCTTTGAGCTGTACTTTGAGGTCTGGTATCTGTTGATCTGCTGTTTCTGAAGTGGATTACGTTGTGTCTTTGTACCACTATCAGGGTCTGTTAACAGGGCATTATGTGGAGCTATGTGGAATACCCTTGAAATTTGGGTGGTAGGGGAAAACGAGGGAAGATAATTCAGTGGTTTGAGATTTGGAATCTCCAGTGTAGGAAGTTGCTTGTTGTGTTTCCATCATAGTTTGATGAACAAAAGAAATTATGGGAAAAAAGATTTGGAGGAATTTCTGGCAATAAGGTTGCTTTTAAGTTCTTTTGGATCTGTCAGCATTTTGGTTTATTTCTTATTCCACTTAAAGTGATTGTTTTCATCTCAAGTTATTTATATGTCTTAATTTACTGACTGTTCCATGTAGTGGTGGTATATGAACTTCATGATGCTGTCTTTGTGCCTGGATGATGATTCCAAATTCTTCCTTGCGAGTGTCTGCCTGCTTGTGCCTCCTGTATAGCGTTTTATTTTGCCCTGGACTCAACCAGGACTTTCCTATTTAGCCAAAGGTCTGTTTCCCATATTGCCTCTTCATAAGTCCAGATTTGTGTGCTCTTCTGTCCTTATTTGTCATTTCCCACAGGTTCTTAACCACCTCTTCTTCTGGTCCCTGTAGCCAAGGCTGCCATGGCCATCCCCAGCCAGGCCATCCTGGTTTCTGAAGAGCAGACCCACCTGTGCATCAGCCTTGACTGGCCCATGCAGTACCTGTGTCAAAAGCTCCTCTGTGTCACTGCAGTATTGCAATCAAGTTTGAAATAAAAACCTGTTTTCCACTATGTTAAATACTAAAATGAATCCCAGTTGATTAAAAGAAAATGTGCTATGGCTACAAAATTAAATATAAACTGGTGTATTCAGTAGCCATTTGCTTTTCTGTGTAAAACAGAAATTGGGAACGCCACCTCGAATGATAGTAAAATATAATAAAGGGAATTTCTTTGCACATATCATCAGTATTTTATGAGACAAAGGCAGACTATCTGCATTAATATAAGCTTTTGAATCAACAAATTATTTTTCACATGTGCTAAGTGATCGTGTAGGAGGCCTTCATTGTGAACAAGCTGGTGATATTTTTCTTCACACAATTCTGAAAAGAAATTTCTGTGGTAACAGTGACATTTGCCAATTTGGTCTTACAGTTATTTCTTTCTCTCTGGTAAAATGTAATTTTCCCTGATAGGAATTACACAGTTGTTGTGTACAGGTTCTTTTTATAGAGATGCATATTAACCTTGCAGACCATTTAACTAATGGTTTTCTGATGTTCTGGTGGTTTCCTTGTTTTTACGTCTGTCCTTTCAGTGGAAAGTATTTCAAGAGGAAAATCATGAAATGTAAAAGCTAGCCTTAAAACTTGATTATTTTGCTGCTTCAGTTTACCACCTGATTTACACAAGAATTGTGTGTAATTTGTGCTTTACTGTTTCATCTGCAGCTTCTTCCTTGATGTCTTAATGGAGGCTGACGAGATCAATGAAAGGCTCACGGCCAAGAAGCATTAGTATCATACTAATGCAGTTTATTTGGTGGTTCTTGACTAAGTGTAAATGCTGAGACATAAATGAATAACCTAATAGTTTCTGTGGGATTGAAACCTTTACATCCTTATTTGAAAACTTTACATCCCTATCATGTAATACTTTCATCTTTCAATTGAAGCTTGCCCATAGTGAAAGATCCCCTTTCTATATGCATTAATGTTAAATATGAATTACCCTGCTTCTCGTGATTTTTGGACTGTTTTCTATTTAATAAATATTTATATTGGAGATAGTGAAAATATTTGGTGGCTATGAGACTAAATAAAAGGCACTAGAGAAAATGTGGCTTGCAAGTGATAGATATTGTTCCTAAGTAATGATTGTTAAATCAAGATGTTGGTCATTACACCTCAAGGCTGAGGGGAAGGAACTGTGCAATGCTGTAGTACCACCTATTAAATGTGTATGTCACTTGTTGGAGGTCAGTGTGTGGCAGAAGTGAGCCCGAATTAAGAAGCAGCTTTTGGGCTGCAGTTCTCTTGCCTCTTCGCGGCTGACCTTTCTCTTCATATGGAGTTGCCTGTATATTCTTCAGGTGTTCTGTCTCATCTGACCTTCTGACACAGCAACCTATGATCTGGTTGTATCTTAGTTGTACAGGAAGATGTACTTGTTGCTGGTGGTCTCATCCATGATGGCTCCTTTTCCTTTTAAAATATAAGTTTTTCATACAACTGAAAAACAAATGGAGTTTTGGCTATTTTTAGCCTCCTAGGCAGACAGAAACTTCCTTGTTATCTTTGAGGGGGAAATCCAGGCCTCTAGATCTTGATGTCTTTTCTTAATCTAACCCACTTGACCAGGTAAGACAGTAATCATTTCGTATGATGGCTACTTTCCTTTGAGAGCAACTTTAATTAATGTGAAGTGTTTCTTCTTGTGACACAAGTATCTTGTAGATTTGAAGGATGGAGTTCGCTTGGCTTGCTTCCATAAAACAAGCTCAGGGTTGTTTGTAGAGATTTTTTGTATACAGTGTCTTATTTATCACATGGAGCCCTTGACAAAAGAGTATGTTTCCCCCCACTATAAATTTAGATTATTTTCTTAGTATTTTCCATAAGGCAAAACTTAGAATCTGTATAATTTTTTTGTCATAAAGTTAGACATTTTCTTACAGAACTAATGAAGTATGTGGTTTTTAAAAATGCTTTCTCTTACATGTCTTTGTGGTCTGTTAGTTCCTTAATGACTGTTCAGCTTTATTTTAAAACGGGTAAGAGCAATTCTTTTGAAAGACTGGTATGGTCTTCGTTACTTGCATCCTACATACAAGCTATTGATTGATGGTCTTGACAACCATATTCAGAAAAATTAAAAAAGGTATATTCTGATCTATTTTCCCATCCTTCCCTGCCTTTGTGACTTGTGAAATCTTGGTCTGCTTGCTGAAGATTCACATACTAGTGAAAATGTCACAAATTGCTGGTACAGCTAGTGGGGTTTGTGTTTTGCTTTGTCATCTTATGTTTCTTGGCAACTTCAGCTTTTAGCAGCTGCTGTAGCAAATTGAGGTTGGTACTGATTATTCCCCACGGCGTAAGTATGAATATTATTGCTGTGTGCTAAGATGCAGGCTGTAGAAAATAACCAAATGAACAAAAAGTGATATTGCATCCTATCATTTTAGCCAGGCACCCAAATCTGTAGATAGAGGATGAAATTCTTTGAAGTCTGGACATCAGCTCACCACGAGGTTGATGAATATCGCCTTCTGTCAAACAGCGGATATCTCGGCCAGCTCGCTGTAGACGCTAATCTCCGTTTTATTTTTAGCAAACCATTAGTCTCTCACAGGGGAGTGTGGGAGTAATTGTCAAAGCTACTGAAGGACTGCTATTAAACCGAATTGCTGTAGCAGGTGTTGGGTGGGATCTCCTCCATTCTTACCAATTAGCAGCTACTGGCTTCACGTTTAAAGACATGTGAAAAGCAGGCCTGTCATGCGAAGATTTCCTGGCCTTCCTTGCACGCTGTTAGCTTCGGTCTTCTGATGAGTATTCCTTTTGAAGTTTCTGTTCTTTGTCAAGAATTACAAGAATTCTAACTATTTTAATACTTTCCCTAGTCTGTCAGTTCATTTTTCAAGAGGATCCCTTGTAAGGGTACTGCATTTAGTCTGTTTGCTAAGGAAGTGAGGCTTTTGTGACTAGATTTGCCCGTCCATCAGTCCCTTTCTTTTACTCCTGCCTCGCTCCTAAAGGGGAAAAAAACCACCAACATTTTGGATATTAAGTGGCTGCTGATTTCCATCCATGAGAGGTGTAAAGTTATTGGTATGGAGTAAATTGCTGTGAAATTGGTGCTTAAGTGAGGAGTAGTCCAGACATTTAGCTGAGAAACAGCTGGGTCAAATCTAGACTTTAGCAGTCTTGGGTGGGTACACGTGCTGCTGCCCCTTGCTTTGCCAGGCAATGTGCATCTGCAGGCTTGGTTCTAGCTGAAGTGTTTCAGGTACAGAAGGGATATACAGATAGATGTGCTGGGAAGAGGAGAGTACCAGGACTGTACAAATAAATGGGGCCTGTTGGTCCTGGCAACCACTGGTAGTGTGAGTCAGGTCTGCAGGGTGTGAGGTGATGGTTTAGTTTCTTTCCATCGCATGTGTTCTCTTCCTACCAATGTTTGTTTTGTCCATCATTTTTAGCCCAGTTTGCTCCACCAGGGCCAGTGGTGTTTTAGGAGCTTGTTCTTTCAGTTACCTTGAAAGTTGGAGCCTACAGCTTGGTTTCATAGAAACTCCTCAATTACCTTTGATTTATCAATGTTGGAGTGCAGTAAAAAAAAAAACAAAGCAACAAAACACCAAAGCAACAAACAAACAAAAACCCAAACCATAAACCCACAGAATTTAAGAAAGACAAGAAAAGAGAGGAAAATACTGTACAAAGCAGAACACAGGCTCCTTGTTTGGCGTACTCTGAAACCTGCAGTTTACCCAAACTGTTCCCCCTTTTGTGAGTACTATGATCAGGACCAATTTTTTGACGAGGAAACTTCTGTAATTTACTGATTGCTTTATTCCAGCTTTCTCTGACAAGCATGTTACACAGATGTGGATATTCTGGAAGCTCATGGCAGAACAAGACAAGTACTCAAAATAAACAGACTTCCCAACAGGGGTACTCCTACTTAAGCACTAAGTTGAGAAATCTTCAGCAGAGTGATGTTCTAGCTCTTTCTGGTGATGGGATTGCAGATAATTAGAATTAATGCTCTCTTCCAGTTCATAACTGTCTTAACTTCTGTAAATGAAAATCAGTTGTTAAAGCACATAAAAATTTTATAATAAATAATTGGTCTGAGGAACCAGCTCCAGGACCTTACAAAGGATGTAAGTTTTCAGTTTGTAAGGAATCACAAAACCAGCATTTCGTTTGGAACAGTTTGGAAGTGTAGATAATAGTAGTACATTCTATTTTTTTTTCTCTGTTTGTTAGACCTATGGGGTATCAGATGAAAGCTGTTGCTGTGTTGTAAGCTTGGACATAAATTGGATGTCCAGTACAAGTTCGTGCATTACTGGAATGTCATGCTTGAATGTGCTCAGTAGGGTTTTAATGGTGCACAGGACTTGTGCTTCAGTCTCCTGAATCTCTGTAGGAAATTCTCTCTCCCTTACTACACCAGGCCAAAGAACACAGTTTTGCAAAAGGCAGAGAAAAGTTTGTTTCATGCTGTTTTCCAGTTTCAGTTGGATTTTTCCTTTTTGCTGCAAGTTCTTCATTGATATAGCCATAGCTGCTTGAAATATCACTGTCTTTTGATGACTCTTAGCTCCTGCCAGTGACACAGTAGACAGAACTAGTGATGAAAAGATAGTACAGGAATACTAAAAATTGAACCTAAAAATGTATGTGCAATGATGTGTACAATGATTAATGCTCCAGTCCTAGTGCATTCTAGCACCTTATTTAGTAGAATTAAAAAATTAATCTCATAATTTGGAAGTAACAGAGGAGAAGGTTACATTTGCAACTCATTAGTCCAGCTTTTAAATACATGGTTTTCATGTCTCTATTTTCAGTTTTTACCTGGTAAGTGAATCAGAGTCATTCTGTTGTCTAGTGTGAAAATCTTTGATACATTCCAGCATGCATCCTTAGGAAGGAGCATGGGAAGGAAAGCAATTGTGCAGGCTGATAGAGCCACTGACTAAAGTTTCCATCTCTACTTCACCAGAAACCCCCTAGTATTCTTGATTTATTAATGTATGCACACTTGTGTACATCAAGGATATAGAAATCAACTTTGGCCCTTAATTTTGGAGAAAAAGGAAATAACACTGAGATTTTGAGGGAATGAGAAGACAATTGGAAATAAATGTATATTGAATATACATTAAATGGAAAATGGACTTGGGGATCGTTTCACTCTAGATTTTTCTCACTCTTGCATTACTGGCTGACAGTGCCTTTCTTTCTTTCTATATATATAAAGTGAAAAGATACAGAAGGACCCCTGTCTTGAAGAGAGACCCATAGTGCTAAGATGTCTGTTTTTATTTGTGTTAGTGACTTAATCGGAGAAGCAGTGCATAGCATGCTGCATACCACAGGAGTGTGTTCTCTCTGTAGCTTGTTGATAATGGGAGCTCCTTAGTGCTGAACTTTTTGTTTTATTTTGCATTTGCTTAAAGAACTTATTACCTTGCTCTTGCACATCTTCTGTGGCACAGCCTGGTGTACTGCTTGGTTTGGTTGTGTATAAAGTGGTTATTTCAAGTAATGATTTGACTTAAAAGTCATCTCTTTTATATTAGCCAGAAAAAACCCTACTTAAAATGTTACGTTAGCAATAGAAGGCCTGTGATAATTATTCTATCCCCACATTTGTTTCATAGATTTAGCAGGAGGATGAATTATAACAATTCAAGTTCTACCAATAAGGCTTTTTTATGCAGAAGAATAGAGTGAGTGTTGGTTGAAAACAAGTGTTTCTTAAGCTAGGTGCTTATGAGCCTGAAGTCTGATTTGTACTTAACCTGTTAGTTCTTAGGTACTTGACATGATGATCTGCTCTCAGAAAAAGACATTGAGTTGTTGGCAGTGTGTGACAAATGCGTTTGATTAAAAGGATCACCAAGTCATAATGAAGGTCAGAGTATACTCAGAAGGAACAAAGGGAATCTTTGTAAGTTTTCCTTTTTTACCCAGATCAAGGCTTTTAAAGCCACTGGTAGGAATTCTGCATTTTTGTAGTGTCTCTCGGCTTGGCAGTCATAAACATTTTACCTGACAGCATAGAAGTGTTTGAAAAAGATTTAAAAATTACTCTTCTGCATTTTTAGATGCTTTGAGAAATTTTTAAAGTTTCCACTGTATGTGAAGTGACTTTAACTGCAAACTATAATAGTACAGTACTGTCTGCTTACTTATGTTCTGGTTTGAATAGTGATGTGGATAATAAATTGTCTATCTTGCCAGTTCATGCATAAAAGTGCTGTTTCTTACTAAAGGGTTGTTTTCTTCCCACTCTTGTTACCAAGTGTTCAATTTTGCACAAGTATTTCAAGGTATCTGGTAATTCTCTGTATGCACCAATGGCTTCACTCTGCTCTTTTTCTCCTCTGCTGATTAACTATTGATCATTAGCCTCAGGAATTATGTGCTAATACAGCCTCTCTGCTGGAAGTTAGGTTGCTGATCTAAAATAATATTTGTAAGAATCAATACCCTAGAAATACGGCACTTTTCTGCTGCCACTTCTCATTATCAGTCAGCATCTGTTCAGACTGCTCACCAGATTGTTACAGCAATACATATTACAGCAACTCAAAAACAGTACAGTAATTTGTTACCTGCTGAGTCATTTCCCAGAAATGCAGGTCTCCTTTTTTTGGCCTGTCTGTATAGAAATTCCTATATATCAATGATCATAAAGGTATGTTTTTACAGTATTGTAAGTACATACTAGTAGCTACTGTGCTGATACATAGCTATCTCAGTTAAGAAATAATTTTCTTAGTAATATTTTAAATAGTTTTCTGTTTATGATTTTTTCATTGTAGTTTTTAAGAGTGGAAGCTAATCTTTCTGAGTGTAATTATACTGCCTTCACAAGTAGTTCTCATCATTGTTTCTGTTTCTCCAGCTTTTATTTCATCTCTGCACTAAGCATTGCCTTCTGTCTTTATGAAGTTCAGTTTTAGGTCTGTGTTCTTGATGCTTTTGTTTTCTTCTGTGGACCTTAAGGGAGCTCTGACCACCTGTTTGAGGAGATGTGAGATAGGGAGGAATGTGTGGCTTTCAATGTGAGTTGAGTTCTGCCAGCATCACAAGTACTGTGAGTTAATGTACTGCAGCAGAAAGTGTATCAAAATAAAAAGAGTGTTCATACAATGGAAATAAATGAAATATTTGAATTATTGTTGTCATGGTTTAACCCCAGGTGGCCGCTTGCTCACTCCCCCACCAGCAGGATTGGGAAGAGAATCAGAAGAGTAAAAGGCAGAAAACTCGTTGAGATAAAGACAGTTTAATTGGGAAAGCCAGAGCTGTCATACAAGCAAAGCAAAACTCAGTGCTTCCTATGGGCAGGCAGGTGTTCAGCCATCTCCAGGAGAGCAGGGCCCCATCACATGCAATGGTGACTTGGGAAGATAAACACCATTGCTCCAAATGTCCTCCTCTTCCTCCTTCCCTCCACTTCATACACTGAGCATGATGTCACATGATCTGAAATATCCCTTTGGTCAGTTGGGGCCACTTGTCCTGGCTGTGTCTCCTCCCATCCTCCCGTGCACCCCCAGCTTCCTCACCAGTGTGGCAGTACAAAAAGCAGAAAAGACCTTGGCTCTGTGTAAGCCCTGCTCAGCAATAAAAACATCTCTGTATTATCAATCCTGTGTTCAGCATAAATCCAAAACACAGCCACTGGGAAGAAAATTAACTCCACCTCAGAACACTGTACTCTAAAAGAAATGTTCTTTTTATAATTTAATTTAAATCCTTCTCCAAATCTTTAGTAAGGTAGGACTGCCTTACTTTACATTGGGTATGTAACTAAGATGAAAACACAGTGCTAAGAACTGAAGAATTAAAACACTCTTCCATTCCTCAAAAAGAAAAAAAAATTATTCTGTACTTGAAATGTGAATAGTTTTCACAAAGATTTCAGACGTAACCTGAATCGCTAAAACTTAATTCTCACAGCAGCAATAATCATATTCAGTCCATGAAGTGTAATGAACTGGAGAATTTTAGCATCATCTAACTGAGATTATTACATGTATTCAAAGGACTGTTATTCCATGATTCCCAGATGCTTTAATCTCTAAGTGATCATTTGCAGGAGCAGTGGAAGGAGATCTACTGACTTAATTTCTGTGTGTATTAACACTAATGCAGCATCATTGCAATTTCTTTCCATCTCACTTCCATGCAGCTTCTGTTCTGCTTTTTTGCTCTCACTGAACTTTTCCTGTTTTGTTCGCATTCCGTATATTCCGCAACTAAAATGTTTTCTCATACCATACTTTGAACTGCTGACTTTCCTCCTTGAAGTTAAGGAAAATAGAATTAGTGGGAGTTGATGCAATGACTTTGTATGAGTGGGAAGTTATGATACTGATTTTAAAACAACATGGTCTGAAAAGTGGCAACATCAGTCTGTTCCCAGTGCTCTTGTTTGTGCAGTTCATTTAGAATATGTCAGTATCACAAGCTGATTCTTTTTAAATTATCAGTTATGCAGTACTCTTGCATAGTAGTAGTGCACAGCTCTGTAACTTCTAGTGTATGGAAATTTTTCAAGTTAAGGTAGGTACTGTTGATGGCATATAATGTACTTTTCACCTTGAAATCAAAGTTTTCCGTTCCCTTTTAGAAAGGAGGCTTTGTAGTAGTTTCATTATTAGCTGTGATGAATGAATGGATAAATAGCATTAAGGAAAAGAAGGTATTAGGTTTCTCATCTTTCCAAGCACATCCTTTTTCTTCAATATTTATTTGTTTATTTTTCAGATCCTCTGACTGTTAAAATCATCTTGTGCCTTTCCACTCTTCTGTTTTTGACTTACGGCGTCCTGTTATCTCCCATGTCTTTATCAAAAGGTTTTGTGTTTCTGAGCTGTGGGTGGAGGGTGCTGCTCCAGCTGGTTAATGTTAGCCTAGAGGGTGTGGTTTTGTAGACTTCATCTATGATCAGTGAGGACCAACCCAAAGTCTCCTTTAGGGGGCAATTCAGAGAGAAGACTTGACTTAAATGCTCGTGTTTTAGCTTTAATAGGGTAAAGACAGGGCTTTCAAGGAAAGGGCTTTTTGTTAGAGCAGTTGCTGTGATGGAGGTCCTCCAACTGGCTTTTAAAATAACCTGTTAGATGCTAGTCCTTATGCTCTGCTTGCATATACTTGCAAATTTGCCAAAACATGAAAATGCTTATTTTTTGTGATTTGATAGGCAGCCTTGTGAATAGCTGATATCTGAGCAATAGGTTTTAAATGAGTATTTTGAAGTCAGCCTAGTTCTAAAAGTAATTTAGTTTCCAGAAACTGCATTAATCTATACAAACACTCCCCAGACATTTTCTATAATGTTCCTTACCTTCTCATTTGTATGGGTTTTTTTTCCTTGTTTTAGTGGCTGTTCTGACCTAATGACCCCTTTTAAAAAGCCATTCCAGTAGAGTGGCATGTGGATTTTGGGAGACAGATTCCTCTTATTAATAACTTGATACTTTCATCTTATATGAGAACATGGCAAGAGCTGTTCTGAGTCAGGCAAGTGCTGTACCTGTTTGGATGGAAGAGAAAGATAGGAGCAAGCAAATAGTTGCGTATCTCATGCTATGTTTTCCTTGTTTCTGGAAGTCTGACTTAAGAACTTTCCCAGCTTCATGTTGAACTGTTTGCACTTGAAGCCCCTGATGACGTTTTTTTGTATATGAACTTACCTGACCACTTTTTTAGTTAAGTTTTGACATCTGTAAGTCATGGTTATGATTTATAAATAATTATGCATATTTGTTGGTTGCTTTATGGAAATTTTGTGTTTCTGTGGTAGGAGAATGGTTTGTGATATTTTGGGGGAAACACTGTGACTTTTTAATGCATGACTTCTCCCAACCCACTGCTTTCAGAACTTCAAAAACTGTCTAAAAAAAAAAATCTGGTTTGTTTCACTGTAAAATTTCTTCCAGTAATAGTTTTCTTATGTTCTAATAAGAAAGGATTTGCCAAAAATTTACTCTCTCTTCTGAGGTGAACCACTTAAGAATATCAGAAATTTGATGTGTTTCATTTCAGAGAGATTTGCAACTAGAATGATTGCTCATCCTCAGTGGAAATTCTGACAAGTCTGTATTAAAGTACAGGTGAGCAGAAATTGATATAAGTGCATTACTTAGAAGAAAACCAAAGGTTTTCATTATAAAAGTTGGTATTTTGAAGCATTTCTGTCATCTTAGGAATCTATGCTCGTGAGGCAGTTTTAAAACTGTGATCTTTTTTTGTGCCATCTCTCACTAATTAAAAAACCGAATTGGGTAAATGATGACTGTATGGTTAGCACAAAGTAGTGAAAAAAAGAAATATCTGTAGATTTAGCCATACAGTGTTTTTAGGTCTAACATCTTTTTGTGTGCAACCTGCTCCAAATTTTTCTACTGTAATCTCATTGCTGTGCTCATGGTAGGCTTGAGGATTAGAGTAGGTTTCCTGAGGGTTACAATGCAAATTGAGCCGATGGGGTCTGTTTTTTTTCTTTTTTATTTTTCCTTTCTGCACAACCCTCCTCCAAACACATATGTGCACATAAGACAGCTTAGTTATATTGGCAGTAAAATTCTACAGACTTAAACGTATGTAATTATTGAAGAGAATTTCTTTAATTGGGAGGATAAATTATGTTTTGGGAGCTCTTGGGTTTATTTAAACCAAAACTTGGGTTTATTGTTTGTTGGAAACATCCCTTCTCAACAGGTCTGTAGAAAGTCTGCATTTGCACCTGCTGTCAGTGAAGGGCTTTTGTTCTGTCTCAGCTTGTGAAAGACACCTCTCATGCTTCTGCTTAGATTCAGAAGCTGTTGCTTGACTGACTTTTAAGAATTCTTGTGTTACCAGCATTTCACTAGTATATAGTATCTGAACCTTAGAAGTCTGCTGTTGTCACTGAATTTAAGTGTGACATTTGCATGTTTGCCTATGTTCAAACCCCCCCTTTTGGGAGTGGGTTTTTGAAGGATGTTTTTCAAAATAGACCCTACATTGCTGCTATTGTGACCAAGGGGAAATTCTGTGTTATAATGACGACTGAGTAGTGCTAGCATCACACTGTTTACTGAATCAGCTACTGAAATTGTCATAGAAGACGACCAGTTTTCTGAAAGCTTTTTTCTAGAAAATCAATGTTTCAGTATAGAAAGATGAATTGCTTTCAACAGTGATGGTATCACTAAGCAACGTTTCTTAATGGAAGGAGGTATAAAATCATCTAATCTTTAGAGGGTGAAATCAAGACCTAACTTATCTTGAAATGTAACAAGCAGATTGTGGAGCACAGGTACAATCCTTTCCTGATCAGAAATCCTACTGAGAAATTATTTGCTCTGCTTCATGATTGCTGACATTTTCAAGTAGTTTTCAGATATTGGTCTGCCTAACAGATAGCACATGATACTGATAAAATCCCCATTTCAGAATAAGAGGAGAGTAGATAAAATACCGAAAAACAAAATTCATGCTTAAGAAAATGCGGCCCTGCGAATCAGAGAAGGCACATTTGGCTTCAAAGTACTGTTTGTGTTGCTAAAGGCCCCTCAGAACTCTGAGCAGAGCCTTCAGCTTGTGAGCAAGAGAGGTGCCTCCAGCTGGTGCAGTGGAATCATTTTGACTTTGTGTGAGCAGGGAGGCGTATTAGCCTTCCAAGTCTGCTTTTTTGGGGAGGATCTGCAAGGACCTGGGGGTTGCAGGGGCAAGCGGAGCTGAGGAGGATTCTGCAGGTGTCACCATACTCCGTGCAGGGAGGAGCTGCAGCCATTATGCTGATTGAGAGTTCAAGATTCCTGTGTTTGCAGTTGGCTGTGATGGCTTCTACCAAGTCATGCATGCCTGGAGAAAGTCACCCCCTCACATACAGACATCAAGGGTGAAAACTGGTGCAAGAATGGTATTTCCCTTTTGCAGAAAGGGTTAAGAAACCTTCTCTCTGCACTGTTACCAACGTGATTTTATATAATGAACCATAATCAGAAATAGTATGCAAGCCTGATTAAGGCTGTTGATGCAGTGAAACAGGAATACACCCACACATGTACTTTCTGTAGGTAATTTACTTTTGAAGGTTTAGTATTGGAATTTAAATTATTTCAAATCTGTTTTCGTTTTATGAAATGTTTTTCATGCATGTGAACCAGGAACAGATGTAGATATTTCCTTTTACTGACCATGACTGGGGGGGGAAAAATCACATAAGGCAAAAAGATTTTTCTATCTTACTTCCTTAGTTTTTAATGAAAAAAACTCAAATAGACATGTTGGACTATGTTTGGGATTCAGTTTGAAAGCGGTAGGTTTATTTTTCTTATATCTGAGTTGTATCTGTGAATTCTTGTAGCCTAACTTACAGAAAAGCTAATAAATCTTATAAAGAGTAAATTGGTTCTTGGGCTGGAAAGGCTGTTGATAAGAGACCTGCATGGACAGGTGGTCAGGTCAAACCTGCAGTTTGAGAAGTTTACTAACACTTTGAAGCAACTAGTAGTATCCAACCATCCACCTAAATTTGCCTCTTAGGTTTAAAGATATCTGGATGAAGTGCCAGTACTGCTGGCATATGCATGCTTGTAATAGACTGATTCTTATTTAAATTGCAAAGTGTGTTTTTAGATGTCGCTGCCACCTTGCTTGCTCTTCTCAGTTTGTATCCTCATTTGCCAGCTTGACTGTCTGGATTCATGACTTGAATTGCTTATTTGCTTCTTCCTGATATTGCTATCTCGTGTAGGTTGCTTCACACAATGAGTTGTGCACAGATTTTCACAAGTCACTCCTGAAGAGTTGATGTATATGGCCAGGTAGGTATTATTTTCCCTTTGTAGTTGCTGGAGATGACTCTCTGTCCTCAGCAAGTGACTCGTATTGCTATATGTAAAATTTAAGTACTGCCTACTTGGATGCTTTCAGTTGCTTTGACTATATAGTCTATGTTAGGACTATAGAATGTAATCTACCTGCATCATCAAACCGAAGGGTGTCTTCTACCTGTTGGTCTCTGCTGAGATATCTACACAGAGAATTTCTAAATAACCTTTTTTGGCTTTCTGCATATGAAGATTTCTTCCTCTATGTCTTGTGAAGTCCAGCCTGAACATCCACTTGTAGCACAGCACTCACAAGAAATGAATCAACTCAAATATTTATATCTACCTTTATTATTTTCTAAACAATGAATGTTGCAGTCATGCAGCCTGCAGATTTCTGCTGAGTAACTGCATGCTTTGGCAGGTAGTCTTTTTCCCCTTTCTACGTTGTTTTATTCACCATTATTACTACTTGAAGCATTTTAGATGTAGCATAATAATTCATGTATGTCCAGTCTGACTTTTGCTTTGTGCTTTTGTGTCCATTCCCATATGCAAAAGGAGAGTGCCATGGAATATTCGTTCATTTAGCAGAGTACAAGGCTTGTGCAGTTGTACTCTGTTCCCTGCTGGGTTTTTGGAGCTGTTTGCAGGTTTATATCTTGTTCTTTTGCATTTCACGTTGAAAGCTTCAGACACCCTTTTCCATTCTTAAGGTGATATCATTAATAGATGTAACACACTCGTCTTTGTCACCTGGTGATAGGACACCTAGTGCTCATAAATTCCTCTCAGTTGTTTATAGGTCCCATCTGTATTTTTCTGATACATTTTCATACCCCAAAATTGGGGAGGTCTTAACTTAAAACCGTGTTTCTTCTAGTCTTAATTTTAAATGACATTTTAAAGGAAAATTAGCAAAAAAGTGTATACAATCCTATGAGGAGGTTGACCTCTTTATTCCTTTATACCCATGAATACGGTATTTTGGAAAATAAATGTGTAGTGTGTATATTTGGAAAATAAATGCTGACATTTGTGTGTTTTGTCGAAAACAGGAAAGTGAATTATCCCCAGGGATCTCTGATGTCACACCTGCTTATGTTATATAAGTGTTAGAGAAGCCTAAAAGCATTTTTTTATTCTGGTGGATTTATGGTTCCTCATTAGTTTAGATTTACACAGCATGTGTGTCAAATGGTAATTTAAGATGGTTTTCTTTTTTGGTTTGTGGGATGACCCTATCTTTAACTCCCATGAAACCAAACTAGTAAATAAACGTCTCTCATGGACAAAGACTACAACCTTTTTACTTTAGGAGTACGGGTTACATTGGAGCCCTGGGAGGGGTTGCCATAAGCACTGCTCAAAGAATTTGACTTACTGAATCTGTTGCCTTCTATGTGAACAATTTAATTCTGTGAACAGAATAGTGTTATTTCATATGTTATCATTTTTGTTTGCTTGTATGGATAAAGTAGGCTTCCAAAACCAAAAATGTGGTTCCAGAAAGAAGATTGCACCCAGTATTCAGTTCCCCACTTTGAGGTGGAATATATTGGAGAAATGCAACATGCAGTACTCCATCAACATCACTAAAATAGTGGTTTTAGGCATTTGCTAGTGGCAGTGATTTTAGAATCCTTTGCAAATTAATGCATAACTGATCTTAAAGTCTGTTTTAGTGTTTCACTGAAAGAATACCAGAGTTTGGCTCATAAATGAGATTGCATGTTTGTGAGTTAAATGATTGCAGGCAAGGTATGAAGCTAGTCTAAGAGAAAAATGAAAAGAATGGAAAACATGAGAAAGTGAAGAGTTGCTGAAAGTTATTCTTGCTTTCATATAAAATCTGTTGCTTACTAATTTTTTGTTTTGTCTTCTAAGATCAGCATCTAAATAAACAGTTAACTGTTTTCTATAAACCCTTTATTTTAAAGTACTTTTATTGTATATAAAAGTATATTTGGGGGATTTATTTATTTTCACTTTTTGTTTATATACACTTATATGTCAAGTTCTGCACAGTGATATACCAGTATGCTTTCTTAGAGCTTAGCTGTATAGTAATACAAAACTTGTAATTTAAAAAAGATAAATTGGCATATGGATGGAAAGAATATTACTGAGTTTTTAGGTTTTTTCCCAAAAGGATTTTTTGTGGACGGCCACGGAGGGTTCAACTGACTGCATTTTGATTTGAATGTTCCGGTTGTCCACAATCATAGGATTAAAAAAGTAGAGTTCAAGTTTTTGCTTACGAATTAGTATTTTCCTTGAAGGTTTTCAATTGAGTTTCTTTTTTGGTGTTGTGCACTTGACTGCATGTGGCAGTCATTTGAAATGGAAGCTGCTGTACTTCTTGCAAGGTTTGTTTAATGGATCACATGATTCCTTAGCTGTTCAAATGTGTGAACTGTTTAAAACGATCTCTTTCTTACTCTCTGTAGTCCTTGTGTGACTTTATATTCTGGACTGTGATTTTCAGTATAATTTTTATGCTGTCTTTACTTGGCTAAAGTTTGAATAATCTGAATACCTAAAAGAGTCTTGCTGCAGAGCCTATCCCAGCTTATTAGGGTCTGCAATTCAAAATTTCCTGTAGAAATGTACAATGAAAATTTGATGAGTTTAGGTTAAATTTGGTTTTCTTTGTGTAGTGAATACAGATTCATTAAGCATGTAAACCACTAGTAGTTGTGGGAAGTCTTGTTTAAATGACATGAGGATTAATTAACATGTTTGCCTATGTTGTATTTAAGTACTTCTGCCTAGAAAAGCTTTGGAGAGAGAATGCTAACATCTTGCATGTAAATATATGTAGATGTATGTATACAAAAATATACATTATGTATGTATATTGTGTGTATACCTACACACAAAAGCAAAACATCTCTTTTAGGAGAAAATATTTTTAACTTTGTGTTAAAGTGTTTGTCATGAAAGAATACCATTTGGACAGATCAAGTGACATTTTTAATAGGTTATATGGGGGAGGAAAACCCTTTATCAGAGGCATACTTATAAATACGGTGTTTCAATAGTAGCTTAAACTTGTTTTTCACTTCACAAACATTGATTTTGATCTGTGGAACTTCAGTTGCTTTCTGTTTTTTTTTTATTTATTTTGTTTTTATTCTAGTATACGGAAACTGTGATAGACTCAGGTAACAATCTGCTTTGTATTTTCACGTTAACAGATAAGGAAGTGAATTCATTGAACACCTATTAGTTATTTGGAAGCTTGAAAAAACGATGGTTTTTTTGATGAGAAGTGTCTTTTGAGTGGCTTTTGTTGAGGGAGCAAACCGAGGTCTGACATTCCAGTCTGGCAGCATTTGTTCCGACCCAGTGGGAGCCGTGGGCAAACAGGCTGCATGGCAGAGGGGTCCCAGGGCTGAGAAGGAAGGATTGTGGAGGCTGATTGCTGACAGTGCCAGCTGCTGGCCTTAGAGTGACAAGAAACAGCGCGTGACCGGCTGCTGGAGGGGCCTGGGGCAAAGGAGTGGGGGTGAGGCAAGAACTGATGAACACTCCTGGTGTGGTGTCTGGTGGGATGTCTGGTAATAATGCCCTGCTCATAATTCTCCTGTCCAGCCCTGCAGTGGTACCTTTGAAACAGGAGAGTAGGTGCAAGAGCATCTTCAGGAATGTGTGTGCATGTAGAACTCTCTCTAGGTAATTAATATCAGGGTTGTGGAAACAAAGTCTATTGATTTTTAGGTATAATTTAGCTTTTGCTTCTGAAAAACTGCTTTTGTTTCTCCCTTAAATGTGTGAGTTCATTATCAGCCAGCCTATGGAGAAGTAGTACTCTGTGGAGGTTTCAGAGCTGGGTGACTTTCATGAAGGCAGCAGAACAGCTCCTTGCCATTCTTTTACCAAATCATTAATTTCGGGAGAAGCAACTGCAGTGATAAGAATAAAGAAATATTAATGGTGTTGAGAAAAAGATCTTAAAAGCTGGCAAAATTATGGGCTTATTTTTTTTATTAATCCTTCTATCAAATTAGTGTGGCAGTCCAACACCTGTTACAAGAAAAACTAAATTGGAGTTGCACTCTAGACTACTTAGAAGCAACTGGAAATTTAGAGATAGTAGGTTAAGTACTCTCTTTCCCTCTATTCTAAACTGAGGTGTCTCACCCCACTCTGATGTTAGTGGCATGTCAAGTGATGTGCTGTGTGTAGTAGTTTGCCAAGTATGGCCAGCATGAACAGAGCCAGTGGAGCAGCACAGAGAACACAGGCTAAGCTCTGTCTCTGTTTCGGTACCAAAGTTATGCTGGAAACAAACTCTTGGCCGTGCTGGAGGAGAAAGGAGATGTTTGAGACTTTGTGCTATGCAAGTATGAGCAAGGATGCAAACATCAGGAAAGGGCATCCTTGGTACTTAATGTTTGCAGGTCTTGCACTGAACTGTACTTATGTCAGCAAGTATCAGCCCATTTCTGGGGAGGTTTGTTTCTTGGTCTGGGTTTTGTTTGGTTTTGGTTTGTGACTCTTTATAGGTCAGATTCTTGCAGTATCAGCTATTAGTAACTGATTAACTTGGGCACTTGTCAGTAAAGCAACTTTTATGAGAGTCCACACACCAGGGAGAGCAGTCTGTTTCTGGAACCATTACCCAGGGATGCAATATAGCAAGAAGTAGAAACTGAGAAAGAAACACAGAAGAGAAACATCTCTTTAAAATAAGAAAAGGGAGGGGTATAAATAAAACTGTTTTGTAGTTGCTAAAAATGTGCTTTCTTGAGAGGTGGTATCTGTGAGCTAGAATAATTTTTTCTCGTGTTGGCACGTACTGGTGTAGACTTGCTTCTTAGAGAGCAAGCGCTCTTCCAAAAGTAAACTGTTGCTATTAACAATCTTGTTCCAGGAATAGAATACAGTATGGCACACAGTAAAACTTATCATCATCTCTCTTTTAGATCATATAAGTTAGCTTCCAGGAAAGGAATTCTACACTTAATTAACTAGATGAGTGACATTGGTACCAAAAAGGAATATGAGTGTTGAAGTAGGAATGACCACGTGCAGTCCTTTTCTCACTCTTCCTCTCTGTCTCAGCTAAAAGGAGTTTTAAAGTATTCACTTCAGCATCAGTTACTTGTACACTTGAGAAGTGATACCCACCTCCTGATTAATGTGTACAAAATGGATGTGAAAACAAAGGATGCAGTTCTGGCTTGGAGATATTGTAGCATTTGCTTGGTGATTAATGAGTAGGAAATCATAATGGAGCAAAATGTGCTGAAGTGCACAGGTGGGAGATTACTGTCCCCTGTGTTGCTATATCTGTCTCAATTTGATAGCTTTTATTATGCTTCATTTACCATGCTGTTATGTCATGAGCATTTACCCCACTGCAGGAGATTATGATTGCTGAGTGTGACTTCATGGTCTTCTGCACAGGGCGGGCAGCTGGTTCGCTGTGCTCGGAGCCAGCCGATGGTTCACAGCTGTGGTCAGCAGGGCTCCAAACCTGGGGGAGCAAATTCTACCACAGTGGCTGCACTCAACTCAGCACCCTTCTCTGGTGTCTGCACATCTTCTGGTTGTTTCACTGTGTAAGCAGAGCAAGCTTGGGTTTGTCTGTAGTAAAGCACACTGCAAGAGTGCAGAAACTGATGGTAGTTACAGTAATTACTATTACATCGTAAAGTCAATGTAACCTTGCCTTAGTTCGTGTGTATTTGCGTCAGCTACTTCAGCAGAGAATGGAGCTAAGAATAAAGCACTATTAAATCTCAGCAGATCAGTGCAGGTGATCATTGTGTGTGTGGCAAGAGATGGCACTCAGTGTCCTCAGAGCAAAGGCTTCGTCCTGATGGTTAGGGTGCAAGGAAACATTCAGAGAAAAAGACAGAAACACAGACTTGCTGACATACGAATCAGTGGCAAATTTTGTAGACACCATAAACTGGGGAAGTGGAGGGAGAAGAAAGGAAGGTTGAGGGTATCTGTCTTTCTATGCAGAGCTGACAATTAGCATAAGCTCAGCTAACACAAAACCAGCAATTCTCCTAAGTTTGAAAAAAAAAACAAACCCTTAAGTTAGTAAAATACCAAACGTTATTCTTGAAATAGATTTTCAGTTGGTAAAAACTTCCCTAGCAAGATGAACCTTTTAGCTTTCCTGCAATTATAATGATGAAAGTAATCCTGGGAAGAAAAGGATGAAGTTAATAATAGGTAACCAGATAAAGCCAAGTGTTTCAGAAAGCTAAATTGAATTTTTCTCCTCTGAGGAATTAATTTTATGCAATTAGACATTATTTTGTACATATAATAACTTAATTGGCTGATAAATTAATATTCCCTCCCAGGGTTTGATCTGTTATAATTCAGGTAAGAATTTGTGACACAAATAGATAAGCTTACATATATAAAATATTTTTTCTTGTTCTCACTTATTTTTCTAGTTTGAGAGGTGCTGCTAGTTTTCAGGGGCTCATGTTGATGCCAGTGCTTTTCCCAGTAAAAGGGTTAACAAGGGTTGCTGCCAGTAATGTGTGTTGTTGCACTGCATTTCCTAAACAGACTGTATTTTAGTAAAACTCATGGAACAGGGATTATGAAATTTAAGTTTTTAATGTTATTCTAATCTCCTTACCCTACACTTTTCGCGATTTTAAAGTATCTCTGGCAATATGGTGTATTTACCACCCTCTAATATTTTGCTGTTTGGAGTGGAGCAGGTGAGTGGTATGGAGCCTTGGCAAAAATTAGACTTTCCTAAAAGTTGAAACTGATTTACTAATTTTCAGATTTTTAATTTTAAAATGCCACTTTTAAAATGCCACTTTTTAATGAGTGCTGATGGTGAAGTATGAAGTCTTTCCTTTGGAACATTATGAATCATAAATAATTTGGTGGCCCCAAATCTATCTCTGTCAACATCAGATTATTAGGATCATTAGTATGTGTGATTCCATAATCTAGAGTCTGATTATGTTCCCAGCAGATAAAATGAGAGTAATTACTAAATCTCTTCAAGTAAGACTCAGTTGTAGGTAAAGTCCCTGCTGTGTAAGGAAAAAGAGCATGAGCCCACATAAACTAAAACTGGGAAAACCTGCAATAGAAGGTCTCTGAATTGATGTGTCAGCCTTGATCTCCTTTTCTCCATTCACCTTAAGAAGTAGTTGAATTATCTTCTTTGTCTGACTGGATCCCAGATAGAAACTGATTATTGTGCAGTAGTTCAGGTTTTTTTACTATCCTGAACTGATTTGAGTGAGATATTTCTTCTTGATCAACTGCTTCTATTTGCTGCTTTGTATTCCAAAGGTCTCTAGATGAAGTCTTGACTGGTAGGTCTTCATTTTCTGGTGGCTGACTTCAGGCATGACAAATAAGAAATCAAGATCCCTTGACTTCCTGCCTTTTAAAAATGATGTAGTCTGCAAAACTATCTTGCAGTTCATCTACAGGGACCTTTTAAGTTTTATCAGAGTGATCCTTTGTCCTACAGCTAAAACTTCTGTTTTGGAGGACAGAGAAAAGTGATTTAAAAAGGTATAAAGAGAAAGCAAAAGAATGAAGATGCGTTTGTAGCTTGAGTTGAAATTAGACACAAAGTCCTCTGGTGCTGGTAAAAACCTAAGAATAAAATCAGTCCTAAGGATCTGAGACCCTTTTTGTACAGATCCCTGGACTGCCTTACTAGTTATTGTATGCAGTTTGATAAGCAGATAGTTGGTTTTCCAAGCGTATTCTCTGAACTGATTTTTAATTGATATGATCAGTACTACATTTTCATGTAGCCTTTCAGTAGTTTTTGCATGTGGTTTTCATTTACAGCTTTTTAGATGTAGTTGTTAATCTGATTATTTTGTTGGCCTCTTGTGTAAGTTCAAATGAATTGGAAAAGTGTACATCTTCATGGTTATGTGAGTTTGTCCTCGCTGTATTCTGTTCGCATAGATATTCATAGCTCTACCTTAAGTTGTATTTTTCTATATTGAAATAGTAACAAAATAGGAATTGTTACTCTTCACAAATGCTGCTCTTGGCTTTAGAAGTAGGTACTGTACTGCCTATCTTGTAACTAATTTTAATAGATTATATCTTCTGTGTTAGCAATTTTGCTGCTTAATATTTAACTTTTGGCAGGTTTTCCAGTTCAAAATAACAGCTGTTACTGGTAGCTGATGGTAATTTAAATCAAGTGTGATTCACCTGCCTTTGATGCTGTCATATTTTGCAAATAATGAATATGAGAAAAGGTTAAAGTACAGATTGCCATTATTGTTTATTTTCATTAAAGCTAGTATCAAGTGTACCCAGGACCTGTACTTTAGGAGTTCTTGATGATATCGAATGTAATATTTTTACTTGATTTTGGCTGGAGCTAATAGAACCTTTTACACCAGACTGTTAAGTCTCAAATTGGACACCAGGGTGGGACAATCTAGGGAATTAAACATGTACAGGTGGTTTCAGTCTCCAAAAATATGACTTATTAGTGATTTAATTCATATAGACACAGGCAAGGGTGGAGTTCATTTCTTCAGAGTATGATATTAGCTATTACCTTAATTTATGGCCTGTATTCCCGCTGCTACAGCAGATGAAGGAGGACAGCTGCAAAAACCTGCAGAAAATGAAAGAGCTGGTCCCCAGAGTGGGATATCTGGTAAAGCTGAGTCAGGAACAGAGAATTTCCTTTGGGAATCCTTACCAGTTTTCATGCTATTTTCCTTCTGTCTTGCCTATAAATGTAAGCCTCTGTAGATCTTTAGGAAGTGCTATGCAGTGTTGCCATTTCATAGAGGCTAATAGTGCTTAAACACTTTTATACAGCGCTGTTGAAAAGCACGGGCAGAACATTAGGTTATGTCATTGTGCACAGTGTTTGCGTTTTCCCTTCCTTGATCTGATGGTGCACAAAGTTGTTTCACCAGCCTGATTAGTTCCTAGGCTGGGGAGTGTTTGAAAAGTGTAAAAAGCCACAGCTGAAAATTCAGTAGTTTTGCAACAGCTGCCTGGATAGCCCGCCATTCTGAAGTTACTCAAATTATTTAACTAGAAAACCTGTTATTTCAGCAGTATTATTGACAGCATGAAGCTGGGTGCTGCAGTTGACACAAAAGAAGGAAGGGATGCCATCTAGGAGGACACTGACAAGCTAGAGGACTGCATCTGTGAGAACCTAATGAGGTTCAAAAAGTCCAAGTGCAAGGTGCTGCCCCTGGGTCAGGGCAACCCTAGACCTAAGTACAGACTGGGAGATGAACTTAAGAGCAGCCCTGCAGAGAAGGACTTGTGGGCTCTGGTGGACAAAGAGCTGTGCAGAAGCCATTTGATGCAGCCCAGGATGCAATTGTCTTTCTGGACGGCATCAAATGCAGCGTGGCCAGCAGGGAAAGGGAGGTTAGTCTCCCTTTATTCTGTCCTTGTGAGACCCCACCTGGAGTACTGCATCCAGGTCTGGATTCCTCAGATGAGAAAATGCAGAACTGTAAGAGCGGGTCCAGAGAAAGGCCATGAAGATAAGAGCTCTTGAGCAACTCTTCTATGAAGACGGATTGAGAGAGCTGGGATTGTTCAACCTGGAGAAGAGAAGGAGGAGACCTCATTGCAACTTTCCAGTATTTAAAGGGGGCTGTGAAAAAAGATGGAGAGACTTTTTACATTAACAGATAGTGGTAGCGCAAGGGGAACTTTTTTTAAACAACTTCTTTTAAACTAAAAGAAGTGGAGATTTAGATTAAATGGTAGAAAGAAGCTCTTTACTGTGAGGGTGGTGAAGCACTGCAACAGGCTGCCCAGAGGAGTTGAAAACCTCCATCCCTGGAGGCTTTCAAGAGCTGATCTTGTGGGTGGCATCCCTACCCATGGCAGGGGGTTTGGAACTAGATATCTTGAAGGTCCCTTCTAACTGAAACCATTCTGTGATTCTATGTTTATAGCAGCGCATTACAAGGAAAAGAGCTGCACTTAGGTAAATGGCTGTGCAAATACAGTAGTACCCTAGGTGACTTGCACTGTTCTTGTTATGTGTGATGCAGTCAGCTTGCATTTTAAGTATTCCTTATGTGTCGAGCTTTATATAAAGAGCAGCTATTTTAAAGAGATGCTGTATATGGCAAATGAAGTTTAAACATGCTGCCTTTGGAGGCAGAAAGTGCCCTGGCTTGGTATTTAATTAGTGTGGTGAAAAGTACTGTAGCTCTCAGACTGCAGAAAGTACTAGTTTCCCTGGAAGCATCAGAAAGCCTTGATTTTAGATAATACTGTATTGTCAGTGCAGTGCTGGTTCAGCAGTATCTCTCTGCACACAGTTGGCAAATATTTAAAGGACACATTTTGTTAATTGGTTCAGCCTTTGAAAATTAGTAACTTCGTTGTGTTAAAGGGTGTACACAGCAATGCAAGATTTTATCTTGACAATCCCAGGCTTTTGTCTTCTACCAGCAAGGGTGTATTTGTGGATTATGTTTTTAGCTCCTCAAAAGGCAGTGTACTAAAGGCTTTGTAATCATTTTGTACTGATGAGGTATGGGAATGCATTTAATTTCTGTGACTTTGTGAAGCTGGATAATACAGGAGCTGTGGTAGACAATATTTTCTTAGCCAGGGAAATAAATTAAACTTTACATATCAAGTTCCTTAAACGTATGTATTTCTATTTAGCCTTCTTATAAGTTGTGAACTCCGGGCAGAGGTAATACATGTTTTCTGGAATATGCAGCTCATCTGATAATAAGGCTGTGCAAAGCAGGAAATAAATGTTGACAGCCATTCTGTCTTATAATTTTATACTCTTTTTGCTAATAAGCTTCCTTTGTTTTTTTGGGTTTTTTTTTGTTAGCATATCAGATATTTACATTAATGGGAAAGTTAAATAGGTATGGTTAACACCTAAATTAAACCCAGGATGTATGACTTGGAAATGGTAAATTCTTTCAAGAGTTTATAAATAAAAGTTGGAGTCCTGATCTGGCCCCTTTATAACTTCTCTGGGAAATGTATGCTGTATGTGTCCTTCAGCTGAGATGCTCCTGACTTGTGCTTTGTAACACTGCTCACTAACCCAGCTAAAAACTGCCACTAATCAGTTCATAAAGAAAAATTTGTGTTTGTGTGGAATCAAAATCTGGAAGTATTTTTTCAGAAGGCAACCCAACAATGTCTAGAAAACTCCTCACCACCATATAACACAGCTTTGCATTTCTGAAATGATGATCGACAGGATTTAAAATCATGTTGGTTAAAAATATTCATTATGTGTAATAATTATGTTGATAGTGTCAGTTACAAAAAAGTTATATATTAAGTAATTAATTATTTCATCTATCTTTTTTTTCTCTTCTAGACTTAAAAGAAGCATAAGTGACTGCATTACAACTGACAGCTTGGAGCACAAGTGATGTTAAAGGAATTTGAATGTGTCAGAGCATGGCTACTCCTTAAAATGCAGAAGTTAAAGGAAATTATTGCTTATCAAAACATACTGAATATCTGAATTTTCTAGACATCCTGCATTTAACTGTGTCCTTAAATGTCCATGATTAAGATCTCATGCAACCATCGTATATTTTGGAGATTATTCTCCAAAAGAGAACTGTGCATTTAAAAAGCAGAAATGACTGTGTTTTCTCTTGGAACTTACTAAGGTTGAACATACTGAAAGACCATGACCAGCTTGAAGCGGTCCCAGACCGAAAGGGCTGTTGCCACTGGGGTCTCAGTCGGAACAGATGGCACCTCAAAAGTCCACTCGGATGACTTCTACATGAGGCGCTTTAGGTCCCAGAATGGCAGCTTAAGTTCCGCAGTCATGGCGCCAGTTGGGCCTCCTCGCAATGAGAGTTCCCATCACGTTACCTCTACCCCTGGAGTCCCTAAAATGGGGGTCAGGGCAAGGATTGCTGATTGGCCCCCAAGGAAGGAGAACATCAAGGACACAAGCAGATCTAGTCAAGATATTGAAACATCAAGTTGCCTTGACAGCATGTCTTCTAAAAGCAGTCCCGGGAGTCAGGGAAGCTCTGTTAACCTGAATGCTAGTGATTCTGTCATGTTAAAGAGCATCCAGAGCACACTTAAAAACAAAACCAGACAATCTGAGAATCTAGACTCCAGGTTTCTTACACCTGATGGCTATCCCAGTTCCCCAAGGAAAGCTCTTC
Source organism: Climacteris rufus (assembly GCA_013398175.1). NCBI lineage: Eukaryota > Metazoa > Chordata > Aves > Passeriformes > Climacteridae > Climacteris > Climacteris rufus. The sequence goes on along the minus strand of VZRZ01006846.1, from coordinate 920,576 downwards.
GCAGAATACGACAGCGCAGCAACAGCGACATTACCATAAGTGAACTTGATGTGGATAGTTTTGATGAATGTATTTCACCCACGTTTAAATCTGGACCATCTCTGCACAGGGAGTATGGCAGCACATCTTCCATAGATAAGCAGGGAACTTCAGGGGAAAGTTTTTTTGACTTATTGAAGGGCTATAAAGATGAAAAGTCTGATCAGAGAAGCCCAGGCACAACTAAACTCGGTGAGCTCCTGATTGCCAGTGGAAGCAAGGGTTCAGGGTTCTCTCTAGATGTGATAGATGGACCTATTACTCAAAGGGAAAACCTGAGACTCTTTAAGGAAAGGGAGAAGCCACTCAAGAGACGCTCAAAATCAGAGACAGGAGATTCATCTATTTTTCGTAAGCTGCGCAATGCCAAAGGTGAAGGGGAACTTGGGAAGTCTTCAGATCTTGAAGATAACAGGTCAGAAGACAGCATTAAGCCTTGGACTTGTCCAAAGTGTTTTGCTCACTATGATGTACAGAGTATTTTATTTGATTTAAATGAAGCAGCAATTAACAGGCATAATGTTATTAAAAGAAGGAACACAACGACAGGTGCATCTGCTGCTGCTGTAGCATCACTTGTCTCTGGACCCTTGTCTCATTCTGCAAGTTTCAATTCTCCCATGGGCAGCACTGAAGATCTGAATTCAAAAGGAAGTCTCAATATGGACCAGGGGGATGATAAAAGCAATGAACTAGTGATGAGTTGCCCTTATTTTCGTAATGAGATTGGTGGGGAAGGGGAAAGGAAGATAAGCCTTTCTAAATCTAATTCAGGTTCCTTCAGTGCGTGTGAAAGTGCCTCATTTGAGTCGACTCTGAGTTCTCATTGCACAAATGCTGGAGTTGCAGTTCTGGAAGTTCCCAAGGAGAATCTGATTTTACATCTAGACAGAGTTAAAAGATACATCGTTGAACATGTAGACCTTGGTGCATATTATTACCGAAAATTCTTCTACCAGAAAGGTAGGTAAATTTTATTTCTCTCTGAGTTTTAATTATGATTTTTTTTTTGTTTTGCAAACATATGAAATTCAGTTAATGTTTAATAGTATTTTCAGGAATTATATGTGTCTTTAATCATCAGTGCTTAAGCATGGTATGTTTTACTGATAGGTACTCCTATAGCTAATAATCTGTCACAGTGTTGGAATATAAGAATGTTGAGGATTTTATTGTTGATATGCATGACAGCAATGGCTACAAAATACAAATGTCTTGAAATGCAGCTTTGATATCCATGGGAGTGGGCAGGGGCTGAAACGTAAAAGATTAAAACAAGAAAAAATCCTAACATATGAGAATTTTCTTCCCTCTCTGCCAAGACTTGATGTACTGAGATTTAATGAAATAAGCATCTTGGAGAGTTAGTATTTACAATAATCTTTGGACATTCTAATAACTTAAAGCATTTCAAAATGGGGGGGATGTATTTTTAAAGGTAGATAATAGGTAAATGAAGATAAAAAATTATCTTCCTCACTGTTTTCATTATAGCTGTCAATCTAGAAAGAAATTCTAATTTGTCTGATTTTGCAGACACAAACTATAACTATATGCACATACACAAATACCTGTGTTACAATGACAACAAAGTATCTGAAAAACCAACGTACAGTTCTCTTATCACATGGTTTTGCCCTGAAACCGAGGATTTTAATTTCCACTGGATGTATATGGGAGAGAGAAAAAAAAGCCCAAAACAGGAGATCAAAGCTTTTTGACCTATAGAAAAGAGCAAACCCCAAACATTACCCAGATACCCCCCACCCCCCATCAAAATTACACTGGCATATCTTGCTCTGTTCTTCATGATTTCGAAAATTATGAAAAAGGGTTGCAAACCAAAGTCCTTTAAAGTATAAAAGACTTCTGTCTGCAGGATTGTGTCATGTCTCCTGAAGGATAGAGCTGGTCTCATGGCTGACCTGGAGAGTGTTTGTTTCTTTACCTTCCAACAGTCAGGACTGGGTTTCTTCTCTTTAGAGAATGCAGCTCAAAAGAGCTTGCTTCCTACAGATAAAAGCAACAGGGATGTCTGGTTAGAATTAAGTGAATGGTCTATTAAAATAAAAAAATTCACCTTCTTAACTGCATGTTATTGCTAATAATCTAATTTCCCATTTTTCTCTTGCCTTAAAAATATGTCCATCTTTCACCTCTTTTTCCCTGCGTTGTCCATTGGTTGGGTGGCTCTTGTTTCACCTTCTGTAGCCTCCTCTTTCTGCAGTCTTTCTTGAGCTGAGAGGTAGCCTTTTCTTCATGTTTTTTGAGAGTGCTGTTCCACATCCTTTGGAGACATAGGAGTTAGGAAAAATAATGGTTTCCTGGGAAAAGTAAGCTAGATGGGTGACATAGGATGAGGTATGTTTGGAGGGGAGAGCCTGAGGTTAGCGACCTTTGTCTGTGATTATCTTCCTGTCTGTCTCCCTCTGGAACAATTGATTCCTTATCACTCTAGTGAGTTGTGCAATCAGCAACTAAAGTTTCATGTTACAGTTGGCCTGATTTACAACATGTCAGCACTAAGAGGGGAAGACTTTATTCCTCCCTCTTCCTTGTACCAGTTCTCTTGTTTTCTGAAAACTTGATAAGCTGGTTGAGTCTACTAACCAAGCAATCAGAAATCTTGCATCACGATAAATTTGGGATTTACTCCTTGGTTGTTTCTCTCCAGTTTTGGTGAGCCATATTATCTTTCCTTGCAGTCAGAGAAGCGCCAAAGCCCTACTGCCAGGTAAGGGATGAGAGTAAACAGCAGAAGAGGAAGGAGGTGTGAGTGGAATTTCAGCCCTTAGGTGACAACAATTTATTAGTTTGCCTTCTCCTTAAGGGAAACCACACCCTAATGCTACTACAGTTCCAGTCACCATTGTATTTCCATTTTTCTGTAGATGTAATTAAGATGAATTGATAAAATCAGCATAACCTAGTCCAAAGGGTATTGGTGAGGGGCAGCCAGATATGAAAATGTATGTTATGGAGTACGTTTGGAGGGGGAGAAGAAGCTGTGATTTTTTTTTTTTTTTCCTTAAGCAATAAACCAGGGTTTTAAATTGACTCATGTTCAGCAGAGTCCAAACCAGGGGTGTTAGTTCTACTGGAGATTTTTATCTGAAAAGCTGTACTTCAGAAACATCATTAGATATGCCCAAAACCCAATTTCCTGCAAGCACAAAACACGTTTTGTTGACCACCCAGAGTATCATCATTCCCTGAGCAAATTGCAGTCTAAGCTGATGAGGTGGGATAGTGATAAAACCTAAAGCAGCGTAATGGGAAAAAAAAAGCCAAGGAAGTCAGTTGTAACTGAATTTTTCATGTAACATGAAGCAAGTAATGATGCAGAAATCTTCTTGCTGGAAGGGGAGGTTGGATTTTTATGATGTTATGAATGGAACAGACAGTGCCAAAAGACGGTTTCAATGGGATCAGCTCATCAAGTCAGTGGTCTTTGGATAATTTTATAGTCTTAGAAGTATAAAACAAAGAACTCTAATTGGACCTTTTAAAGATGTCAAACCAGGAAACTTTCATGGACTTGGAGAACCCCCAGTAATCCTAGAGCTTGCAAAGAATAAAAAGCAATGTTCAAGAGAATTGTAAGCCTGAGTTGGTTTTTGTTCCAATTGGAAATAACAAACCAGGTAATTTGGGACTATGGCAATAAAGAACTGCCAGTTAAAAATCATTAATTATGCCAGTCAGCATGATTTAATGAAAATTAGATCTTGTTGCATAAAAGAGAAAAACCCATAGTTAATCTTGTGTCTTAAAAAAAAAAAGTGATGAAAACCATTGCATTCGTATAGTCCCTTCTAGTTTCTTCAAGGTAATTTGGTGAAATGCTGATGGTGACTTGACTGATGTCTTTAATTTTATGAAATCAATACCTCATTTTTTAAGGTACTGTTACTTTGGTGATAGATCCATCTCAAATTTAGCAGTGTATGGAGGAGGTATGAGTGAGCTTGCAGCATTAGTAACGTGGTCCAAATTAATTAAAATATTTTCATCTACTTAGTGTAAGCTATCTGCATGTGACACTTATGGATGAGTCTTGTATAAGTTCAATGAATGCAAATAGATGAGGTTTTGTATGTAAAGGAAGTTGGTCCCTCTACAGAGCAGTGGAATTGATAAAAAGTATTCTGGCCTGGTGTCCAGACTTCTAAATGTGAAACTACTGGTGGAGACAGTTTAGTGGTGGTAAGAAAAATGGTGCTTACAAAAAGATATTGGGAAAAGAACTTTATAGTGGTACTTCCCAAGGTTGGATTCAGCTCCTATACTTTATATGTGAGCTAATTGTGCAGACTCCCTTTGTACTCAGTGGAGAGAAATGAACCTTGTAGGGTCATGTGAATTGCAGTCTCGCCCTAACAGAAGGCTCATGCACAACTAACTCACAAGGAAATGTTTATTCTTAGAGGAAATGAATGCTACTCTTATGATGCACAAGATGTATTTACAAGGTGGTTAAATAAAGGTGTGTTTTAGAAGGTGTGTTTGAGAAAAGGAGTTAATGAAAACTTTCAAGTCTAGACATTTTTAGGTTAAGCTAGTGCATAAAAAAAAGAGGGGAACAGAACGAAGCCAGCTCAAGAACCAATTTGTGTAAGTTGCACAGAGACATGCTAATTAAAGACTTATTTATAATCAATATTAAAATCATAGAGATAGAAAAACTTCTGTCAGCTTGTCCAAGTGCAGTTGAGAAAAGAGAGCATATCACTTCAGAGGAGCACTCTGTTTTCTCTGTCTCTGTGACTGTGTCTGGGAATTAACAGTTCTCATGGAAAGAACCAAGAGCATCTTTTTTGCTTCCATCCTCCTCATGCAGTAGTCACTAATATTACCATTTAGGACAAATTTTAGTTACTGGCTTAGAATTAAAGACTTGACTGAGAAGTAAATAGTTTCCTGAACTGGTTTTATAACAAATGTGCTGTTGGTCAGCTTTCCTTTAAGTGTTGGCAGCCAGTAAAAATACCCTTTGCTCTAATGCTTTAAATTGCTGCATAGTCTGTCCAAAAATTGGTGCCTTTCAAGTATGTGGCTAGACTTGCAGAGCTCTGAAAATGCTGCCTGCCCTCTTGTCTCCAGAGAACTGCTGGGCAGAGTTTTCCAGTACTGTAAATGCTGAGCTAGGATTAGAGGAAAATGCTTGATGCTGAGGTTCATTCAGAAGACAAACAGTTAGGATTTTTACTTCTAGTCTGATTACACAAAATTTATCAGTTGAACATGGTATCTGAAGAGAAATACGATAAAAGCACAAAAGAACCTTTTCACTCAAAATCAAGTGCATTTACTTGGATCTTCTTTGCAAAGTAAACTCATAAATGTCTGCCAGGAAAATAAGTATTTTAACATTGGTTCTTTCACTGGAAATACCTTTTGAATTATGTGATAAATATTTAACTATTTTTAAAATAGGCATAATTTGTTTTAGTGACCAGGTACAATCAATTATTTCTTTTTGGTATGGATTTCTAAATTAATTTATGACTGTCACTAGTTGTCCTGATTGTTAATTAAATGATTTTTCAACAGTAGTATAAATTAAATAATGTCAAGCTTGAGATGTGTTGCATCCAATAAGCCTCTGTGTGGGGTGGCAAAATAAGCTGTCTTCTGTAGTATTCATGTTTGACATAAAGTTCTTGAATTATAATTGTGATGTAGCTCTTGTTTTTCCTAATTAAAATTTCCCTAGTTTAAAATTCCTAATTAGCTACCTTTAGATTGGATATTAAGCTTTTTGCACTTTAATTCTGCTACTTCTTTTCGTGCAACACAAAAGAGAAAATTGTTGGCTGTAAAGAGGTTGAGGATGAAGGAGAAAATCAGGTGGAGGCACAAGAAAGCGTATCAGAAGGAAAAGTAGTCAGATACAGGATTTTGTAGCTTGCAGAATGAATACAGAGGTGGGATAGAGGAGGAGAAAGAATGAAGATGAAGCTAAAGAATGAACAACTGAGTAGTAAATGTGAATAGAGAAGAGGACTGAGGACATGCCTAGGAGGGCAAGAAAGACAACTGCCCAGTGCAGCCTGAAGGAAAAGAGAATAAAAGATATTTCCTGTTAACAGAGAAGGGTAAAATTCCACACTACTTCATGCATTTTTCCAAAGCAATAGGAGCTAATTAAAAAGCTTAATCAAATAATACAGAATTGTGTGTGTATTTTCGTGCAGTTTCAAATGTTCCTCTCACCACCCTTCTTAAATGTGTTTTCAATACGTAGAATAATTTCTCCTGAGAAAATTCTCTAGCTGAATTGCAGGCTAGAGTAGTTGCAGGATACATAAATTTTACTATCTGTGCAGCTGTCAATACAGAAAACTAATGTAATGTTTGGACCCTTTGAGTATGCAGTACCATCATATCTTTTTTCTTTAATTATTTCTACTATAAAATCAAAGCCACATCACTGTTTTGAAGTTACTAAGCAGTTTAGTGTGAAGGTGGTGAGGTTATCTCAGCTTTTGGAAGCTACATAAAATCTTAATCTAACTTTCTCAAAGACTGTGCTGTTTCTGCATTGACCATGTCTGCTATGAACTGTTGGGTGAACTATAAACGTCCTGAAAAAAAGCCAAGCTACTTAATGGAGGAGGAGGAAAGATTAGGGTGCCAGTGAGATAGTTTGAAATTTATGCAACTGAGCATCTCTGGTATTTACAGGGCTTGTATCAGTGGAGTAGTATAAAAAGGTATTTAGGCTTATATGGATGATCGAATTTCTTAGTACTCTGCAATTTAATGACAATATTTACAGAATATTCCACAAGTTATTAGAAGAATTTTGAATCTTAATTACCTCTATGCAGAGTTTTGGCTGTTAATGACTTCGAAAGGAATTTGGTGGAATCCAAGTCTTATAATACTTCAAGCATGTTTCTTTTATGTCTGGTATGCTCTGAAATCTTGAATGAAAAACACTGAGTAAAGGATAATAAAATACCAGACACTGGGAACTAGAATAGAGCCCCCAAGGGCTTAAAGTGCTGGACAGCTGTGTGAAGACAAAGGTAATTCCAGGGCACAACTAAGTTCATAAGGAGAGGCCTACTTGAAAAAGGCCTTAGTATGTTGGAGGGAAGTTCTGCAAGAACCAATAATTGTAAACTGTAAAAGAAATATAGTAAAAAATGAGGCTCTCAAATTTTTAGCATCTCATATTTTAACATTAGTAATTGGAAAACTGATTGCTCTTCACTTTAGATGGAGTGTATATCAATATCTGTATTTATTATCTTCAAAGATGCAGTTCTTGATGATGGTGTTAAAATATTTTACATTTTATCTCTACAGCAGAATATCTCATATTAGACTGCTCCTAAAATTCTTGTTTTGAAGTTCTGATTGTTTTAAGAATAACAATTAATCTGTAGTTAAGGTAGTATGGTTACATTTCTTGTCAGGGCAGTTACATCTTTTTTTTTTTCATTCCACTGAATTTCACATTTCTTTGAATTGCTGAATTTTCAGATAGCTCAAACTTTCTATTTTTGTGCACATATAAATTCATTCAAATATGCAGATATGCAGCTTATAGAAAATGATGACAGACCTTATTTTTCTTGTACAATGCTTGACTCCTGTTTTTTGACATTTCTCTTAAATTTTCTTTTAGGGCATGTATGTTTTAATTCAGTTATCACTTAAGATATGTGCAGCTTTGTTTATATGTTGCTGCATTAATGGTAATATACTTCTGTTGTCAGTCTAGATAGTCTGAGCTCAGAAGGCTCAACAGAAGAGCCTTCAACACCAATCTCTATAATTTTCATCTTTAATTTTTGTAAATGTGCTTTTCTAACATTTTTTCATGTAAAGCTTGGCTTTACATGTCTGTAATTAAGTGAATATAGAAATGTGTTTCAAATAACCTGCTGTTCAGGTAGTGAGTGATTTTGCAAGTCCTGTATTTTCCTCTCTGCTGCCTTCCTCACTGAGCTAGTTTTCAACTCAACTCTTAGCACTTTAAATGTACTTTTAGGGCTGTTTAATGGTTCACTGTTAAATATTATGCTAGTCAGCTTATTCTCATGCTTTATTCTTCTGTGGTACTATGATTTGATATTTTTACTATGAATAAACCTTTAACTTCTTTTTCAGCTTCATCAGTTTTTCCCATTTTAGAACTGAGTAACTTGTATGGAAAATGCAAAAAACCAGTCAAACAAAAAAAAATAATTTACATCCTTTGCTAAGTACAGTTGTATGACATTTCTATTTTAACATAGGTTGTTGAGTTTCCCACTTTGGTACATTTGGCTTCCTTCTTTTTATTTTTAAGGGGAGAAATTAGTTGTACTTACTTAGCTCAATGTGAATGAAACAGATGGCAATATAAAAGCTGATGTAAGAGGTGTATCCTGTTTTAGCCTTTTTAAGCAGAGATGCCATGTTGAATTTCAGCCTTCTTGTATAAATGGAGCTCACAAGAGAACTGAAGCACAAGGAGGACATCCTGGTACCACTTGAAGACATGCTTTTATTGACTCCATGGAGCTAGCAGTTTATTTCCAGTATAACAATCAAGTATGAAAATGTAGTTGAAATGTAAGAAGTAAGACAGACATTTTTCTTTTTTTTTCTCATATACAAGAACACTGGAACTATTTTGGGGCAGATGAGAACCTGGGTCCAGTAGCTGTGAGTATAAGAAGAGAGAAGCCAGAGGAAATCAAAGAAAATGGACCTCAGTACAACTACCGGATCATTTTCAGAACCAGTGAGGTAAGCAGTTCAGGACTGATAGTAGGAGAAGCTAGAAGAGAGCAGCCAAAACCAGGTGGCATGTGTAAGGTTTATGTGCTTTTCAGCATTGATAATAGATTTCTGTATAATCCAGGAACCTCCTGACAGAATTATGCTATGTGTTTATCTGGCACAGAGCATATGTGAGTTATTCCATAATGTCCAGTACAGAGGACACTCTGAAGGTTGTTTTGGTTAATACTTGAGAATCTTACTGGAGCTATATGAACTAGAAACAAGCAGAGAGGAGGGAAATTGCTTCCTTCACTTTTAGATGTGACAGTGGATAGACCTGAGAAATACACTTTTTTACTTTTAAATGCTTTGCTAGAAATACTATACTGATTTTTTCCCCATAGTAGATTCCTTTAAAACTTAAATCCGATGAATCATTTGAAATAGTCTGTTTATTCTTAGATATCAGTGAGTGCCATTTCGTGTATCAGTGTTGGTTTCATGCCAACAGAAGTTCCTTAATGTCCTTAATCTCTATTGAGAATTGGAAAAATAGTATGTTTTGTTCCACTGCTATTGCTAGTCAGTCTTGAGTGCATGATTCAGTATATATGCTTTTTTTCTTTTGTATGCATAGCTCATGACTTTAAGAGGCTCCGTACTGGAAGATGCTATCCCTTCCACAGCAAAGCATTGCACAGCCAGGGGACTTCCCCTGAAAGAAGTACTGGAGTATGTTGTTCCAGAGCTGAATATCCATTGCCTGAGGCTGGCCTTCAACACTCCGAAAGTCACAGAACAGCTTATGAAGCTTGATGAGCAAGGGGTAAGTGCGGAGTTACAGAATTATACAAATGATCTTAATCTGTCAGTTTATTGCCATGAATTGCAAAATTAGCTTTTAGCTTTATATGATTAGAGTCAGTCTAGAAATGCCTCATTTAAACTTAAACTTCTCATCTGTAGGGAGAATTATGTTGCATGTATTTTCCCCAAGTTTTGCGGAATATTTGGTAGATACGAAATAAAGTTCATTTCTCTGTGTAGCCTAAAGTTTTAGATTAATGTTATGTTAGTTGTTAATTTTAATTTTAAAACTGTTGTTTTTCAAAGAGTGTGGGGAGGAGGGAGTTCTCTTCTGCTTTTCTTATTGCTGTTGTAATAAGAAGAAAAGTCTCCCACATTACTGAACATTTCGTTGTAATACTGTATGGACTAAACTATGACCAGGGTGTTGCCTGTCTCTTTTTGTTTGGTTGGTTTGGTTTTTTTTTTTCCCCCTCCCCTGGAAAAAACTGCATGGTAAAATATTGTAAGCCTTTCTTCATACAAGTGATTTTCAATTAGATGATAGTCTCCTGGTCTTTTAAAGATGGAACCGAGGTTCATTAGCGATAAAGCTTAGATTTAGCAAAACCAAAGTCCCTGAGTGAAGTGAATTTTATGATTGAAAACTTCAGTAGTGACATTGAAGTGCTGTGTGCATGCCTCACTCTTCACTGGTGACCTCTCCTTCCATGCCTCTTGAGCGGATGGACCCAGGATGGGGTCTGGGTCCCTCCCACTGTAAGAGAAGATTGGGTTCACGACCTCCTGATGAACCTGAATGTATGGAAGTCTATGGGACACAGTGACATGCATCCCAGAGTCCTGAGGGAATTGGCTGATGTAGTTGTCAAGCCAGTCTCAGTGGCATTTGAAAAGTCGTGGATGTCAGGGGAAATCCCAGGAGACTGAAAGAGGAGAAACATTGTATTCATGTTGAAAAGGGTGGAAAGGAAGATGCTGGGACCCACCCACCTGTCAGCCTCACCTCAGTGCCTGGGAAGATCATGGAACAGATCCTGGTAGAAGTTGTGCTAAGGCATGTGAAGGACAGGGAGGTGATTCGGGACAGCCAGCATGGCTTCGCTGACGGCAAGTCCTGCCTGACTAACCAGTGGCCTTCTGTGATGGACTTCTGTGATGACTTCAGTGGACAAGGGAGGGGTTGTAGATATCTAGACGTTTATCTAGACATTTGTAAAGCCTTAGGCATGGTCTCCCACAACATCCTTCTCTCTAGATTGGAGAGAGATGGATTTGATGAGTGGACTATTAGATGGATAAGGAGTTGGTTGGATGCTGGCATCCAAAGGGTAGTGGTCAAGGATGAGCTCAGAGTCACAATGAACATCAGGGACAAGTGGTGTCTCTCCCATCACTTCTCTTACATTAATGACAGATGAAGGGGTCGAGTGCACCATGAGCAAATTAGCAGATGACACTAAGCTGAAGGCGCAGTTGCCAGGCCTGCATGATGGAATGCCATTCAGAGGGACCTGGACAAGCTGAGAAAGTGGCCTCATGAGACTCTCATGAGACTTAAGAAGACCAAGTGCAAGGTGCTGCACTTCTGGTATTAATAGAGGCTGGGGGATGAATGGATCAAGAGCAGCTCTGCTGATAAGGGCTTGGGGATGCTGATGAGTGAGAGGCTGGACATGACCCAGCAATGTGCACTCAGCCCACAGAGCCAAACGTGTCCTGGGCTGCATCTAAAGCAGCGCGGCCAGCAGGGCAAGGGAGGGATTCTGCATCTCTGCTCTGCTGTGCTCTGGTGAGACCCCACCTACAGTGCTGCATCCATCTCTGGGGTCCCCAGCACAGGAAGGACATGGATCTGTTGGAGGGAGCCCAGAGGAGGGGCACCAAGATGATCAGAGGGATAGAGCACCTCTCCTGTGAAGAAAGGCTGAGAGAGTTGGTGGTGTTCAGCCTGGAAGAGAGAAGGCTTTGGGGAGGCCTAATTGCAGCCTTTCGATACCTGATGAGCCTACAAGAAAGAGGGAGAGGGGCTTGTTACAAGAGGATGTAGAACAAGGGGGAATAGCTTCCAGCTGTGTGGGGTGTGGGGTTTAGATTAGATATTAAGAGGAAGTTCTTTGCTGTGAGGGTGGTGAGGCACTGGGACAGATTGCCCAGAGAAGCTGTGGATGCCCCATCCCTGGAAGTGTTCAAGGCCAGGTTGGATGGAACTCTGAGCTCTACCTGATCTAGTGAAAGGTGTCCCTGCCAAAGGCAGGGGGGTTGGAGCTAGATGGTCACTGAGGTCCCTTCAAGCCCAAACCATTCTATGTTTCTATGATATCTAACAAAAGTATGAGGTTAAATTATCCGTATTTCATATTCTACATGTCATTGAGGTCGCACAGTATGGTGCATGGTATGGTTTTCTAATACTTAAAAATCATTAAGGACAAGTGATAGTTAAATATGTATTATCTGCATCAAAGTACTTTCTGGTTTTGTGATAATGAAACAGTTTGACACTTTTAGCAGAAAAAGATAAGCACACTCTGTATTAATTAGAACCTGCATTTTTTCAATTCTAAGCTAACAAAAGAATGGATAACAGCTGCTCTACTAATTAGGAACACAGAATGTTGATCACTTCTTGCTGAGTGTCACACTGTTTCATTACAGCATGAACAGGTGCCTGTTTGATATAGCAAATAAAATGTTTTATAAATTTAAGAGTTAAGATTATAAAGTCACCTTGGCTTGATTTAGCCTTTAAATTTCACCCAGGAATTCCTTCATTGAGCCAAATGTGCATGCAGTGGTTTTCATTTGAATAAGATGTCTTTTTTATATTCGAGTGAGGTCTTAAAGCAGTTGGTTGTTTTCATATTTAAGAAATTCCAATTCTTTATTTAAATTTTTCTGCTTTCAGCTTGAAGAATTCTGATATTTTTCTCTGCTACATCTTAAAAGTCATTTTGGTGTGAGAGGTTTTTTTTCCAGCAAAGGTTTTTGTATGCAGTGATTAAATCATCTGTTGGTCTTGTTTATGATAAACTAAACAGATTGCACTTTTCAAGTCTTTCACTGCAACATATTTTCTCTGAATTTCATATCACTCTTATGGCTGAGCTCTGTCTCTTCTACTCTTTCAGTATCTGCATATGTCATTCAGTGTCAGAATGGGATTATTTTTCTTGCCCTAGTTTTGTACTGGTGGTGTATGTGAAAGTTGCTTGTTCCTTACTTCCTCTTAGATTGCTAGAGTGGTAACATCTGCTGTTCTGTACATATGGTCCACATTGCTTGTCACCTAGCTGTTCTTTTATTTGATTTATTAAAATGCATTCATTTGAATGGTTCTGTGTTAAAAAGCAATCAAATAATTTCCTAGGGCTGCAGTAGCTTCTTTGGTAATTACCATCTACTAATCTTTGTCTTGAATGCAGAGCTCATGGTAAGTTACTGTAGGTTTACTTCCAAATATGATTTAAAAATTTGAATATTAGGGCAATTACTGATTTATTTCAGTAGAAGCTAATCTTTATGGCAGTTTCTCATTCACAGAAATGTCAGTTGGTTCTTAATATAATTCCTGATTCATAATATAAACTTGCTGACTGGTTAAATCCAAGATATACTTTCTGCTGTCTTGCACTGGATGCTAGATAAATACTTGAAGTGCACTTTAACCACATATATGAATACGTAAGTACTTTCAGATTATTAAAATGAAGCTGCTACTTTAGGAGTTTTACCACAATAGAATTCATGCTTCAACTTCTTCTTTACCTTTTTCTGATAGTTAATATGGTTCTAAGGACCCTAGATTTATCAAAGCAGGTGTAATAATGGGGACTGCATACCTTTCTCCAGATCTGCTTTTTTTGATTCAGAAATACCAACTTGTGTTGTCCTTGGGAAACTTTTTTTCAAAAATGGACAAATCTAAGAACACAGCTAGGAGACATATCCTGCTCTTTGCATTGTCTTTGTTTAGTTTCTTAGGCTGACATTTTCAAAGTAATGAAGGACAGTTGTTTGCTTGCTCATGGATGCTTCAGTTCCCATTTATGTGGATGCCTTTGAAAATACTTCTTCATCTGAAGTTGAAGCTTAAATAGTGCAAGTGTGCTTCATGAGAATAATTTTCTTTGTCCTAACTTGTTTAAGTGAAATTGCTGGAAGCTGTTGTAATTTAGCAGTACAGCTAAGGTATTGTGGTTCCATGAAGCACTTGCATCCATCCTGTACCTGTGGGAATGGAGAAATATATCAGAGCAGCAGATGCCTGAGTGGTGCAAGGCAGGATCTGCTACTGATGGTATAGAAAGTGATGGGAGTTGTTCTGGCAGGAACGGCCGCGGTGCCCCCTCTCACCAACCTGCCTCGCTCCCCTCCTCTGTTCTTCCCTTACCATGTGTTGGCAGGAGGAACAGATTCCTCAGAGAAGCTGTGCATGTCCCATCCCTGAAAGTGTTAAAATTCAGGTTGAATGGGGATTTGAGCAACTTGGTCTAGTAGGAAGTGTCCCTGCTGCCCACGTCAGGGGGTTTGGAACCAGATGATCCTTAAGGTCCTTTCCAACCCAATCCATTATATGATTTTGTGCTGTACTCGCATTTTGTCCTAAGAAATTTGGATGTATTTAGAAGATGCAAGTCAGTGTGTCAGATGATAAAATAAGGGATAGTCTGTAGTGGGGAAAAAAGAAGCAGCCTAGAACTGTGACTTAGTACATATATGTTTGATTTCTTCAGTGGGAGTAAACAAGCCAGGTTATCTTTATCCTTCTTTTTCCCTCCTTATTTTCCTACTGCTAGGATTTTATCCCTGTCATCATTCATTCTTAGTAATAAAGGAAGAATACAGTAAAGCTGCACTTCTCAGAGTTTTTAAATTTTAAAATTTACTTGAATTAGAGACAGAGTAGGACCACTTTTGAGGGCCTTTAAATTATCCCACCATAAATATGTTAAAATTAAAGAATTTCAGTTTAATTATATGTCCTTGTTGTCCTAGCAAGTTCAAAATCCCTTGCCTCGTGAGTTGGGATAGAATCTCCGGAGAGCAAATCACAGTGTATTCAGATAACTTTGCTTCCAGTGCCCTTTCAAATAACTGTTTTCACTTCCCACTAACCTGTAGCCCAAACTTGTAAATCTCATGCCAGTCTTGGTAGATTTTCTTATTATTTTACTCTGGCATATCTGGTTGGTGTTTATTTGACATAGAGCCTCTGCAAAAGTGTGTGTATGGGAGGAAAGAATATTTACCTGGCAGTAAGGATGCATTTCTATTGGATGAATTATATGCATAAACTCCATGGCTCTCCCTTGCCCTCCTTCAGAGTTCCTGCCTGAAATTGTTTTTGGAGACAGCAGTAAATGGCTGTGGATGCTGCTTTCTTCCCTTCTCTACCTTCTCTTTCTGTAGTCCAGGTGTAACTGGTGCCGGTGTACACCTTTGTTTTTTTGGTGTATCAATTTGACATGGGTGGAAACAGTTTGCTTTGAAGAATCACAATTATGTTTGGGTAAAAAATTACTTGATTCACATCTTCAGCTTCTGCTGTATTAGGAACATCAACTACCGAATTAGAGGGAAAATGGAAATACAAAGCACAAATATACTTGAAGATTTATGCTAGTAAACAGTATCTTCAAGGTATTACCAGCACTTCTCAACTGAGCTGTTTTCTTTGTTACTACATATTTAAATTGGGGAAGATCAACTGAACATCATGGAATCTGTCAACATAGCTAACGGGTTATACCTTTAACGTGAATAATTTCTATCTTCTCTTTAAAATGAGAGTGTTCATTTTGTCACTTGTTTTAGAAATGAGCACATGATGTGCCCTACCCTTCTGCTTGGAAGGCTTAGCATAGGATAGTAACCATGCTACCAGCCTAAGTGAGTGTCAGGTTCCTGGCATTACTGAGCCAGCACTTCCCATGTGGCTCGGTGTTAGACATTCACTATTTGCAAGCTGCTGTGTTGTCCTCCTGGCAATAAACAATGTTTATGTTTGTTTTACTTCTGAAAGCATTTTGACATCTTCAGATCAAATCTGCTCTTATCAAGGCAATTACAGTGTAAACTAATAAGAGTATCTGGTAGTAGACTAACTTTTGAAATTAGACTAACAATAAGTTATTTTTTTCTTATGTGAATTATGGGTTTATTAAAAAGTGACAAGTGAATTCAGTGTATAAACTGCTTCATCACTTGGTATGCACATAAAATGTTAATCTTTTTCCCTTTGCAGTTAAGTTACCAACTTAAGGTGGGTATCATGTACTGCAAAGCTGGGCAAAGCACAGAAGAAGAAATGTATAATAATGAATCAGCAGGTCCAGCCTTTGAGGAGTTTCTTCAGCTCTTGGGAGAGCGAGTTCGACTCAAGGGATTTGACAAGTATCGTGCTCAGCTGGATACAAAGAGTAAGGCTTGTTCATTATTTTTTCCCCCCTTAAGCGAACAAATTGATCATATGGTTGCTAACTGCCTTTTTGAAGCCAGTTCTTAAAAATAACATCTTTACTATAGGACAGTTGCTTAATATAGGTGAAAGTAGAGCACATGTGTAATTTGTCTGTACTCCTATGGTCTCTCAACTCTGATAATAATTGGATTTTTGTAGTGGTTTGGTGTGGAATTATTGCTAAAGCTCCAACAAGAAACCGATAACTATAAAACCATTATTGTTATTGCAAATCCATCATCAGTGCATTGTCTTAAGACTAATCAATACATAGTTCAATATAAATCATAGTTTTAATGATACACTTATAGGTGGTCTCAAATGTTTTGAGAACACATCTATGTCACTCTACCTTGAAGAGTTGATCTGCTGCTTTTCTGATGTCTGTTGCATGCAGTTTGTCTTCTAGGCAGTTTTGTCTTAGTCATCCTGTCAAATGTATTCCTCCCTCTTTGGCTTTTCTTTTTTGAGTTATGGAAATTAAACTGGATTTGGCAGCTATGTTATCAGCTTTAACTGTGAAACATATTGCAACAAAAATGCAGTGGTAAGATGATCTTGGGTGACTGTAACTATAAAAAACTCCCTGCTTTTGGAATCAGCCATGTGAATTACCTGTTTATCAGCTAGCACATGCTGTATTCAATTTGTAGATTTGTTCAAATTACTTGGGAAAATTTTGTCTTGTATTCCTTTTCTTTGAGTACTGGAGCTAACCAGTTCCTATGGAGATCTTTTGCTATTTTGCTCACTTGTAGCAAAGGAAATGAAATCAGGAGTTGATTCATGAAAGCTGAAAAGCATTCATCAGCTTCACTGCAGGAGAAGCTGTGGTCTTGTCATGAGTCTCCTGGCACAAATAGAGTAACTTGCTGTGCCATGGTGCTCCACCATTCCACCTTCTTTCCTTAATTCCTGGAAGCGTTGCATTCCCATCTCCTCAGGCTGTTCTTGGCCAGTCAGATCATCAATTCTCAGAGGGTTATATAACCTCCTTTGGTTTTAAATCTAAATGAGTAGCTATTTTGCACGTGTTTTCCAGTAAGCCTGCTTTTCTTTTTTACTTGCAATACGTATATTCTCACTGTTTTAGTTCCTCCTTGGAGTGCATTTCATAGAATCATAGAACAGTTTGAGTTGGAAAGGACCTTAAAGATCATCTCATTTCAACCCCCCTGCCATGGGCAGAGGCACCTTCCACACGCTAGACCAGATTGCTCCGAACCCCATCCAGTCTGGCCTTGAACACTTCCAGGGGTGGGGCTTCTAAAGCTTCTCTGGGTGACCTGTTTCAGTGTCTCATCACCCACACAGTAAAGAATCTCCTCCCAATACCTAATCTAAACCTGCCCTCCTTTCGTTTAAAATAATTCCCCCTTGTCCTATCACTGCATGTTTTTGGGAGAAGTCCCTCTCCAGCTCTCTTGTAGGCCCCTTTAGGGAAGGCTGCTACACTTTCTTTCAGTGGAGATTTACAAGCTCAGGTGTGTGGAACCTCATCAGCTAGAACTGCCTAGGAACTCTTCAGGTGTCTGAACTCTTTCAGGTTATATTGCCTGCAGGATTACTGAGAAACAAATGAGTTCATGTGATCATGCATGAGTTCTTAATAAGTAGGTTTAGATGACAGCTAAGTTTTGTAATTAACCTTGATGGTGGTATGTTCTCCTTTCTGCCAGTATGCAAAGCACAGACTGGAAATGCTGAAAGAGAGGGTGCTTTGGGGGCACAGCACTTGGCTCTTTGGATATCTGCATTTGGAAATGCTTAAAGTGTATTCTACACGGGAAAGTGGGGAAAAAAAAGCCACCTTATAGTAGGGGAAATGGTAAAGACCAGAGATGCTCACAAGAGCTGCACCTCACGTGTATGGAATATGTAAGCAGCAGAATACAGCCAGGCAGTACACTTTTGATAGCTACCCTAAGAAGTCAGTCAGTCCTTTTGCCTTGGTTTCAGCACGAAGACCTGCAAAGGAGGGAGTTGTGTTTTTTACTGAGACTTAGGTTTATAGGTTTTATTGAAACAGGTGGGTCTACAGCTAGGAAGTGAACATCTCCATCTTCCACCTCTGTGCTCTTCTGTTGCTAGAGAGCACTGTCTTTAAATAGTTCTTGCAGTTTCATTATTCAGGAAAGTTTCCTATGCAAGAATTCTGTTCAGTGTCAGCATAGTTGATTGCAAAGATGTGCTTAAAAAAAAAAGTCTGTTCATTGACTTATAAGAGAGGTCAGATCTATTTAGACTACATTGTTAGTTTCTATACCTTTGGCAATACTTTGCGAGCTGTGAAAAGCAGTTGCATGACATAAGCTGTGGAAAGACTTTCTCTGCATGAAGATGAGCTTGTTTGTATATATACTTTGGAAATTTTCACAATATTTTTCATTTATGCAGATTTACAGCAGTAAAGTTGCTCTAGCAAAAGGCAGTTTCAGAGTAGTTGTTCTTAGAAATTTTTAGAGTTAGGGGCCTAATTGGTAAGAATCCATAACAGAGCCAGTTCCTTATAAGGAGGAATCTCATACATCCTATTAACTGAAAGCCTGTTTAAATATTATGGATCCTTCAAGGGCTTTAGCTTTGGATCGCTGCCAGTACCACTGTGAAAAAGAGATGCTACTTTTCAAGTTCTGTTTGTTTATTTCTAGAATTACCAGAGGGGAAACAGTCTATCTCCTGGCAGCCTGCAGACTTTGGATAGGAAATAGAGCTTGAAAATGTCACCTATCCCACAGTGACTAGGAAGTTTATGGGCATCACTTTAAAGTAATAAACATCAGAGTGATCTTTCAAACTATAACTTGATTTTACTTTCTTTTCTGTCTGTAATACATGCTTTATTTCCCTCCCCCTCACTTAGTCTGATTTCTCAGTATTTTAAATTGGTAAATGAGATCAGCTTGATAATGCCTGGTAACATGGCCTGGGTGTCCAACAGAGTGGTGGTGTGATCAGTGCAGGAGATTAGGGAAGGTGATTAATATGACTTTGGGAAGTTTATGGTTTATCACTTTGACAAGTTTATAAAGTAAGCTAATAATGGTAGACTTCTGTACTAGATGTTTACATACTGCATGACTTTCTGGTTAAGACATAAGAATATAAACCCAGAAGTTATTAAATACATAATAAAATCTGGGGAATGAATGGACTTCAAATTGATGTTTTGTATAGAGACTGTCAGCAAACCCCAACGTTTGTAATGAAATAAGACACATAGATTACCTTCATAACCTGCACTATATAACATCTTTCCAACCTTGTGGAAATAAGAATAGACTTACTCTTGGGTCTGAGACATTTGTTTGGAGACAAATAGCCAAAGGAGGTCAGGGGTTCCTTAATTGCTTAAGAAGCAGAAATACAGATGGAGGGAAGTCCATCTGCATTTCTATGCATTTGTTACACCTATACTTTTGTGTGTTGCAAAGTAAAAGATTCTGTCCCCATTTCTGTCTGAAGACAACTTGGGTATTACAGAAGTTGATCATGAGTGTTTGGTGTTATCCTTGTGTATGAGAGAAAGAAGAGCAGTTTTGACAGCTGCTGACAAAGCAAAGGTAGAGGGGAGCAACATAAAGGTCTGAAAATACTTATTTTTGTGCTTTTTATTTTGAGCCCTGCTGCAGTTTGTAATTGCTTGTCCTGCCTCAACAGTGTAACTTATTTTTTGTTCTACAATTCCTTGCAATGTTTTCCTTTGAAATGTGGAGTCGGATTTTCTACTCATAAGGGGTTTTATACAGTTTTCTAGCACAGAGGTGGTTGAAGCTACTGTAAAAGCAGACTAGCAAAGTCCTGTGGTTTCAGCAAGGTGAATTTGTCATCACTGTGCTGCTAGTGTCAGCCACAGTTTGAGCACTTTTGGTGTTAGAAAAAACCACTTCAAATGTGAGTCTGTTAATCCTTGTGAATATAGCTGAGAATCATTGGAAGGACAGAAGATTAAGGTGGATTTTTAAAGATAATTAATGATGGATGGAAAAGATGATCAGGTAACATCTCAACTAAGTAGCCAGATCCATTAATGGGGCAAGGCTGAGGAAACATCATGAATAGCTATGCCATGAACTGATGGCCAGAGGGAATGTCTGCAGTGTAAAAAGGTGCTAATGAATTTGTAGATCCCTCAGGCCTCTGTTAAATAGAAGGAAATTGAAGTAGATTGCAGTGCTGGCTTGCAGTTCTGACCTTGAAATGATGGATCGTATTCCAGTGCACGATCTTGGGTTTTGCAATGACTGTGATTTGATTTAAAACAAGCACCTGTAATTACGGTGTTGTGCTTCAGGAAAAGTATTCTGGACTTCAAAAAAATCTGAATGGTGAGACAGATGCACAGTCTGTAGTGGATATGGACTTCTGTTTGTAGTTGGATTTGAATAAGAGAAATTTAAGCTGTGAAGTGCTTGGAAATAATTTGAATTACTGAATGTGTCGTTTGGATTGTAGCCTGATTATTTGGTTTGCAGAATCAGTGCTGTTCTGAGAAAGAACTCTCTTCTGTCTGAAATGAAGTCCGTCCAGGAAAGCTGAAACTTTGGCTTAAATATGTAGGTGTTCTAGCATATATTTCTGAATTGCTTTATTCTATTCCCCCACTCCCTTTGGGGCCACTTCCCCCCTTTTGGGGCCTGCCTTCCACTCTCTCGCTTCCCTATCTTTTTACATCTGCTCCCCCTTTCCAATTATTTATAATATTTTTTGCATGTTCAATTTGTAAAAGATGATGTACCAGTTAGTGTATGTACAATTAGACAGATAAAGTTGTAAAGAAGTTAGGTTGATGTTTAGGTGATTTTCAGGTGCAACTGCCTCCATCAGTGTGCACTGCAATGATTAGGCAGAGGATAGAGGCTCCTGTGAACACACTGCAAGATGAAATTATGCCCTTGCAGCTGTCCTGCTCTTCTAATTAGCATTAAAAAGAAAATATTAGCAGTTAGCTAGTTTATCCTAGTGGCAATGTTGAATCCTGGAAAAGAGAGCTCGATCTCCTGGAAACATTAACTGAGAGTTACAATTTTAGTTGTTGGGGATTTGTTTGGTTTTTGTTTTTTTTAAGATTGTATTTCAAATTTCCTTCTTTTTTTCTAGATAGGTGATTTGGAATTGCAAAATATATGTGGCTATAACATAGAAAACTTTTCATTTCATTTTATGTATGATTTTATGTTGTTTCATTTACAGTAAAGCTACCTCTCTTGTGTTATTCTGAATCTGAGAGAAAACAAACTTCTCAAAGTTTATACCCAAAATCTGGGTGGATAAACTGTATATTATTCTAAATGCATCACATATCTTAAAGCTGTTATCTTCTTAGTAACATGATCTCTCTGCTAATAAAAATGCCAAGGTGTAGTTTTTAACAGCTTTTTAAAATACTTATTGTAAATAGCTGGAATTATATAATTCAGTAGCATGTTTATGTAACTTCAAATAACCAGGATACTTTTTTCCATATATAAAGCTAGTTATGTCTCAAATTGTTTTTGAAAGCAGGCTTTTTGCTCTGTGGACAGCAGTTGTATTTAATAGAATATACTCACTATTTTATCTTTAAATATCTTCTTAAATTAGTGGAACATATTTCAAGGTCGCTTTTTTTACAGGGAAAGAAAGTAAAAGTAGAAGTTCACAACTTGTCTGTAATCAAGTGTTGTTTTCAACCAACACTTAATAAACTGATTAATACCCTCCTCTTCTTTTTTTCTTTCTAAACTTAATAGTCCTAGTTTTTATCAGTTTCTCTCCACATGGAAGTCTCTATCCACATGTAATTATTTCTGTGACTTGTTTCTGGATCCCTTTTCTTTCTTCTGTAACTTTTAGAATAGGGTGGCCAGAACCCCGGGCCAGGTGAGATTACCTTTGGTAATATACCAGCATCATAATGACATTGTTGTGGGCTTTTCCATCATCACTTATAAGCATGCTGGCATCCTCTTTGGGGTTTTGACTGTTCCTATCCATAAAGCACCTGTTCTAGTGAAGGTTTTATCTGATTTTCTTACAGTTCAAGTCCTGATATTTAGGAGAACCCATTCTGTTCTTGTGGTGGCTTATAGGTCCTTTGCTATTTAATTATGCATAAGATCATGATACTAATTTTCCATATCGGTCTACCTTCCTTACAGCTCAGTTTCCTTCCAAGATACTGTGTGGTGATTGAAAATTATCTCGACTTTTTTATCACTTTTCATTCTTAAATAGGCTTTCTTCAGGGTCTTCTGGTATCAATTGCCTATTCCTAACTAGTTTTTGTTTGTGAAAAGTGTGCAGAATTGTACAGGCTATCTATATGTGACTTCTGCTTTGGCAGGTGAATAAACTCTAAGTTCTTATTTGTTGATATATCAGCTAGGATTGAGGATGAATAGGAATTCTTGTTTTGACTGATGATCTTCTTTTTAATAACAATGAAACTTTGTTTTAAAACATTTTTTAAAGTAATGCTTTTATTTTGTCTTTGTTCTTTAACTGCAGCTGACTCAACAGGTACTCACTCTCTATACACAACATACAAGGACTATGAAATCATGTTCCACGTATCTACTATGTTGCCATATACTCCGAACAACAAACAACAGGTAGGATGGGCTATACCTATTTAGAATTATTTTTTCCTCCTCCTCAGAAGTAGATGAACTATTGAGTATTTATGACAACTTTCATTTGTTACTAGCGAAGAAAACATTTAAGGACTCAAAAGTAAAAGTGGCCAGCTCTGTGTCAGGGAGATGAGCAAAGGAGATGATTGTAGGTACATCATAGATTTTTCTCCATTGGACTGTTTTCTATTTAATATGCATTACTTTCATGTAAATAATATGCAATAATGTCAGAAGGACATCTGTGTTGCATAAATAGAGTTCATGTCTTATGTCAAAAGGACTATAGTGTACTTGATGATTTTAAATGATTTTAAACCTTCTGCAGCCAAGTCAATTGCCCTTTAAAGATTGCATTCAGCAAATTGTAATATGCACAGAGATAAGGAGTGGGTGGTCCTGCACACTACACAAGAATACATGAGTCAAAATCTTTTATTTTCCTTTTTTCTAAAGCTGTATTATGCTGAAGAACTAGGTAGGCTGACCTGCTTTGTTACACTGAAATACCTGGTCTTGTTATACACTAAGCCATCTTGTTTTATATGATGTATATGCATGTTTTTCTAGAAATGATGTTTTGTACTTCTGCAAATAAAATAAAAATTTTTGTTTTACAATAGAAGTTAACATAGAATTCCCTTGTACACTAAATGTTCTGCTACTTTGTAGCTTACCTTCTTTGTTACTGTTGTCTTGTATTTACTGAAAGAAGCCTACCAGAAAATTATTTATAGCTTGTATTAAGGACAATGATAACTATTTTCAACTTGAAATAGAATGTACCACTGGCTTGTAAAAATGTGTGAAATGGGGAACGTTTTCCTGCTTCCATGTATCACTGATTACTCTTGATACTAACAGGGTTTGTTGTTTTTCCCATTTGTTTAGCTTAAAATTTTCCTTTGTAAGTTCTTCTATGCTACATATAAAAATGAAATTATTATGAAAGTGCCTATGCCTGAAATTTATTAGGTGAATCACTAATTCTGGTACTTGTTATAGTAATCCTCAATTGTTTCAGTTTTCAGCTTGAAGTATCACTTGGGGAAAGAAACTGAACGATAGTAATTTTATAATAATGAGAAAGAAATAATTGGAAATTTGTGAAAAGTCTGTGTTTTAACCTATGCGTATTTTTTCTTTCTTTAAAGCTTCTGAGAAAACGACATATTGGAAATGACATTGTGACAATAGTTTTCCAGGAGCCTGGAGCACAACCCTTCAGCCCAAAGAACATTCGGTCCCACTTCCAGCACGTCTTTGTCATCGTGAGAGTGCACGGGCCCTGCACGGACAGCGTGTGCTACAGGTAGCTCTTGCTGAAGTGGGACTGGGGGGCCAAGGGAGCTGCTGTTCTTCTCTTAAATTCTCAGTAGGGAAAAGGAATGAAAGATAAGATTTTTGAGTCATGTGACTTTAGATAGTTTTTTAAAAAGTAGAGACACGAGTATGTAAATGAAACACACCCAGTGAGGAAGTCACTGCTGTCAGATGGGTGTACACACTCACACACGCGTATCAGGCGCTTGGAAATTATTTTAGAATTGTGTTCTCACTTCCTTTTTATTATCTTCATTTAAGGGTATGCTAGGAGAATATTTTTGCATTGAAAGAAATAGAACAAAGAACAAAAACACTCCACTTTTTATTCAGATAATTTGGTCATCTGAGCTTATGCTCCATTTTTGAAACTAAGACAGTTAAAAAGTGTGACTTAGCCTTTCAGAAAGAAGCCAAGGTCTCTGAAATATCTTCATTTCTTATCTTATTTTAGTCCAGCAGAGAAATTACAGAGACTTATGCAGAAAAAGAGTCTTAATGTGACCTTAAAGTCAATATGATTAAAATAGAAAATAATAATTGATAGTAACAGATAATAAATAATTGCAAGATGAGATTCCTATTAGCATAATTTTTAAACGAAATTGCAAGCCTATAGAAATAATGTTTTTGAGTTACACATTTTACTATCAGACTTTTTGCCTTTGTTTTATACTGAACTTGTATTTGAATTGTAAAATGTTGACTGATCTCAGATTCTATGAAGCTTTCATTTAAAATATGAAATGTCAGAGAAGTTGTTTAGAGCATCTATCTTGAAATGAGGTAGCCTTATAATTAACTTGTTTTAATTGAAATACAAATATTCACTAAAGTATTTTATTAAAGCTGCTGCTTATTTAGAGGAAAATCTAAGACTGCAGTGTCTGAGTTGGTGTATTCATTATTTTTCAAGTACATATAGAAGGTTTAAAGGCTTTTTACTCCTCAAAAGTTTTTGGTAAAGTTCACAGAGCATTTCTGAAATTGATGCTGAAGTTTGTATATGAATTAACTCTCCTGGACTAGGAATGTTCATATGGATACTCATTTTCAGGCAGCTTATTGAAAAAATTAACTGTTGCATTATTTATGTGGACATAAATTTAAGAACAGCTTGTTCTTAAAATCTTAGACATATGTTTCAGCTCTTACTCTGTACAGAAACTGATTATGAACTAAAGGCAAGGCAGGAAATGCATCCACAATGGCTGCAGATGCATTTTCCACTTGAATTGCATATTACAACATAGACAAAGATCTACTGTTGGCTGTCACTTTAATGTGCCTGCATATATTTTTTTCTTTTAAGAGGCATGGGAAAGATTTATACTTGCTAAACTGTAATAAATTAAAGTGTCTGAAGATTCTATTTCTGACCTTCAGACTCCTGAATCACTTCATTTTTCAAGTGTTCACAACTACAAGGGCTAGAACCTCACTGGTTACTTAATAGTAATTTTGGCTTTAGTGATGGTACAGGCTCAAATTTTAAGGGGAAGGGAAGCAGGTAGGAAAAATAATTGGGAGAATGTCAGTGTTCATTTTGATACACAAGACCCACCAGAACATTGTTTATTCTCGGTACTGTCTTTAAGATTGAAATACTTTCTTTTTCGGTCCTCTCAGGGCAAACACTTGATTAAAATTTGTAGAATTCTATTATGAAAAGTTTTTCTAGGAAACTTTTCAAAATAAGTTTGACCTCTTTTTCAGTGAATTATTTGGAACAGTTTCATGGATTCATAACTCTAGACAAAACAGGAAACCATATAGCATAAAAATGTACTGGAATTTATATTCAAAAACTACATAAAAGGAATAAAATCAAGGACTGTCTTGGCCAGTGATTCTCCTTCCCAACTAAGATAAACAATATTTCAAAAGTCTGGCATCCCTGTCAGCATTGCTCACTTTTAAAAACTTCTCTAGAGTGTGTTGAAGATTGAATTCTTATCCCTGTGATTCATGACATCGAAAACTGAACCAAACAAAATCTTACTGGTAGTTTCTAGTAGTTTTTCATTGCATCCAGCAGTTGTGTTTAACACTTAGACTTCCATCTCTTAATAACAGACCCCTCAGGACCACTAAAGATGAGTGAGATAGTTGCTTCTTGAGCACCCCCTGTTGCATACTTTGAGATTTACTGGCATACATTGTGAGGAAATATGACAGTAATGACATCTTTCAATATTAGTTGCCAGAAAATATAATTTAAAAAAACCCAAACAAGCAACTCAGAAAAGGAAAAGCAAAACAAACAAAACCTTACCACTTAAAACCAGAAGATATGGTTAAAGATTGAGCTACTTAATTTTTGTTTTTGGTGTTCCTATATGCCCCCTCAAAAGACTTACTCTGAAATCTTAGTTACTGATTTTTGGGGGGGATTTCTCTGATTATGTATAAGAATCCAGATAAAATCAAAATGTGAAAACAATACCAGCCAGTGTTCTAAGTGAAACACCACATACTTTTCTAATGTGATCAAATTTTATCCTATTATTTTTTTTTCCCCTACTACTATGATATTTTGGTCAAAATTAGTTCATGTTTTTCAGATCTCGTTACAGATATGTGGTAAATCCTATTTGAACTGTTGGAACATTTCTTGTCACAAAAGTGTTGAAGTAGAGTTGTCAGTCTCTTAGGACAGATTGCCAAGTGAATGATACTGGATTGGAATGTCAAATCTTCAGTGGTGCCAAACAACTCTCATCTGATTTATATCAAAAGAGAATTGACAATTGAGAATAGCTAAGCTTGTCCCTATTGCCTAAGGCAATCTTATGGTGGAACTGGCCTTGTGAGATGACTTTATTGCCTTTATCTTTTCAATGTGTTCGTTTAATCTGTATTTCTAGTATTGATCACAGACTTTGCATTGCTTTCAGATGAGCCTTTCAGCATTAGATAGTTAAGTTCTAAGCTAGCTTTTCTAAGAGTGTGAGTTAGAAGTTTTCTTTTTATACCAAAACCAAACGAAATTCAGAGCTGCCATACATGAGTGATTACATTATCAAAAAAAAACAACCCTACAGTTTTGTACTTGAAGCTCTTTTTTAAGCCCTGGTACTGGAAATTACTCAAAAATGCCCATATGCAAAAAAAAGTGGCCTTCTGTTTATACAGTAAGGGGAGGGGGGAGAGGGGGCATGATCTCCACACTGGCAACATTAATATGTAAATTTAGGCATATTGCTGAGAAAAGGAAAGAAAAATTGAGAGACATGTGTTTTCTGTAAGCAAAACCTGCTGAATTTGCATAGAGTGAAACACTGTGGTTTTTTTTATTCTTTTATTTCACTTAGTGTTGCTGTGACGAGATCCAGAGATGTACCATCCTTTGGACCACCTATTCCAAAAGGTGTGACGTTCCCTAAATCAAACGTGTTCAGGGACTTCCTACTGGCCAAAGTCATTAATGCAGAGAATGCTGCTCATAAATCAGAAAAGTTCCGCGCGATGGCCACCAGGACCCGTCAGGAGTACTTGAAAGACTTGGCAGAGAAGAATGTCACCAACACACCCATTGACCCTTCTGGCAAGTTCCCCTTCATCTCACTTGCTTCAAAAAAGAAGGAGAAGTCCAAGCCTTATCAAGGAGCAGAGATCTATAGTTCTGGTGCTATTGTATGGAGCGTTCATGCAAAAGACTACAGCAAGGGTATGGAAATAGACTGTCTCCTAGGCATCTCTAATGAGTTTGTAGTCCTCATTGAACAGGACACAAAAAGCGTGGTGTTCAATTGCTCCTGTCGGGATGTGATAGGGTGGACTTCAACGGACACAAATATCAAAATATTCTATGAGAGAGGTGAATGTGTTTCTTTGGAGAGCTTCATCAGCAACATTGATGATATCAAAGAGATCGTCAAAAGGCTGGAGGTTAGAATGTGTTCTTTTGTTTGGTTCCCTTCTTTCCTTTCTCCACTGACCCCTCTGCCAAGTAAAGCTTCTATATAAATTCTGCCTGGGATTCCTAAAACTGTTTTAATTGTTTATCATGCAATTTATAAGGACTTCCTGCTTTTGTTTCTCAAAATCCAGTATTGCTTTCACTTTTATCAGCTATCAGCCAACCTCAGCTGGTTCTGTGTGTGTGAAAAATATATAATGTATTAAAAAGAGCAGGTCCTTCAGGTGCATAAGTTGCTCCCACACAACAAATACAGAAGCATCACATTATTGGTTCTCCTTGTTTTCCTTCCCTTTCTCTGTTTTATAGGCTTGCTGTATCTTGTTTCAAATGAAATTGCAATATCTTTGAGACTGACTTATTATGTTGCCAGCAGGGTGCAGTCCCAATCCCCACTGCAGCATTCGGATGTTCTCTGAACGCATGTGATAAACTAAAAATGCAGTGAATCATGGTATCTGCCTGTAAAACATCTGTCCATGCTCATTTTGTATCCAATTAAGTTAAAAAAGAATTGTGTTACATTTCACTGTCTTTTCTGTAATTTCACAAATATAGTTGTATAATGACCAGGGAAAAAGGAAATCTAGGTCCTATTAAATTGCTCATGGTGATATTCATGCTCATGGTACATGGAAGAGTTGGCACAGCCCTCAGTTTACTGTGCTTAGTAGCTGCGTGCCACCACATTCTGACCGAAAGTAGTCTTGCAGCTTCCTGAAACAGAAATGGAGACTGGTCATTTGGTTACTAAACTGTGAAAGACAGAGATGCTTGTGTAACTCCATGTGTTTTTCTGTTGCGTGCTGCCATGTATCTTCTAAAATTCGTGTGGTTGCAGTAAAAATTCTAAGGCAGAACTTGAGTAACAAGATGCTACTGAAAATACTAGTCTGAGCAGTAAGACCCATTTCAGCTGATGATGTACCCAGGACTGCAACATATATCACTTGATCGTGTCCCACTGTTACCTTGGGAGTTGGTTGATTGTTCAAAAATTGAGCCCTGAAACCTCTCTTAGCTCCTGAGGTCTCAATGCATTAAATTCTGTCTTCATTTCCATTCCCAGCTTGTGACCAAGGGCTGTGAAACAGTGGAGATGACGCTGCGCAGGAACGGCCTGGGTCAGCTGGGTTTCCACGTGAACTACGAAGGCATCGTGGCAGACGTGGAGCCCTACGGCTACGCCTGGCAGGCGGGGCTGCGCCAGGGCAGCCGCCTGGTGGAGATCTGCAAGGTGGCCGTGGCCACCCTGAGCCACGAGCAGATGATTGATCTGCTCAGGACGTCTGTAACAGTGAAGGTCGTCATCGTCCCTCCCTATGAGGACTGCACACCACGCAGGTACTGTGTAGGAGCTGGGTTGGCTCTGAAATGTTACCTTGTTGTGGGGGAAAAAACACCACAGAATAATTGTTAGCCTCCAAACAACCGTGGTACGATTATAATACAGCATGCAACATTGTTAAGTGGAAGAGGAGAGCAGGAAAAACCGCCCATGTTCAGTCTCCATGCCCCACCCCCAAATATTCATTGAATACCAAAATGTAATAAAATGTGTGAAGAAGTTCACATAACCGTGGAATTTAACATAGAAATCAAACAACTTTAGGGTGACAATTGTGTGTTAAGGATGCATCAGAATTAATTGTACACTCTCCTGCCTGCTTTCCCATTTATTGGTAGTTTGTAATGCCTGTGGGTATAACTGGTAATTCTTCTTTACTCAGTAGATCTTGTTGCATCTCTCTCACTTCCCATCTGTATTAAGCCTGAAGCTTGTGTCAACTATACTATTGCTTTTATACCTTAAAAATGTTGCTTGATCAGAAATAAGCAGCAATGTGTGCTTTTTTTCTTAAACTGGACAATCAGTTTTCCTGAATTCACACTAAAGCTTTTATAATTTTTACTGAACTCTCAGCGTTGTCTGTAGCATTCAGCCACATCACTAAATCTGATCCCCGTATTTCTGACATCCTGTGTTCGTATCTTAGAAATACTATGTGATTAAAATGGAATGATCTTTAATAGAATAAATTTGCCTGCAGGCTAGCTGAAAGTTTATGCTAGGTTTGCCAAGAAGCAAGTACAGTTACAAAAGTTCAAAGTGTTCCTTGTAGGCGAGACCAAGAGAGAGTTTTGCCTGGCTGTTTTCTAATCAGTCAGTACCTTTGTAGGGATAATTGCCAATTTGTACACTTATGACTGGAGCTGAGCTTAAGCGCATATTTATTCTATTGATATGAAATTGTGTCTCTGAGAAAAGACATTGTTACTGAAGCAAAATTCACTTCTTTTGTAAGTGGTAGCAAAAGAGAAGAAGAAAATGAGTTTTATTTGTCCTTTAGTTGTCAATGGAAAATTGAATACATGTCAGGGATTAAAATGAGCAGTGGCATAAGGTCACTCATGAGATATTTGGAAAGCTTCTGTACAGTATTTAGCAGCCTGAGCAAATGGAAAGTTCAGCTGCAATCATTGCGGAAGGATTAGAGCAGAAAAATCGGTGTGGAAAGCACAGATCCTATTATTCCTGAACTAAATGAAGTACAGCCAAAAACAGGCTTACTTTTAGTGTATCCAAACCCATAGCAGGAAGAGAAATGACTGCACTTTTTGAAATACTGTACTCAGTATCAGTGTTTTGTTGTTGTCTTGTAGTGAGCAAGTGTTCATGGTGGGTTATTGCTAGTTACAAAATTCCATAAAGCAACTCTTGATCCTCCTGCTTCCTCTATCCAAACTCATGAAGGTCCAAGAACTGTGGCTTGAATTTGTAGCTCTTCTACATATCTTGCTAAAGACTTCCATTAAATGTTTGCACAAACCAATTTCTCTTGGCAATCAGCTTTCTGAAATTTGAGTCCTTTCCTTGTGTCCTTTGGAGGTCACTTAGTATTTCTACTACAGTAACTTCTGCAGAACCTAACTACAATGAAGACCCATTCTGCTTGGAATACTATATTCATATGAGAAGCAGTCCCTATCCTAATAAATTGATTGGCATGAAGTTGGAGGAAGAGCAGGGGTGCAGTTAGATAAGCTGACTTGGCAACAGGCACGTATACAAGGTCAGTTGCAGATACAAAAATATCCAAATACCCCAATTCACATTCTAATGCTTTATGCAGAGGCAGGCTGTGTTATGGTTAAATCTCTACTAAACCATGATCATTAAAACATTGCCACTGAACTCATTTAGTGGACTGATTGCTGACCTTGACATTAAGGACACAGCATCAAGAGGAAATTGTGTATTCCTGCTTCTTAAACTGTAATTGCATCAGGGAAAAAAAAAGAGAAACCCAAACTAAGTACATAAACACTAGGGAGAGAATAGCAGAGACATAAAATATGAAGAGAAAAACCACAAGGATATCAATATTGTAGTTCAGTTATGAGTGGCCTTATCTCCTGATGATCCCTAACTGCCAGGCAGTGGATCACATCAGAGTGGCCTGGAAGCACTTTCAGATGAAGCTGAACTACATGTGCTTCAGAAGCACACCTCATACCTTCCAGCTGGTAATTTAATTTGCACATCAAGACTAGAGGGTAGGCTGGAGTAAAACCACAAAATGAGTATACTGTGAGCAGCAAGACCTCAGCACTGTTTGACTTTATCTATTCCTATTAGACTGCACAATTTGCTTAAAGTCAGCATGGTTAGATAACAAGCTCTGTCTTGTTTTATATTTTTGCTGGGAAGAGAGAGTAATATTTCTCACCCCTAATGGTACAGTTGCTTGGAGGGACGACTGTGGGTTCAGAATTTTACACAGATTGTTTGTTTTTCTTTGCATTAGAGAATGATGTGTGTAGATAAAATAATCATGATGAAAATTGTTCACTTAGTATTCACTCAGAGATATATACATTTGTCAAGAGAAATACCAAATTGTTCTTACTGAAGCTGAAGGTCACATCTTTTTTCCAAATACCTCATTTGAAATGTATGCAGAAGTTTGCCCTGCTCCTTATGTAGACTGCATTAGCTTCTGTCCTGTTCTAGTCCAGTTTTTATGCTGTGCAGTTCTTCACAAAGCAATGGGCATCTTTTGGGCTTGGCATCTACAGTTTCTAGAAAGTGTTTTCATAATGTGCATATTTATCAACTGAGGTACTCCAAAGCCAAAGATGTTTGAAAATTATGTATAGTGCCTTATTTCATGTGACTCTTGTCTTTTAATGTCTGTGCATCAGAAAGGTGTGTCTCAAAAAGGACAAACATTTCAGGTCTTCTTTGTCTGAGTGCAGGTAAATTCTAAAAACCATGACTTTTTTAAATTAAGAAGGGGAGATACCCTTCTAGCATATCTTTTTAGCTTTTATAGCCCAGTAATCATATGAAGAGTATCAACTCAACCAACTGGAATGATACAATGGATGTCTATAAACTCTTCTGAGGGGTGCCACTCTTCACAGGGAGTGGCATTGGGGTAGTCCTGTATGTTAGGAAGTGTTTGCTTGTCTAGGGCTTAATGATAATGACAACAGAGTTGTTAATGGGTAGGAATTGGGAAAGGCCAGCAAGGCAGATACCGTGGTAGGAGTCTGTTATGGATGACTCAGCAGGATAAAGAAGCAGACTCTCACCATCACTAGTCCTTTTTTCTTGTGCGGGCCTTCAGCTTACCAGGTGTCTGCTGGAAATACAGTACAGAAGAGGGGAGGCAGCCTAGGAGCTTCCTGCAGTGTGTGGAAGATAACTTCCTCACACAATTGGTGCATGAACTGTATAGGGGGATTGGCCTGCTGGACCTGCTGGTTGTAAACAGAGAAGGTGGGTGACATGCTGCTTGGAGGCCATCTTGGGCACATGAAATGGTAGAGATTTCAGTTGTCAGAAGGTAAGGAGGGGAGGGGTCAGTAGAACTGCTGCCTTGGACTTGCAGAGAGCAGACTTTGGCTTGCTGAGGAGCCTGATTAACAGAGACCCTTGGGAGTCAGTCCTGAAGGTCAAAGGAGTCTAGGAAAGATGGATGTGCTTCAAGAAGGAACTCTTCAAGGCTCAGGAGCAGCCTGTGCCCATGTGGCTAAAGATGAGCTGGTGGGGAAGAAAACAGACCTGGCTGAACAGAGGGGTTTGGCTGGGACTCTGGCNTGAACTGTATAGGGGGATTGGCCTGCTGGACCTGCTGGTTGTAAACAGAGAAGGTGGGTGACATGCTGCTTGGAGGCCATCTTGGGCACATGAAATGGTAGAGATTTCAGTTGTCAGAAGGTAAGGAGGAGGGGTCAGTAGAACTGCTGCCTTGGACTTGCAGAGAGCAGACTTTGGCTTGCTGAGGAGCCTGATTAACAGAGACCCTTGGGAGTCAGTCCTGAAGGTCAAAGGAGTCTAGGAAAGATGGATGTGCTTCAAGAAGGAACTCTTCAAGGCTCAGGAGCAGCCTGTGCCCATGTGGCTAAAGATGAGCTGGTGGGGAAGAAAACAGACCTGGCTGAACAGAGGGGTTTGGCTGGGACTCTGGCAAAAAAAAAAGAAAAGTTTATGACCTTTGCAAGAAGAGGCAGGCAGCTCAGAAGGACTAGGAGAATACTGTGAGGTTATGCAGGGAGAAAATTAGAAGGACCAAAGCCCAAATAGAAATTCATCTGGCTGCTGCTGTAAAAGACAACCAAAAAAAGTTTCTGTAAATATATTGACAACAAAAAGAGGGCCAAGGACAATCTCCATCCTTTATTGGATGTGGGGGGAAACATATAGTGACAAAGGATGAGGAAAAACCTGAGTTTGCCTCAGCCTTTAGTAGTAAAGCAAGTTGCTCTCTGAGTACTCAGCCCCCTGCCCTGGGAGATGGGGACAG
The DNA here is from genome assembly GCA_013398175.1 of Climacteris rufus. Lineage (NCBI taxonomy): Eukaryota > Metazoa > Chordata > Aves > Passeriformes > Climacteridae > Climacteris > Climacteris rufus. Next base: position 886,871 of record VZRZ01006846.1, on the reverse strand, counting down.
GGAGCAGAATGAAGGCCCCATAATCTACAGGGAAATGCTCAGTGACCTGGTATGCCTCTTAGACACACACAGATCTGTGGGACCAGATGGGTTCCGCATGAGGATACTGAGGAAGANTCTGGCTGCTGCTGTAAAAGACAACCAAAAAAAGTTTCTGTAAATATATTGACAACAAAAAGAGGGCCAAGGACAATCTCCATCCTTTATTGGATGTGGGGGAAAACATATAGTGACAAAGGATGAGGAAAAACCTGAGTTTGCCTCAGCCTTTAGTAGTAAAGCAAGTTGCTCTCTGAGTACTCAGCCCCCTGCCCTGGGAGATGGGGACAGGGAGCAGAATGAAGGCCCCATAATCTACAGGGAAATGCTCAGTGACCTGGTATGCCACTTAGACACACTCAGATCTGTGGGACCAGATGGGTTCCACATGAGGATACTGAGGAAGATTGCGGAAGTGCTCACCAAGCCACTCTCCATCATTTCCCAGCAGTCCTGGCTAACCAGGTAGGTCCCAGGTGACCAGAGGCTGGCCAGTGTGATGCCCACCTACATAAAGGGTCAGACGAGCATTCAGAGAACTACAGGCCTCTTAGCCTGACCTCAATGTCTGGGAAGGTCATGGAGCAGATCATCTTAAGTAATATAATGCAAAATCTACAGGACAGCCAGGAGATCTGGTGTTTTGGATGTGGTTTAGTGGTGGACTTTGCAGTGCTAGGTTAAAGGTTGAACTCTATGATTTTAAAGGTATTTTTCCAATGTAAATTATTCTATGATTCTCAAATTTGTTAAATAAATGTTTCTAAAAAGCAAAGTCTCATATTTACTTTCATAACTTTGATTCGGCTTCTGTCTTCATATTTCTATTGTAATGAACAGGATATATTTGTTTTATTTGTTATAGCAGTATGATAAATTTCTTCATTTCCAGGAGTTCTTCAGAAAACTACCGTATGCCAGTGATGGAGTACAAAGTGAATGAAGGAATGTCGTACGAATTCAAGTTTCCCTTCAGAAATAATAATAAATGGCAACGAAATGCAAGCAAAGGACAGGGACCTCATGTGGCTCAGGTACCATCTCAAATCCAAAGTCCAGTACCATCTAGGATTGGCTCTGGAAAAGGTGAAGGAAAAATGCCACCCCCAGAACGAGCAGCCAACATTCCCCGAAGCATCTCTAGTGACGGGCGCCCTTTGGAGAGCCGGAGGTATGTGTCTTCTTCACAAATGGATTTTCATTGCTGCTCTGAATTTTGCCTGGAAAAACTCACAGCACTTTTATCTAAGTATCTGAAGACTGCTTTTAATCTTGGTATTAATTAGTCAAAAGACATCAAGAATACGAGTGAAATAATAGCCAAAAGGAAACACCTTTCCTGGCACAGTTAACCACAAAATGAAGTGTTCTGGGATGTTGTTTCCCTGTGTTGGATGGTATTCTGAAACTGCTGTATTGTTATTTTAGTTTCACATGAGTTACAGTCAGAGTTTTAGAGCTAAGTGTTCACAAACTTCTGCATTTTGAAAAAGTAAATCAAAAATTTATCTTGTTCATAGGCTTGGTGGACTCGCCTAAAGCACCCAAGGCAGAAATAGTATCTGACAGGGATTTTAGCAGGAGAATTCTGACTAGTGCAGAAAGCAAATTTATCTGATTGGGAGTGTTCAGACATTTTAGGCTAGCGAAGAAATTGTTCTAAGTTTGGATTTCTCCAGGGTGGTTTGGGGTTTTTTGTTGTTTTGAGTTTTTTAAAGAAGAAAGCAGTTATTAAGATAAAGGTATCAGGTCCATTGTGTCACAGTATTTAATTCTTTCATGGAAAAAATGTACTTGATAGCATTCAAATGAACTGTCATTGTTTTGCTTATCTATACAAATCTGTCATCTCTGCATTTACAATGAGATCTGTGCAGGGAAACAAGTTAGTTTTTTTTCTTATTTTGGACAATTCTGTAGGAAAACAGAAAGCCTTGGATAGGTTCTGATCGTGCTTTATGTGGATGAAAAAGAGAAAGCAGTGGTAATAAGATGCATACTGTAGAAAATGTGAAAGAGAGCAGTCTAATGAAATAACTTAAAATGTTTTTCACATCTTGAAGAACTGGGGATAAAAAAACGTGTTCAAATGTGGTCAAGGCCAAGAAACTACCAAGGTGAAATTGAATTCTGTGTAGGATACCCTGTTAATTTTCTTACTTTCTTTTTCATAGGTGTAACTTTAAAAGCTCTCATCAGTGGGAGTGGCAAAAAAAATTTGCAACAGTGAAGGCACTAATAATTTCACAGACAACCTGAGTAGCTTGTCGGTAAAAAACGGTTGTAGAAGCCAGCGAAATGCTGGACTGGGCTCTCTAATAGTATAGTTGGACCAACATAAAAATTGCATGGCTACAGGCTGTATCTGCCTGTTAGAGCTGAAGACAGACAGATGCTGAACTGGAAAGAATAGCAGCTGAGCTGGTGGATTTTTTTGCTCTCCCCAGTGCTGTAGAATCTTGATATATAGTTACAGAAGGCACAGTAATACCTGGGCAAAGCTTAAGGCAGTGACAGATAATCAGATTCAGTTGAGTCGCTGGTTTTTCCGGATGCTTCCACCTCTTTATGGTGTTAAGCAGAGAGCTTTGCCTGGATCTGAAGTTGGCTGTCCTGTGACTCGTGTCAAAGAGAGAGCTGCATTGAGAGATGCAGTATTAACAACTGTGTGTTTCTTGCCCATAAAATTGTATGCAGGCAACATCGCACACCTAAAGCATTTGAGATTTGTCAAGTCACTGGAGGCTTCTAGAGGGGGCCGGGTTATGGCCTGACAATTGTTTACAAAGTGAAAATTACATTTTCCTAGTCAGTATTTGTTTTCAAAAAGCGAAAATTTGGCTTTTCATTTCCTTCCTTTTGAAGGCATGTAGCTGGGTTTTTTTCTCCTCTAGGCATTCTTTTAAATATTCTTTTTATTATTGTTCACAAAGGGTTCTATTGGATCTTTCATCCTTAGAAGTATATTATCAACTAGCTTTTAAATTTCACTGGAAATTTTTGGGATGCCTGAAAAATGTCTTCTCTCGTCTTTCTGGTCTGCTAAACACATTAGTCTTGGGTGAATCAAGTTTAAATATATCAGTTGCATAAGGCTAATGTCTTTCCAGTTAAAGTGAAGAAATACTTTTTTGTCATTTTAAAGAAATACTGGAGGGGAAAAAACCCCAGCGGTAAGCTCAGTGCAAGACTCATTTGTCTTTTCTCTGCATGATAAAAGAAAGCTTTGGGTTTCGGGAAGCTCAGATACTTATATTTTATTGTGTAAAATCTTAAAATCAGCAAAGGTGGTATATTCATAACCCTCTCAACTACTGTCTCATTTAATTTTTCACCACGAGCTTTCATGCTTACCCTAAAGAGCACTGAGGAGGAGGTGCTGGAATCTGTGCATGTTTCTGGTGCAGGCAGCAATGATGGTGCTCTGCTGTGCTTTGCTCCCTTTAGTCCACTTAAATATGTTTGGTAATGCAGCTTATATTTATTTCTGTCTTGAGAACAGGAGGATTTCACTTCATATTCATCAAAACATCTTGTCTCCCCACAGAGACTGCAGTTGTAGGTGGGAGAGTAGGTTGTTTGACAATCCCTGGTTCTGAGAAGGCAGACAAATGCCCAGTCCTGTGTCTAACCAGCAGAGTACTTAAATTTGCCTTATTTAGATTGTCTTCATATATCCAATTTATAGCTTATACTTGCGTTTTCCCTGATTCTCATGGTATCCTGGATCCTTGAATGTAGTCATTATTGATGTGGGTGGGTATTTGTAGGCAGGAAAAATAACTCAAAACTTTATAAATCTTAAAAGAAATCTCTAATGTTACTGCATAATTGTAACTGAAAAATCTAATAATATAAGTGCAATTAGTATGCCAGTTATGGCTTATTTCACAATATTAATTAGTCCACGTGGTATACTATATAGCCTATAACCCAGAATGAATATCAGAGGGATACATCAAGGAAAAAACAGTAAACCACATACATGTGAAGTATGCCAGAGCTAACGTTATTTGGGAAGATGTAATTATAGAGCTTGATTCCTCCCTTCCCCAAAATGTTCAGTTTTTATTTTGTACACTTAGTTTCCACACTTTATCATGAAAAAGTGTGCAGGGAAAGGAGAGGTGATAATGGTAGGCAATAATATGTTCTTAATTTGTTGTAAACTGGAGCCAGTCTTAACTAAAACTTGATTTGACAAAAGTGTGGAAATCAGTGATCAAAGAATGCTGCTGGACTTGAGCACTTCAGTGTGCAGTCGAGTACTGTACTGGATGAAAGCTTGAGGCTCTAACTAGACAATTTCTGAGCACAGTCAGTATTTTAAACCAAATGGAAAACTGAATTATGGCATGACTGTGGTCATGCACTGGCAGTAAAATTCCACAGTATGGAAGTATTAGAACAATATCATTGACTAGTTTTGTCATATTGAGGACTTTGAAGCACAGTCTTGGCCCAACTCCATACTTGATTGAATGATGCCCATGTAGTCATTCATAGTAACTGTGCTAGTAGTAGTTTAGAGGTTAATTTCTGCAGATGGATTCTAGTTTAAACTGTTCCCATATTATATAAAAATCCTAATCTGCTGCACTTTATCTTGGATTAGTGATGCACCTTAGCTTGGATTAGTGATATTTTTCCTAATATAAACAGGTGTCTATGCTTATCTTGCCACCTGTCAAGTCAGCATTATAGTACATGCATTGCCTACCTCATGAGGTTTGGGGATGTGTTATTTCAAGGTTCTCATAACATTCTTCAAATTAAAACGTGTACTAACATAAGATTATTTACTGCACACTTCCTACCAGCTCCAGGACATAGAGGAGAATGTAGCAGTGGAAAAATCAGGTTTGTTGGTACACATCGCTGTGTGGCCAAACTCTCATGATCTGCAAACATCTGTGAAGAGCCGTGCTATATCATGTCAAGAGCTGGTCTTTTGTGTTTGACAATGGCCATCAGCAGGGGCCATGGAAAAGCACAAGGAATGCTTACAAGTGTAAAGGAAGGCTCTCTATCAGGTCTGAGAGTCCCCTGGCTGCCTGCTGTTTAAGGTTGCCTGGAGCTGGGTGCACCTATACTGCTGAGTTCAACAGCTGTGGATGGTATCTCTTCATCCAGGTTCCTGCTAATTGGTCTCTTGATAGTTCTGGGTTTCCTACTTGTTCCTTTGTCATGAGGGACAGTGAATAATCGTTTGCTTGTCCTAGTGTAATTCACATTTGGACGGATTGAAGCAGATAGGGTAAGTTTCTCTATAATGTGTGGAGCCATAGAGCATGTTCAGTGTTTCTTCATACACACACTGTTCTGTACCTCTGGTGTCCCATTGCCTGCCTCTGTATCTTTTCTTGTTACAATATGTGTTTTCTGAAATGTGGTGTTTAATTGAAGGTGCCACATGACAACATAATTGCATTTTCTGTTTCACTGGCTATCCCCTTCCTCAAAATTGCTGGGCGTTTTTTCCACTTTGAATAGAATGGATTGGTTTCCTTTAAACGTGAGTGTGTTTAGGACAGTGTTTGCAGTAAATTGTTGCAGCTTGCAGTATTGTTAGGATTGTAAAAATCCAAAGACATGGAAGGTAAGCATGCCAGAATTAAGATTTGCTGTGCTGTTGTTTTTTTTCAGAACTGTTGTGTAACCATATATTCAGATGCTTCCTTTGATTAAATTACAAGAATTTCTTTTAACAGAGGACATCTGCCTCATTCAGTTCACACAGTGGATGCAGCTCATTAAAAAAGAGCTATTTAATATTTTATTTTCCTTTTCATTACTCTGTCCCTTATTTACTGGATGACATTCAAATCCGGTTGTACAGATGCAATTATTAATTCTCTTCTAAGCTTTACAGTGGCACCCATTGCTATAGTTTCTGAATGCTTCATGGGTATTAATTAAACTTAGTTTTCAAAATTCTTGTGTGAGAAGAGATGTATTTGGCCCTCTTCAGATTAAGAACAAAGGTAGAGAGATAAATTATGTTCTAATCATTTGTTGTGTCTTATTTTGGCCATCTCATATTTGGAAATATGCCCATCATTGTTAATATTTTATATATTCAAATTACAGCTTCAGTTGTCATCAGCTACTTTAGGAAGATTTCATCTCAGAGGTATAGTGGGCCTTGGAATCGAATCAGGCCTTTGAAAAATATGCAATTAGTAACAGCAAATGAAAAATTGTCATTAACAAATATGCCAGCGGTTATACTGGAGTGCTCCAGAAAGTGCAAAGTAAGAATTCAGTTTGCTAAGTCAGCACTGAATGTAAGGTCATTTTTCCTCTTCTGCCAGCCTGAGTCTCCTTTGCTTCTGAGCTCTGCAGCTTTTGCAGGAGAAGCTGTAGTACAGTGCAGGACCTCTGCCCCTACAGTTTTATGGGAAAAGGCACCTGTGTGTGATCTCGTAATTAGACTGCCTCAGGCCATAGGCGTAAAGTGAGCTAGACTGACATTTCTCTTATGGTGTGTGTATACACACATACCTATGCATGCCGAATACATTGGGAGGATTACAGATAATGACAGGGAAATTAATTTATTAAGAGCAAAATGGATGCTTTCGATGGCTGTGTTGTCATACTAAACAAAATAAATGTATGCCCATCCCACTCACTGCCTTCACAAAAGATTATGTTCTTCCCATACTTGGCAAGACTCAACCAGTTCTTTCAGGATGAACTAGATGTGTTAGAAGTAAATCATGCATGCTATAATCCCACTTCAATTGACTGCAGTGTAATTGTATCTGTTTACTGTAATGGACGCTTGGCCTATTTTTAAATTCAAGTGTGGAACTCATGCACTTAACCATTTCGGCATTTCTTCTTAAAACTCTCTTTTGAAATACATAAGAGCTTACTTTAGTATGGCTTTTAATTATAAAGAAAAGACAAGTTCAAATTATCTTAGCTATAGGGGCATACTGCTAACACAATACACCTTTTGTCTTGGGACGTGCCTTTAATCAATAGATTTCAAAGCAGATCAAAAAGTCAATTTGAACTAATTTGCTCTAAAGTTCTTTTCTCTTATTTATATGTTTCACACAAAATGAAATGTCTTATGCAGTTAGTGGCTTTTAGTGCAGTTGTGAACTGTACTAACAAAAACAGATTTCTTCTTCTTTAAATAAAAGAATGTCCTACCTGACTGGTTGTTCATTTCTATTGTTCAGACCACATTTATAATACAGTTTTGTTTGCCCTCAAGGACTTTAATCTTTGTAAATGAGTTATAACTCCTTGAGATAGTTCTGAAATCTTGATGCTCATTCTGAACAGTGCTGTTGCTTTTTGGCATAGGAAGTAAAGAAAAGGCATGGCTAAACTGAAGTGAAAATGTAAGCATTTTTCAACAGGAAATAATTTTACGGAAATTATTCAAGAAGTAATTGGTTTCCTTGCCACCAATTCTAATTTAGTATTGGGGAAAAAAGGTCATACTTTTAAACTGATTACTCTGCAGTCATAAATGAGTTTAAATGTGTGTGGCTTTATAGGTGAGTGAATGCTAATGAAAGTGCATTTTTGGGTGGCCAAACATTATTTTTTCTCTTTATAAGAGTGCTTCTGGGAAAATAAACTGCTGCTTGGCTTGTGGGTCCCCAAGTTTCCAAGTCTTGAATCATGCTCTTTGCAATCAAATATTTCAGCATTGTTGCTTGATAAATGTGGAATAAGTTAAATTCAGTTTGGTAGACTAGAAAGAAATTACTGGATTTGGTATGGTACTTACCATGGTCAGGCCTTAAATAATTCCTTTTCTGTCTCAGGAAAAGAGTTACTATTAGTCAAATGCACTTCATGAAGTTCTGGATTATCAAGATGTTTGATCCAGTCCTAGTGCTCTTTCCTTTTGAAGATTTTGTTTGTTTACTGCTTTTTTTGCAAAGTACTGAGGAGGACAAAGGCACATTTGGTATAAATGTAGATATATATATAAATATAGATCTACATACACTGTTTGGATATATACACATACATAAGTAACATTAATCCGTTCAATGGTGTTTTATTCATTTTGAAAGTATTTTTTTTAACTTTTCAAGTTTTAACAGTATCATGGTGAGAGCTAATTTATAATCTGCCACTCCTTTACAGATACAGGTTAAATGGCTAGGCTAAGATCTTCTAAATCCCCAGATCCGAGTTGGGTACTGAGGCAACTTATCTGTATGCCTCACTGAAGTTATTATCTATTTTTCAAATATTCATTTGTTATTTAACTTGTGTAAATGATAATATTTTTCTAGACAAAATAATTAAAGGTTTTTTTCACAGGAGGAGTTTGATGTTCGTCAGTGGCATAACTCGGACTCCACTTAAATCACTGCAAAAGTTTTGAGTAGCTTCAGTCATGACTGACTAGAACACAGAACTAGCTAACAGTAGTGAATTATGTTAAGTTTTGGGAAACAAAATGTACAAAGCTGACAGTTATCTAAAAAAGCCTTCAACTACAGAACAGGATATATGAGTTGAGCAGTATAAGCCTGCTGCTTCCAAGCATTCTGCTCAGGTGCATGTGTTGCAGTTCTAGACTATTTATTTGCCTTGTGGTTATTCTGACAGTTGAAGGCTTCATATGATTCAGGTCTGTGTTTTCAAACAGAATTCTGGTATGTTGAGGTACTTTTATATTAGAATGTTACATTTTTAGGGAGAATTTTAAGGTTGTACTTAGATAGCACTGCATTTTTTTTAGTCCTTGTACTTTAATGTGAACAAGTTTGGTGGCGTAGAGATAAACTTGATACTCTTGGAAGAGTTTGCATAGGCAGCTCACAACAGTTAGTTTAAGTTCCAGGCAGTTCGCTGTTAGAATTAGGAATATTTTCTTCCATTTGGTATTTTGATGAGGAATGTCATATTTCATTATTCCTTACAGTCAATCTGTAACAACAAACTTAGGAAACCAGAATGTGTTCCTAACACGTGCCAGGATTTTCTTCCTACGTTGGCCTTTCTTCATTTTTTGCCATGCAGGTTTTTTCCCATCCCAGGTTTTTACAGTTGATTTTTCATGGTTTCCAGTAGATTAACAAGGGGGAAATGTCTAATCCTTGAACAGATACAATTTCTGCTCTGTGGAGGTTGCCCTGTTCCTTGCAGAAGTGACAGTGTGCACAGTGCTGCTGAGCATGCTTTGCAGTGTGCACTGCTGTCCAGCACTGCTGATGTGTTGGGTTCCTTGCTCTGCACAGGCTGTCTCCTGGCTCCGATGTCTACGTCACTGTTTCATCCATCGCCTTAGCAAGATCGCAGCAGTGCCGGAACTCTCCAAGCAACTTATCCTCCTCAAGTGAGACTGGCTCTACTGGAGGCACGTACAGACAAAAATCTATGCCAGAAGGGTAGGCACCAGGCTTTTTACGTATTCTTTCTAGGCAGATTTTTCGTTCTCTGTTCCATTTTGTCATGGTTGCCTGCATTCTCCACCAAAAAATGTCATGATTTGAGACTGACCAAATGCCAGGCACCCAAGAATTACTGTTCTCTCACCTCCCCCCTGCTCTGCAGCTGGACAGAGGAGAGAAAATTTTAATGAAGAGTTCACAGAGTTTGAGACAAAGACCATGAGAAAAAAACCCACTAATTACCATCAAGGGCAAAACAGGCAGGCGCAACTTGAGGATATTAAGTGGATTTATTGCTAACAAGATCAGAGGAGGATAATGAGATGCAAAATGAGCCCTTAACATACCTTTTCCCCCCAGCCCCTCCCTCCTTCCCACCAATGGCACAGGGAGATAGGGGTGGGTTTTTTTTTTTCGTCAGTTCATCACCCGGGATTTCTTCCGCTGCTTAGGGAGAAGGACTCGGTTTCCTGCAAGCACGGTGGCATCAATCCCCTTCCCATGGGTACAGTTCTTCATTAACTACTCCAGCATGGGTCCAAACCTCATGAGCAGCAGTCCTCCTGAACTGCTGCAACGTGAATCCCTCCCACCAGCAAACAGCCCGCCTGATACTGCTGCTGTGGGTCACTGTGGCACAGGGTGCATCCTTCCAAGGACGGGCTGGTCCAACTTGGGGGCAAGGCCTCTTTATCCATGTCACCCCCCACCAGACCACAGCCCCCTCCAGGCACCCAGCCCTCCTGCTCCAGCGTGGGCTCCTTCCCAACAGCTGGGGGTGGATCTCTGCATCTCCAGGGACCTTCAGGGTAGCAGGGGGACACTGCATTAACACAGTCCTCACCACAGGCTATGTAGTGCATGCCTTTGGCTGCGGGGATATCTTGGCTCTTGCACGTGGAACACCTCCTCCCCCTCCTCCTTCACTGACCTTGGTGTCCACTGTTGTTTCTCTCATGTGTCCTCACTCCCCCTCTTTGTCTTATTGGAACTAAAACCACGCAGCCAATTTTGTTTTGATTTCTTCTTAAATTTGTTGGCACAGAGGCGTTACCTCCATCTCTAATTGGCCCAGCCAGTGCCAGCAGCATGTCCATCTTCAGAGCCATCAGAGATTGGTTCTGCTGGATGGCTGTGGAAGCTCTGAGCAGCTTTTTACAGGAGCCGCCTTTGTGGCCCCCCCATCAAAAAACCAGGCCCTGCAGAACCAAAACGCATTTATTGCAATATGTACTCAAGGAGGGCTTGCACAGGCTTCTGTCAGCTGTTGCCTATGTGCATTTAAACCATGTCTGTTTTCAAATATCACTGTCATGCTTATTGGAAAAGCCACTTTTAAAAATCCCTTGCTTCCACCTTTTACTTGCAACCTAACCTCTCTCTCTGATCCTAGTCTACAACTGCTCAGGTTACTATACAGAAGAACCTTTATATATTTAAAAATCTTCATTAAAGGTACTGGTTTCATGTGGCAAATTGCTTAGTTTCACAGGTTTAGATTCTAAAATAAAAGAAGTAGTAGGTTTGGGACTTCGCAGTCTGTTAATAGATGAAGCAAGTAGTATTGAGTGCAGCTAAGACTTAGATGTGTAGGCACAAAAGTGCTAATTAATCCACAGCTAGCTTCTTTTTCACGTATTCACAGTCATTCTGTTTTAAGGCTTCCAACTTTCCAGAAATCTTCAAACTCTCTGAAGTGTCAATGTGTAAGGGGCAACTTGCAGAGGAAGAAATTAATTCTGTATCATTTTCAGAGAGCACCAAAAGGAGCAATAAATCAAAGATCTCCAAGTACAGAAAAAAATAATTGGCAGCAGCAGAACTGTCTACTACATTCCAAATTACTTCCTATAGAGAAGATAAAGGGGCAAAACGGCTGATAGTTCACGCTGCAAAGTATTCTTTAGTACTCTCTCTGAAGTATTCTTGAGTACTTTGCAGGTCATTGTGTGTAATTAATTTTGGTTTGGGTCTTTTATAAAGTAGAAATATCTTTTTCTCTGTTTTAAAAAATACATTATTAGTGGGAATAAATGCCATTGTTAGGAACTACTTAGTACAAGGCACTGTCTTTGCCTGTTTTAGGTGCTCTGTGTCAGTCCAGAGAACACTGTCCTGATCATGTGTTTGTAAAAGTACTGCTTCTTGCTCCACAGCAATGAAGATTTGTCCTCTCTGTCCTTCCTGCTGCTCATTTTGAGGTTTTATGAAGAGTCAATCTCTCTGCTGCACACCTTCATGAAGGCTTTGATTCATGACACTAGCAGGCCTGTTCTGGTCATTGTTTAAGTTTGTGCTTAAGTCCTACTGACATTAGGAGATCTGCTCTAAACCTGTTAAAATTTGCTGTAAGGAAACTAGATAGAAGGGTGTCCAGGGCTCTGCAGCTGGAAGAAAGCACTTAACCTCTTTATACTCTGTAGTCTTTCTGGCTCATTCGCATCACGCCAGCAGCACTTGTGTTATGTTGAATTCTGATGAGCAGCTTGTGCTCCCAATATCTCGTCTGCTCCTTTTCAACTACATCATTTGCACTACAAAAAAGGTATTGCTGCCATATGTCCTCAGACCATCACAACCATAACTTGAGTAAGAAGGGATTTTCAGACACACTTGGGGTTTTGTTTTGAATTGGCCTTAGAGAACACGAGCACCCATCCCAACCCTTTTCCATCTTTTACGTTAATTATACATATATGTTCACTACAGCATTCTTCAAGCATTTTGCAGTTTCAGCAGAGAGTTGTGACCTGGAGCATACAGTCTTTTTGGTTTTGAAGTTTTAATTCAGTGCAAGGAAACACTTTTTAAATGGAATAATGAAAAAATAATACATGAACTTAGCATGTTCCTTATTGGATGCCCTTTAAAAAGGAAAGACTTGCTTAACTCCAGTTACTTTACTATTATGTTCTATTCCTATAAGAAAAGCAGTTTGCCTCTCATACTTTCCTTGTACATGTGAATCATATTTACTCAGGACTTCCCAAACATCATCTACCAGGCTAAATGGGAAGCACAAAAAAGGCGATTATGAGGGAAAGTTTTCCTTGCCTCAATAAGCAATTTACTGTCTGTCACATTGCTAAAAATCATTCCAGTTCCACGTGTATCTTCTGTTGAGATTGGTCTGAAAGACCAGGTGCAGGGCAGCTCTGCAGTGATGTATGGTGTCCCAGGTAGAGAGCATTAACCCATAAGTGTTGTCAAAATAGGGGAGAGGGATTGTAGCATTCAATTACTGAGATGTTAGAGAGAACCATGGGCTGGAGTAAGGGCTAAGGGGGATCCATGTCCTGAAGGTAATCTTGCAGAGACAAAGTTCCAGTGTGCTCTAGGTATGCCAGTCCCTGAGATTTCCCAGTGCAGGAAATAATTTGTGTATGCATTGCTTTCTTGTTGCACAGTGTGACAGATTTGGAAGGTTTGTGACATTTAAATGACCAGAAGAATGGGTGTGAGTCCAGTCTCTGTCAGATATTGATACGAGCAGTAAGTGCTGCCTCTAATAGATCATTGGTCCATATGCTAAACTGGGTAGAGGTAAAAACTTCACTGCCTTCAAGAATGTTCAGATTGATCTTGATTTATGTATGTTATATATGCTGTGTTTGCCTGAAGGTATTTATGTGTAATAAATAATTGTAGAATGTAAAATTTAATTCAAAAATACCAAAATAGTAAGTTTCTTCTTATGACGTAGATTAAAATGTATATTTAAACAATTTCACTGTTCTTTTAATCTAAATTGATTTCTCCTTTTTGGGGGGGTTTGTTCCTTCATACCTTAATGGTCTGTATATTTAAACAGCATAGAATTTTGCACCACCTGCATTTATTATTTCTGCTTTTAAATAGACCACTCCATGTAAAAAGGCAATCTAAACACATTTCTTGCAGCTCAATGAGAAGAACAGTGATTTTAATGAAATAAAATCAGAAACATGGTGGTTTTGTATACTTATAACCTTGAAAAAAGGATCCTGCATCATGAAATATGCCAGATGCAAGATTGACAGCTTTTATACATATGAACATTATGAGGGTTAGGTAAGAGGACATCAAAAGAAAAAATAAAGTACAGATGCATTATACCAAGATTTCTTTGGTTTTTTTCTCCTAGATACCAGCCTCTGGTTATTTTATCATGGAAATATATTCTTCCCATAATAGTTTACAAATCTTACAAGTTTGAAAATTACCTCAAATTAGTGTTTGAGAAATCAATCACCTTTGAAATGCTTTATTTAGACTTATGCATATGTTGAATTGGCATTGAATTAAGCTTGTTTAATTTAGGAATTTGATCAAGTGAAATCCTACTTAGTATGTGTGACTAGAAAAGGAAAAATGTTACTCTTTGTGTGATTACAATGTAAATTGTATTCAGAAGGCCGAGATAGACAGGTTTTCCTCACTTTTTTTAATCCATCAAAATGTATGTTGGCTGTATCAGGGAGCAGTGAGCAAAAGGGAAGTAGGTTCATGTTTGGGTGGACTTTTAAAAGTCCCAAATTTCAGTAAGTGACATTTTAGAGCTGTGCTGCACATTACAGGCATGTTCCAGCTGCTTGTCTTTGAGGATGGGAGTGGGATTTTGTTGTTCTGAGTCATGTAAGTTGCGTTGGTTGGTTCATTTGAGTTAACAAGTGTGTGAACTGTAAGTGGAATAACCACACTGAGCTTGTTCTGACAGCTGGGCAGGTGTCTTTTGTTGGAGGTCTTGTGGGGCAGTGTGTAGCTAGGAGAGTGAGTAGAAAGCACATTTCGGGTATTTTATTTTTTGTCATTTTGTCATTAAAACTAGAGAAACTCACTGATACATAGATGATATATCAGGTTGTAGTTCTTTTATATGTTATTCTGTGCATGTAGATTTTGAGGATTTTATTTTTCATTCAGGGTATGACTGATAAAAAAATCTCAGAAATGCATTATTCTTGCTGAATTCTCAGTGATTAATCTGCTATTTCTGAATCCAGCTATAATTCTTACAGACTTATAAATTATTTATATATAATACAGAACTGCAGATTTAAAGTCTTACAGGCTTTAGGCATTTAAGGCATGTAGACTTCAGTATGGCACAGACACTGTGTGTCTCCTTTGTCATTAGCTCGTTCTCCTTGAGTTTACCCTCTCTGTTGAGCTTTCTGAAATCCATCCAACTAATCTGACAGGCTTTACAAAGTCCATTAAAAAGAGTTTTCATCTTGCTCTGTATGCTTTCTTTGCAGCAATAGGTATAAGTCTCACTACGTTTTTACAGTTGTAGTTAGCTTGCACTAGTCCACTCATGATCAAACAACCTAATAATTTACAGTGTTTGTAGCCCCCAGGATCTGACAATCCATAACCAATAGTCAACTTTATAGTAGCTTATTTAAAATACTTGTCAGTTTAATATTGTCCCAAACAAATCCATATTGTTGGCATATATGTCTGCATCACCTAGAGGTATGACCGTGCTATTCCTTTGGTTAGAATCCAGGGAAGTGGCTGAAATCCGTGGGATTGTCCCAACAAACTTTTTTGATACTTTCTTTGCCTAGTTTGAGGCAGTCCTTTCCCAGCTGAAAGGATCCAGTGTTTTTCTGATAAACACACCTCATTTCCCTCAAGTCTCTATTGGACTTTTATCCAAACTTTCCCATTTTACTCCTTGTGGTGACTTTTTTCTGTAACCGTATAACAGTCTGGTCACTTTTTATGTAAACATCTATGTAAATGAAAACTCATAATTTTATTTCTTGGTGTTTTGGTCTGTTTTTTTTCAATTGTATCCTTGTAATCAGCTGTTGTTGATCAAAGATGCTTTGATGCAAAGCATCAGATGCAAAGATAAATTAATGCATACTGTAAGCTTATGTATTGCAGCTGATAAATGGGTCTGGAGAGCTACCACAAAAATGAAATGGTAAAGCATTATAAATCCCTCGAGCATTTGTGCTATGTGTTGGTCTGCCCTGTTGTTTGACATTGGCTTCTTAAAAGTGCCTTTTTTTCCCCCTTATGTGAGATTTATGTACATTTAAAATTATTATCTGCTTTGTGTTTTGGGGAGAGCAGGTTTGGAATGAGCCGTAGGTCCCCTGCTTCCATTGACAGGCAGAACACGCAGTCGGACACGGGCGGCAGCGGCAAATCCACGCCCAGCTGGCAGAGGAGCGAGGACAGCATCGCTGACCAGATGGGTACGTCAGGAACTCCGCACGGTGAGCCGGCCCTGCTCGCCGCAAGGGCGCTTTGGCACTACCTCCTCGTGCACAGGGAGATTCATCCCTCTTAAGCACGGTGTTTTCAGTGTCTTGGAAAGTTAACCTTGTTCATCAGGATGAATAATTAGGTCTGGAGCGTGCAGTGAAGCTTCTGCAGTCTGCTTCCTTGAGACCTATGAGGATCACCTGAGGAAGAACGGATTTCATTTCCTCATTTGATTGTGGGACTAAATCTGCCTTAATGCTCTTACCCTGAAACACTCTGTCCTTTTAGAAGCGGTTGGGTAGACACACTTACTAATTTGTCCTGCTGTTGAGGACTTGTTTGACCTTATCTGCTTTCCTGAGTGGCTTGGCTTAGTTTAATTTTTGCTTAGTTTGTCTAAAGTGCTTGTAATGCTCCTTTTCAAATGGTGCTATATAAATGCAAATTGATTGTTTGATCATTGAAGCTATAAAAATACCATGTATAAAATGAAAAAAATGCAATTAAAGTTTAAATAGTGAAGTAAATCTATAGCTAGGTAATCGCCTTCCACAAATGTATACATTTTCATTGCACATGGCAATTAAGCTGTCAGCTGAGGGAACATATTAACTACATAAAACAGCCAGGTACTGAGAATTTATATTGTTAGGCCTTCATTTGAAGTATTTGCACATAGGCCTTTTGCCACAGCTATGTCTTGTTTTGAATGGATACCAGTAAGATTGACACCATTGAAAATGTCTACAAACAGCATTGATCCAATACGATAACCCTGGCCAAGGTGGCGAGATTGTGATTTTCTGATTTTTTTTTACCCTAGATTAAACAATTCCATATGGTTTTTATTGCACATGTAGATCATCACTTTACTGCATCACTGTACAAATGAACTAGTGTTCAAGACAGAATACAGTGCAGTGAGAGCAGGAATTTAAGGCATATGCCAGCCTCTGGTTTTGAAGATGTACTTTGTTCACTTACCTTTGCAACCTCAGTAAGCTGTGACTTGTTATCAAAGCCATCTGTCAGTCCCTCCCTCACAACTCCCCTCATACTTCTCAGAAAAAGCTGTGATGATACAGATCTGCAGTTCTCGTTTTGACAGAACAATTTTTAATTGCATATGTTTTGATACTGTGTCATGGTAATGACACATATAAAACTGATCTTTTGCTCAGCATTACTTTTGCAGACCAACAGTTGGGTGTTGGTGCTGGCACTGAGTGGAGCTGCCAACAACTTCTGTTCTGCAGTGTCAGGTGTCAGCATATTAGCAAAATAAATAAGGCCAGAAAGAAGAGGAAAAATTGTGTGATAGGGAGAGATGGCTCTGGCATTTGGCAAAGGCTAGAAATGCATATTGACATCCCTGTATTTTATCTCTTGTGTATTGTCCTACATTCATAGAGTCACAGTTGGGAGCTGCATCTCTGACTGGAGACTTTATTGCCAATCTGGTGAATCTAGGTGAAAGTTGGGTTTTATAACAAATAAGCACATTTCCACTTGGGATAATCTGTCTCAAGGCAAATAAGACATTAGGTGAGGTAAATCCAGTCACTGACACCTTCCTGGCTACAGAACACCTTTGTTCTTTGCTCACCAATGCTGCTTGCTACCACTTGCCAGGGGGAATCAAGTTTGATGATAATATTATTGGTATTATCATTGTTATTCTTTATAAAACTCACAAATTTTGTTTGTTTTTTTAAAAAGCTAGTAATGCTGCAGATCAAGATGCACAAACTGTAGCTGTCTTGGGGAAAACACTGCTATTTGCCATGGATATTTTTAAGTACTTGATGTTAGTAAGCACATACTATACTTAAAAGGAGCATTTTTTAGAATTGCAGAATATATGTAGAAATATGTGTAAAAACTCATAACTGAGAGAGATTCTTTTAAAATACTGACCTTGGGCTCTGAGAAGGCAATTACCTACCTAACAGGCTGTGTCTGAACACCCTGTAGACCTCCTTAGTTATCTCCTGGGAAAATAATAAATTTTATTGGCAAAGTGCACTCCTCTGACTGCTCATGTAAGATGAGTGATTTGAATTCCATTAACTTTTCAGATTTAGTTTTAGAAGTATTTCCTGTGTACATCTATGCAGTTTCCACACTCACAACCAGCAATGTTTAAGAGAATATTATTATATCAAGAGATGTTTTTTGCTGTCTCTTAAATTAGAAAATGTTTATTTAACTCAGCTTTGATAAGAAGTCTGAGTAGTAGTTGTCTGGGGAAAATGTATTCATTTAAGCGATCACTGTAGACTTTTGCTCTTGTCCAGCCTTGTATAAAATGCCATTTAAGGAAATGTGGGTCTTCAGTCTTTTAAGTATCTTGTCCGCAGGTATTGTGCATTTAGAGATACAATGCCAGTACCCTGTGAAAATGAGTGGTCTGCTGTTTTAATGCTCTGATCTATTGCTGTTTGACAGTGGGGACATGATGCCATTCAGGCTGCTGTAACAGAAGTGAGGGTGATGGCAGCTGGTTTTTCATGAAGTCTTAATGATTTACGCCGGGCAGGAGTGGGCCCTCACTTACCTGTGTTTTGACACAATATATATCAGTTTTTGGCTAATGGTAGTATTGGAAAAATTGCAGTGCAAAATGAAGTTACATGTTTTCTTAGCTTGTAGCTCTGCATGCATGTTTCAGTGTGTGGTTGTGTGCTGTGTTGCAGAGCCAACGTGCCATCTCCCAGCGGTCTCCAAAGTATTGCCGTCCTTCAGAGAGAGCCCCAGTGGAAGACTGATGAGACAGGATCCCGTGGTACACTTGTCTCCAAATAAGCAGGGTCATGTAAGTTACCCTAAAAAAGGAATTATTTAACGTTTTGCTTTCGCTCCACAAGCTCTTGATACCAAAAGTGTTGGTCAAAGTTATATTTAGAGTGTCAGTTAAAAAAAAAGAAAGGAAAAAATCCTGTTACCTGCTAGAATATGGAGGAAGCAGTAGAAGCAGGCCTGTTGTTGCCTAAATCCTCCAGCACAGCCTATTGAAATATTGATTAGTTAATAAAGTTATGCTGCCAGTTCAACAGCATCATCTTGTCTGTAATCTTGTGAGAAGTAAAGGATTTGTGGAAATTGGCAAAGCTATTCCTAGACCTCACATGTAAGACTTAAACTAATACATCCTCTAATGCAGCACCCAGAAAGCTGCAGCTTTGAGACAGAACAGTGATTTTGGTTTTGTATTTTCTCCATTTTCATCGTGTAGTGTAACTCTTTACTTCATTACCATAACCTACTTGAACACTGTTGAAAGTCTGTCTGAAAGGTCTCCTGGAATTCTGCTGAAAAAGTCTTTCTTGTTTTGTGTTTAAGTTTTAACTTAAACTGTGTATTTCTGTCTCTGCAGAGTTAGATATTCATGCCTTTGTGGAGACTGTCACTTCCTGATTTACATACAGAGAGATAGATAAACACAGTAATGTTCATAAATTTAAAATGTCTTGGAGATTATTAAAGTCACTGTAATAAAAGAAGCACCCTTTAAACTTTAAATTGCTCAATAAGCTGTATCGCTTGTTTTTTTATTTTTTGTACAACAAGCTATGTTGCACGCTAAGTTTGTGTTGCATGATATTACTGAAAGTATTACTTGCTTTATTTAGTTGTGAGAAAGTCTTTAATTTGTTCCAGGTCTTTAATTTTCTCCTGCTTGCCAGCATTACTCTTTCAGTACAATTGGCAGTGTTGCTTTTAGGTTATTAATTCATAACAACACATTTATTATTAAAAAAAGAAAACAACAAAGAAACCAAACAGTGAAACACCTGTCCTCATATTATTAGCAGCACGGACTGGTTTTTAAATTTAGATTGGCCTGTTTTCCATGAGATGTATTTGACTCCATAGTGATGTAACACATAGCTCATTAGCTTGAGTGCCAAGTGCAGCACTGGAATTATTAGTGCTTGCATTATTCTGGTTTAGTCATTGTTAAAGTAAATCTTTATTATGTGGACAGATGGATGGGGGAGTGATGCAGTTCTTAATGAAGAGCAGTAACTTTAATTGGAGATAACTAGGAGTCCAGATCAACTTCGTATTCCTCCCATTTTTCTGTCAATTCTTGCTTTAGTATATTAAAAGACATGGATGCTGATGATTTTTTGTTCTCAATATGCAACCATTCTCTATTTTCTCTGTTTTTCAGTGAAAACAGAAGCAGTATCTATGTTTTTTATATTTGTCTGGCATCTCTGTGTCTGTTCAGTGAAACTCCAGGGGCAGACAAATAGTAAAGTTCTAAGTCTCCTTGCCATCAATTCCCTTATTCCCAGGCCATCTGGTCATCCAACAAGTCCATTGCCTGCTGCTCCAGTTCTGATTCAGTAGGTGATCAGAACTTAGATAAATTCTGTAGAATTCAAATGGATATAAATACCCCAAAGGTAAGGTGAGCTACTTAGTAGTAAGTGTATGACAAGAAATTCTTCCTGACATGGGATGTTCCACCACTGCCCACTATGAAACTGAGGACATTCAATTTTTTTGTGATCATGGGCTGTAACCAAGGACAGGACATACAAACCAGCCAGGCAGTGGCATGACCTGATGAGATAATTTAAAAGCATTACATTAAAGCTTCCTTTCATGCAGTTCTGCTTTCTGGAAAAGACTTTCACATTAGTTAAATGGTGTTTCACTGGTCATTTACAAAGGACACTCCTGCTGAGGAAGGAAATACGCCCTACTGCCAAGGGGAGGAAAAGCAGTGGTTATGCTCTTCTTTGACTTTTTGATAGGCAATTGGACTATTAAAGTAACATGCACTTTCTGTGGATTGGTTGTATTTTATGTTCTAAAACATTGCAGTCTTAAAATTATAATATTTTAAATTATTGTAGTTGTAAATGGAGTCAAAGTCTACATAGCTCAGCCAATTTCATTGGACTGGGCTGAGCAGAACTGTGCTTGAAAGGAAGCAGCGTAAGATGTTTTGGGACAAAATACAAACAGCTCTGGCTTTCCCTGGCTTCCAAATCCGTATGAAAAGGTTTTTTTATGTGCACTCAGAACAGAGCATGTACATTGTGTTGAAATTAATTTATTAGAGTTTATTAGTCTCTTCAGTGTATCTATCCAGTACCTCCAGGTAGAACTCCTATTGTGCAGCAGTGACTTTTGTAACCCTTTATTTCCTCCTCTCCATTGCCATAATTCCCAAATAAACCTACAAGTGTGGTTTTTATGGATTGTTGTTTCTTCTGTAGTCTGACAGCCACTATTCCAGCCATTCCAGCAGCAATACTCTCTCCAGCAATGCCTCCAGTGCTCACAGTGATGAGAAATGGTATGACAGCGGGGAGCGGACGGAGTCAGAGCTGAACAGCTACAACTACCTGCAAGGGACTTCTGCTGATAGTGGCATAGACACCACTTCCTACGGACCCAGCCACGGCAGCACCGCCTCCCTGGGAGCCGCCACGTCTCCCCGCACGGGGCTGGCGAAGGAGAAGGTGGCGCCGCTGTGGCACAGCTCCAGCGAAGTGGTGTCCATTGCAGACAGGACATTAGAGAAGGACAGCCACATGGACCGGAAAGCTGAATCTTCCCTGAGCCTGGATATTCACAGCAAGAGTCAGCCAGCCTCCAATCCTCTAACAAGGGAGAACAGTGCTTACAGTCTCAGTGATGCTGTCTCACATACAAGGTAATTTTCACCTCTTGTGTGATTGACCCCTCCACACTCATTTTCCCATTCTCACTCTCTAACCTATCAAAAGTGAGAAGTGGATGTTGAAGAGAGGTTTCTACTCATGTTAATCAGTGTTTTGAAAGATTTCACTGTGCAGAATGCTTGAAAATTAAGACCACCTTTAGCCTTCGCATCTGCTGCTGCTTATAAGACTAAAAATCTTTAAGAACATTTTCTGTACGAAACTGCTGACACTCAACTGCCTGTAGGACAGACAGCTGATGTGTTCATGGGGAATATCTTGCAACAACTGAAGTTTTTGTGTGGATCAGAAAGGAGATTAGTCCGTGCTATTAATGAACAGTTTAATATGGGGTTCATTTTTAGTCTTGAAAGTACCCATTTCAGATGTTTTGCATTTTCCCCCCAGTCTTTTTGTTTATACATCTGCTTGCAGTTGGTATGATCAATACTGAGACCAAGTTGCTTGGGAGTGCTAGCATATAGATCTTAATCTCATTCTGCTGCAAGGTTGTGGGTATGACACATTGCAATCACCTTCCTTCACTCTCTCCGTTTTGCACTTGTGAAATCAGCAATATCAAGTACGTGTGTAATGTGCTTGAACACCTCAATTGGAAGATACCCACTTTACAAGTTAATCAGTGCTGCTAGAGGCAGAAAATTTTACACCATTTTCTTAACCCATTTACCAAGAAGTATTCAGTGTGCTTTTTTGAAAAATACTCCTACTCTGTTATACTAGCAACAAGAAAAAAGCATAGCTCTTTCAGGGAAGATGTGGGATCATCATAATTTATTGGCCTTGTGGAGCCTGACTGTTGCATTTTTATTCTTAAGGCTCCTCTGTTTTGAGTGTGTAGCTACAATACCTGCAGACTGGAAGTCCAAAGCAATTTCTGGTAATTGTTTTGAACACAGCTACTGGGCAAGATTAGATGCCTGTGAGAACAATTCGCCAACTTCTCATACAGGAGCTGGAAATAATAAGGGGTTGTCACAGAGACTGTAATGATCTCCATGTACTTCATCTTGGTAATTCTGACTAAGTAATCCATTAATGGTGGTCCCACTCTGGTTTTCTGCCTCTCTTCATTGGCCATTTTTGGCACCAATGTTCCTACTCAGTTGATGCAGATCCCACCCAGGACTTTGAGACTAGTGTGTTTCCACTAGCTGTGCATGCGTGAAGGACTTGAGAAAGTCTGTAGAAAGCACTCTGCAGAGGGATTTATTTAGATTTTGGGCATGTTAGTGTGTGCCCCTTTTTGAAGGTAAAAATCTATATGATGGTCGTCTACAGTATTACACCTTTTTTAAGATAAGCAGGTTTATGTGCATTTTTTAACCTTCAGTAGAATTCACCACGTGTCCTGCAGTTCTTGTCTGAATGTAACTAGCAGTAACATTAAATGTGAGATCCTTATGCAAAATGATGATTACAGTAAAGTTGTCAGTAGCATTTTCATTTGGAAAGTTTTTTTCCAAAGCGACTTCAAGAATCCTAGAAAATTTATATAACTCTTGGAAGCTGTATTTAAAGCCTAGTGGGAATGGCATCTTTGTACATCTGAGGTTCTGGTTTCCTCTTTGAGCACCAAATAGGGTTAGTTCAGTAGAGCAGCTGAGAAAATTGTATAGAAAGAGTTAGCGAGACAGGCACACTCTGACAGCTCTCATCCTTATCTTCCGTGGATATACTTTGCAACTTGACTGCAAACTGAAGTCTAGGTTGTTTTCTCATTATTTACTACATTATAGCATTGTGTCTCCAAACACAGTGTTTTCTCTGGTTGGTTTGGATTAATTTACACAATGTTTCTCTGATGGTACTGACGTTATTCTCTCCATGTATTTTTGGGGCTGTCACTGAAATTTGCAGATAAAGGTTTCCTGGGCTTTATTTTGGAGAAAACAGTTGAGGTTTGTTTTTGCCAAGGTTCATATAAAATTCAGATGTTAATAATCCAGGTCTTTGCTAAAAGGAGTAGTAGCAGTTTGTAGAACATGTGGGGCATGATACTTGAGAAATACAACAATACTTGCACATACGCTGTTGCAGTGGATTAAAAACTTATTAACTCATGTTCCTTCTATATTATTTCTTATTTTTGAAGACCAGAGCATGTGTTTGATGCCTCATGATAAAACAAAGGCACAACCTGGGATAAAAAGCTTTGATTTTGTTTCTTGTGGCATCCTCTGTTGGTGGTTGCACACTGCAGAACCCTAGGTCATCCAGCTGTTTGCTCCCAACTCTGTGATAGCTTCCTCTATGGAGGCACAACAGCTTGGAGCTGGGGGTTGGTTAAACTGCACTTCCAAAAGACAAACACAGATTAGGAAGATTATTATGAAGATGCCTGCTTCAAGGAGGTGAAGGAGTGGAGACAAAAGATTCTGAACAGGCTACTTTTCATGAGACATGAACAGCTTAATTGGTGTGTTTCTCTATCAGTTTCTAAATTGCTATCCTTTGTTGCTTCTCACTTTTTTATCTTTTGCCTGTGGATGCCATAATGTCTGTAATGTCTTTAAACTCGGGTTTCTGAGCAAGAAGAAAAGGAATTTGGCCCTAAAAAGATCTCTGTGACAAAAGAAATGAAAATAACTACAAATTAGAGTGTTTGTGTCTGTAGAAGACAAGAGTGATAATTAGTGCTCAGATCATTTGATGGTGCATAAAAGAACTTGTACCTGAGAACTGGTGGCAAAATGTAAATTATAGTGATTAACTTTTACAGCAGAGCTTCTGGCTGGGTTTTCTTTTTCTTTTCCACCCCCATTCCCAGAGTCCTTCCTGATGATTGTGCAGATTTCTCATAGCATCCCAGGAGAGCTGCATTATGTAGGCCAGTAATTATACAGAATCATTATAGCTGAATGTCATTTAATGAAGCCGTATGTGCTGATGGCATGAATTCCTTACCAAACAAAAATCAAAGTTTCATTTCTACCTAAACTATACAGTTTCTTATGGTGGTATTACCAAAATTAAAAGGATAATTTGGACTTTTTGTAATCAAGTACATTTTTCATTACTTCTGATAATTTTCATATATTTAAAATATTATTTCATTATTGTAGAGTGCTTTTATAAATGGCTCATCTGCAGTTCTTGCACACAGTCAAGTAGTATTTGAATATTTTCATAATTCAGTCCTTGATGTCTCAATAACTGAAGTGGGAGGTAGGGGACCAGTAGTGACTGACTCTGTTCTGAGTGAGGACTGAATCTCTTCCAAATAAAGAGGTGTCTGCTACAGTACGATGATTTCCCAGCATGCTTCCTGGTGTCAAATATTCTAATAACTTCTATCACTACCATAGTGCTCCACTCTGATTTAGTTTTTGTAGAGTTTATCAAAAAGCCTTTTGCTCTCCAAATATACTCTCAGTTAAAAAGTGTGTCTCTTTGCCTGTCAATATGTGATTGGCCTACCTGTGTTTACAGGTAGAGTGAAAAACTTCTGTCATACTGACAATTCTGTATGTAGTTCCTGAAGCAGAATATCCTCCCAAAAATAAAAACCACAGCTCAAAATATGCAATGCACCTTAAAGAAAACTGTATTTAAAATTATATGCTAATTTTACTAGCATTTGCCAGGTGGCTCTTGGTGTCTATTATATGATGCATATTATAATAAATATTCAAGTAATAATACTGAAGATGCAGAATGTATATTTGTTATCTAATAAAATATTATATTTACATATGCATCTTATATAAATTTTATGTCAAGCATAATTAACATCAGTTTTTACCCTTTCTGCTTTAGGGACCAGCACTACTAGCCTATCTAGGAGTTGTAACTGCTTTTCGTTAACAGTTTCTCCCAACTAGCACTTATTGAGAAATACATGATGGATTAAGAATTCTGAAATGTGGACAGAGATTCCTTTTTCCTGTTTCCCTACATGGAAGCAAGAAGACTTTTCCACTACTTGAATGTATTTAAAAGGGGGTAAAAAGGGCAGTTTATGTTGTGGTAGTGATCCCTCACAGATGGGCTGGTTTACTCAGCATGTGTAGGAGACTTTTTTCAGTATTGAAAAAGAGAAAGTGGGAATTAAATGTACTGCCTGTCCCCCTAGCTCTTAATTTCCTCTGCTTTCTTGCTACAAATTATGTTTAATTATATCTTAAAAATATGAAGGTTGTGGTGTGCAGCACCAAATATATGGGGTTGATGGATGGGAAAATATCTTCCTGTATTTTCTCAGTCTGCTATATTTTGTGTAGGTCTTTCAAGTGTACAGATGGAGGGAAGGAAGAAATATAGTGTGTAATACAAAATCTGTATTACTGTAGTTTGATTTGCATGCATGTGGAGAGGTGCATGTTGCCCCCAGTGTGAGGGACTGCCCAGCATGGGCTGCAGCAGACAGAGCTGTTTGAGCTGGGGAGACTGCAATGCCTCAGCCTCTCTTCATCAAACCCACAGCACTTCACTGCTGGGAATAGTGGTGCTTAACTAGAGCCATCTGAAAATGTAACATATTTCAGGGTGACTCTTTATACTCCATCTGTTGTCAATGAAGAGAGGGAAGAAACTCCAAAGCATTAATTCTCCCTGCATATCTGAGATACCTAATTTAAGAAAAGGAGAATCGCCTCCTAAGGATATTTCTTCATTGACTACAGCAGGAGCCAGACAAGTGGCATAGATTAGATAACTGACTGCTCAAGACTAAATGTAGGTGATATTATTTTCCCAGGTGGCAACATAAATTTAACCTTAAATTCTTTATTTCTCTTTCAGTAAGAGAGATAGATGTGAAAATGCATTATTTTATTAAGTTAGGAAAAGATTGGTGAAGAATTTCGTCAAGCTAAGAAAGAAGAGGTTATTCAGTGACTTTAGCCTTCCAGCTAATATTTATTTCTCAGTCAGAAACTGTTCTTTACCATGGGGCCATCTGTTTCAAGTTCCTTCACTGCTGTGTTGGATACAGTGATGAAATGTGGCTAAGTTGTGTGGAAAGCCGGTAGAAAACTGGTCTCCAGATATACAATGCTGTTTCAGTACTAAGGCTGTACACAAAATTTTCCTGTCACTGTGCTTATAAATGTCTGACCTTTTAAGGTTGTTATAGTAAATATTGTCTAAGGCCTAGCACTCCTGATATGATGCAAGTTCCCTCAGATTTGAATATCAGCATAACTAAAGAGTATCTTCTAAAGCCCCTTTCCTCCCAACAATATGCTGCAGTTGGTCATCCCAGCTCCACTTTCTGTCTTGACAAATGGTGGTATATGTTAGAGATCTGCTCTAACTTCTCACTTTAAGTCTTTATTTTTTTGTTGCAAATGGTAAATAACTGCTTTTCAGGTGACATTCAGGAAGCCCTATTTTGAAAGCTGTATGGATTTCTTTTATAGTTTGTTGTAGGGTCTTAAAGAGATGTTTCCTGTTGCTTAGTTTCCTTCAAAAAATGCATTCTTTTACAGCCAGGAATTCCGGCAAGAAACTGGACTTTGGTTCTTTTTTGCTAATTCAACTGCAATCTCATGTATTACTTCTAAGCTGCCTAGTGACAGTGAATCCTAGATGTCCCATTTTGTGAAGGGTGGCTATATTGTATCTTTAGAGGTTGCAAAATTTTTTCATTACCATGTGAGATATTTTAATGAACCATTGGTAGAAGGCCCTTAAGAAGAGCAAACTGGTTTTGATACTCTATCCGTTGGTGATAAGAATAAGGTCTTGTGCCCAGAGTACTGCTTTAAAATCAGTTAAACAAGGCACATGTATACACATTTGAAGCAATTTTTCTCTTTATTATGTTCTTCTCCTAGTACCATGAGCTCACGCCACTCTGCCAGCCCTGTTGTTTTCACCAGTGCCAGAAGCTCACCTAAAGAAGAGCTTCATTCTGCTACTTCTCCCCAGCTTGCACCTTCTTTCTCCTCCTCCTCTTCCTCCTCGTCTGGTCCCAGGACTTTCTACCCTCGCCAGGGTGCTACTAGCAAGTATCTGATCGGATGGAAAAAGCCAGAAGGGACAATAAACTCCGTGGGGTTTATGGATTCAAGAAAGTAAGACTTTTTTTGTTCCCTTGTTTGATCATTTGCTTTAATTGTAAAAGAAGCATTTTGATCTGTGACAGTTGTCTGTATAGAAGAACTCGAGACTATTTAATACAGTGCTTCGTCTTCTGTAGAACTTAATCTGTAATCTAGTCTTCTGGAGTTAGGTTTAAATATTTGATAGCTGACTAATCCCATTCCCTGTTAACTTGTAAAAGGGTTCTTTTATCGTTTCTAGAGAGCGCTATGGATTTCAGTCCTATTAAAGCTTATCTTTTCCTGGGACTTCTTAAAGGTGACTCAAAATGCTATTTGAGCAAATATTAAAAATCCTCTTATTGTAGAGCCTGAGTTTTACTTAAACCTCTCATCCATGTAGTAATACTGTGCATGTTGTGCATTAACTCTGGCATTCCACGTTGCCTTGTTAAGATTGCTGCCAGTATCCAGTCTAACTGGCTTAAAGCTTAAGGCATGCCAAGATATCTCAGCATTACGATATGCAAGCATCTCTTTTGGAAGAGAAATTGAGAAACAACTTACTAGTGAAAGTGTTGTTAAGTATGACTTAGCAAGTGGTTCAGAAAGCCCATTTCAAAGTAATTTATTCAAACCTTCTTGACTGTTACTGAGGCAGCCACAGTATCCCTAGATGATACCAATAACTGGCTGTCAAGAGGAAATGGTGAAACTTTGTAATAACTACATTCTAAAAAGCCAGTTAAAATGTTAAACTTGGTGATTTGCTGCTTTTGGGCTTACTGCAAACACTTAACTTTTTTTTTTAGCTTTGTACAGAATGCACATATTATTTTGATGGATTCAGTCCCTTGTTGGGAAAATGTATTACATTAACCTTTGAATTATTTTATTGCATTGCTAATTGATGTCATAAACAAGTTTATTGTTTCAACAGGTATCCACTAAGGTGAGTCTCTGCTGTAGTAGGGAGACTTCTTCCATCCTCTGTGCCCTCTACTTAGTTCTTTTCTTTTAAAAACTTGAGGGTGCTATAATTCTTGTTTCATTCATGCCTCCTGCCCCAGGGCTTTGAGACCTGAATGTGTCTGTTCCATTTCATTTAAGACGCCACCAGAGCGATGGCAATGAAATGGCCCACCCTCGGCTGCGGGCCTCGGCAAGAGACCTGCGGGCGTCCCCAAAACGAGCGTCCAAGTCCACTGTTGAGGAAGAGCTGAAGAAATTGATAGATCTTGATAGCCCAACACCTGAATCCCAGAAGAATTTTAAGGTATGTTAAAGAGAGAGATAGATAGGATCTCTTCTATCCTCACCTGTAGCAGGAAAACAAAATGCAAGGCATTCCCTGAATTCTCGTCATGTACAGAAAAGAATCTGTTTGTAACCGATTACTGGAGAAATATATTTGGTGAACAGTTTCATTTTTACAGTCTCTGCAATATCATTACAGTTTTGTGTGCAGGTTTAAAGAGACTGGTATGCCAAATTGCAGAGAACATTTAGTACTGCTGGGTTATAGAAAATCCTGTCTTACATATTTGAACTGTGCTTTTCTGATTGCATCACTAGACAGTGACTTATTGACAGTATTGAAACTCCTTGCAAAAAGCACACTTTTATACCTCACTAATTCTGTTGTCAAAAATTATCTCTATACTTAAGCATGTATTTTTACAGAATAATTAGAAACACTTCCTGATGTGTTTAAGGTATGTTGAATAACATGTAAGTACATATGGTAATTTTTAGAACTCATAATTTGGAAGAAAATGTCTTGATTTCTAGTCTTCATGTGCAGCCAGTGCTTAACAGCTTAGGCTCATCTAGAGCCCAAATTGTTTCCACAGCAACCATGCAGAAATGAGAGCTGCAACTTCTTTTTTTGCTAGTGAAAACCTGAAGTGGCTTACTAAAGCTTCGAAGTGCAGGTTCCATACATGGATTATTTAAGATGTTGCCTTTGGGGCCAGAGGGAAAAAGACCTTTGTCATTGGCAAGATACCTTTTTCTTAGGTTTGTGGTAGTTCTGGGGGGATTGGGACATGGATGATGCAAACACCTCCTGTTGGTTGTTTTGAGCAAGAGGATTGTTCTCACTCCAAGAGATTCCATTCTGTTTAAAGAGGTGACCTGGAGACTGTGAAAAGTGTGTATCTTCCCAATTTTGCTGCTTTTCTGCTTTGGAGTTAGTGAGTCATTTCTTACCCTGATCTTTATTTCTTGGTTGCACCTTTGATAAATTTCAGCCGGTTAAAAACATTCTGTCACACGAATAAATTGCATCTTTTCCACTTTAAAAGGTAACTGTTAGTTCTGCCCACAGTATGACTTACATTTCATCTGACAGAAAATGTCTTACAGCATAAAATTTGACACTTGAAAAGGAAAAAGAAAAATAGAAAAAGAATTATAATGGCCTGCATTAGTTCACTGCACTGAAAAATCCTCCTCTTTCTGTCTGTTGTCTGACAAAGGCTTTGTTTGCCAGTAGAATTTGTACTAGGCTGTGATTTTGTGTGTCTTGTGCATCTTTGTATTATCTCCCCAGCCTTCCTTACCTTCTACTTAGGCATAACATTCTCTCAGACAAGTCTTTTTTTTTTTTTTCCTCTTTCCCCTGCTCTGGTACCAGAACTTTTAATTATTAGAAAAAAAAAAAAAGACGACAGGTTCATCTTCTATATTACATAGTGACATCTGTGTGCCAGAAGTTGTAATTTCTGTAGCATTAATATTATATGCCAGGTTCATATTGTGATGGGCAAGTCCTGAAGGAGGCAATGCAGAGGGGAGGATTTGATAATAGAAAGTTGGCTTCTTTCTTCTCTTGTCTTTTGATGACAGCAGGATTTTGGAAGTAATCTTAAAAACTGCTGATTCTTAATCATAAAACAAATATGTCCAGCAATTTTCTTATATTAAAATTTGTAAGTGATGGGGGGATTGGCAGATTATCTTTCTGGGTACACTACCAATAGTCCTTCTTCCACACTCTTCTCCCACCTTGTAGTGTGGGATTTTGATTACAGGAATAGAATACTGTCTGTTTAAACTCTTTTTTTTCTGAGAACAGAGGACTTATTTTTATGCACAAATGGGCAACTCTGTGTTTAATTGCTCTTTTTGGAAAACCCACTTTTTCCCTTTTTTTTGTTTAAACTTGCTTACAGAGCAAATGAGGGTGGTGAAGTCTTTATTTCTGTTTGCCATTTGTCCATGAAAGCCTTTGGACCAAATTTCAACAAAACTGTAAAGAAATGTTACGCCTTAGAGATAGCCATGTTGCTACAGGTTTCATGAAAATCAGAGTTCCTGCTGGTGGGAATGGTCATGATAGCAGCTCACTGGCACTGGCCTGAGAATGTGTAACTCCAGGCTACCCCAGCATTACTTTTTCCTGTGTGGAGCCTTGAGGAAGCTGGGATGGTGGTGGGGGTAAGACACAAGTTCCTTACTCGTGGGACTGTTCACTTACTTTGGATTCAAATACTTCTAAAGGGCCACGGCAGTGGTGGGTGTTCTAGTTGTTCAGTAAAAGGAGAGTTCTAATTAGCTGGCATTTGCTGGTGCTCTGCCTGCAGGAAGGCAGCCTGCCCTGGGCAATGGGAGAACTCTGGTTTATGTCTCTTTCAGTAACCATTTCTCTGCTACACATCATTTCTGGAGTCAGTGAGGGCTGCCTGGGATTTCCACTTCAGGAAAAGTTGGAAGGGTGTTTAAAAGTTAGACTGTGAGATAGGCTAAAAAAGATCTATATATGTCACCTAGTTATAATCTCCTTCAAAGGCAATTCCTTTAGTTCTTTTTACTATCCACTCTAGAAAAAATAGTACATTAACACTTCATTTCTTCTTTTTAAAAAGTTTAAAGCTATTATTTCAAAATACACGTCCAAAGTTTCCATATTGATTATTTTTTTCTCATTTCTTTTTATCTGTTTGTATGACTGTATAGTCACACACTCTGTCCTGTCAGTCTCCCTTTCCCAGCACTCCTACCACAAGGCGTGCCTTGCAAAGGACTTTGTCAGATGAGAGTATTTACAGTGGTCAAAGGGACCACTTCTTCACCTCGCGGGCCTCGCTCTTGGACCAAGCCATGCCAAACGATGTACTGTTCACCAGCACCTACCCTTCTCTCCCAAAGTCGCTGCCGTTACGGAGACCATCCTATACTTTGGGAATGAAATCACTACATGGTAAGTATATTTCCCATTTTTCCACTTTCAGAGGAATCCTTTTGGGGGAAAATGTTTGTTATAGCAATTAGTGGTTCCATCTTGATTTTGCTAAAATGAGGTGAGTCAAGTCACGTGACTGAAAATATAAAATAGGATAGGAATTGAATTTTTTTTCCTCACTTTAGTGGGTGTAAATTGGCGTGACTGATCACGCATTTGCCTTGTGGAGAGAGCACAGAAATTTCCCTCGTTGGCTGCAAGTTTATACCATTTCTTCCAAAAGTCACCTAGACCAGTTGGACCAATGGACAGATAATGTATGCCTGGTTATCTACCGAGACAACTTCAGATGTCAG
Organism: Climacteris rufus; assembly: GCA_013398175.1. Lineage (NCBI taxonomy): Eukaryota > Metazoa > Chordata > Aves > Passeriformes > Climacteridae > Climacteris > Climacteris rufus. Next base: position 855,017 of record VZRZ01006846.1, on the reverse strand, counting down.
TTCCTTTAGTGTGGGATTATGGAAACAAAATTAGGAAAATAATGATACAAAAGTGGATAAATACTAGTGGACATTTGGATATACAGCTACATCACATACAGCTTTTATTGCACCAACTGTTTTTAAATTCACTCCCTTACCCTGTCTATTTTGCAGGACTTGAGTTCCTTATTTTAGTCACACAGCTCACCAGAAAAAGTTATTTGTAAAGTGTGGGCAAGAAGGCACTCAGCTTTCTCCCATTAGTTTACTGAAAGGTCTCGATGTGATTATTTGATGGGTTGTGTGTTGCTGCATGTGAATGTCTCAGTTAGTGAGAAAGGGAATTTTCACAGGTTCCCACTGTACTCTGTAACTAAGTGTGTTTTCCAGAAATAGAGGTACATCTCAGTGTAGGACTCTGCAATGTTTCCTGAGGAAGTGCATATCTGCTCTGATTTATTCATGTTTAAGTATGTTTTAAGAGGAAAATGCAATGCTATCAATAGATTCAACTCACTGTAGTGGGCCCTAAATACAGTCTGCATTTAGATACACAGGATACATTTGACAGTGAAGGCTGATGAAGAAATCTATTTTAAACTCTTTTCATCTGTCTGTGATCACCAGACATCAGTTTTCAGTGTTGAACCTGACATTTTCATGAGCTGTTGTGTCTGTATAATGTGTTTCTTGCATAAGAGTTAGGAAACTGAACTCTCTTCATTTCTGTTTTTATATGAACTAAAATAACTATGCAGACTTGGTTCTGCTTGTAACTGAATGGTGGATTTGGCTTCTGAGGGTGTGAGGTCAGAAGATTAATGATGCCATCTGAGTAGAAGTGGAAAGCAGCACTTGGTCTCTTTTCCGTTAAATGCCTGTGTTTTCCAGAAAGAAAACTACAAAACCTTCTTTTGCTGTCATGTTCTCTTCCACACCAAATTGATAACTCCTCCTAGCACATAATCTTTCTTCCTTTCTCAATAAAACAAGATTTTCCATTTTCTATAAAATGTAGCAGCTGCAGGATAAAAGAACCAACTATTTGAATGGCATATTAATTGTCTTGACACACGCACACACTTTGCTGAGAAAAGGATTAAGTAAGCTAGATATCTAGTACCACAGGTATTTGTTGGCTTCCAGCTGTTCAAAATTCTTTCAATTAAAAGATTCTTTTGAAGAGGGAAAACAGTGAGCTAAAAATGCTCATATTTACTCATGTGCCTTAACAATCCAACTCACACTTTTAAAACAGGTAGTTTTTCAAATGGTTAGTTTTTTCATCTCATTCTGTATTTCTTTTCACCAATTGGAAATACTTTCATGTTAACAACTTCCAAAATAACTCTTTTGAGGGATAATACAAGAATCTTCAATGTCAATATTGAGCTGAAATTACATTTACAAAAAGTAAACACACACAGACACATAGAAAAAAAGTCAGTATTTTTGAGCAAAGAAGTGAATGCAGTGCAGCTTTTCTGGTCACTCTTCCCCAGGCAGCAGTATGGTTTAGCTGACGTTCTTAGAAAGTTATTTTAGTTATTGTAGTTATATACTTATAAGACTATTAAAAAAAAAAAAAAGGAGAGGAGGGGAAATAAGCAACACAACTCGTGGTATTTTGGGATTGTATTCTGCCTGTCATACTCTTTCTGTTCTCTCTGATCCAAGCAGGCTCTTCACTATAACCTTCCTCTCTGCAGCTTCCTCCCAGGTGCCCAGTCCATCGTCTCATCCCTACATCCTTTACATTCTGACAGAGGGCATGAGGCAGGAAGTTGTTGCTGCTTCTGAACTTGCACATATGACCAGGCATTGCACATTTTCTGCTTGTCCAGCTAGTAAACTGAAATAAAGTAGATAATTCTTGGTTGACAGTTTGGTCTTGCCCTAAACAGTGGTGAAAATTTTAGTGTTTCAGTTATGTTCTTTTAATTTGCACAAAAATTACAGGGATTTTATATCCTCCTTTCAAGCTTGCCAGTGTATGTTTTCCATAGTGAGCCATGTACCAGCTTACAGGTAGGTGTGGCTATTTTTAAGGAAGGTTTCACTAAACTGCTGAGAGATGTGCAATGCTCTGGAAGTAATTTTAAGGGTTTTCTTGTTCTGATTCATCTTGGTAGGCTTAAGACAGCTTCCATTGGTTTACAAGATTGTAAAGAGGAGGGAAAAAACCCCAACAGTTTTGTATTTTTCACAGAAGCAAAAGGTGCCGGGGAGTGTAGAAGCCCCAGCAAGTGCAGAGCCCTCTGAAGTATCTTCAGCTTGTGCAGAGGCAGGAATGGCTGGGTTAGAAGAGTATTATTATCCTCAGTGCTGGGGGGAGTCAGAGACTGGCTTTTCAAGTGCTCAGCTGCAAAGCTTCAGGCGGGTCAGAAAGGAGCTGGATGTCCTGGTTTTAGAAAACGGCCTTGTAAAGGGCTGTATCTGATCAACTGCAGTTGCTCAAACATTCCTCTGAACTTTGGTTCCAAAACTACTGTGCCAGGAAAGTTGAAAATAGGGTATGCAATAGTATTAAGAAAGGAATTTTGGGGTGTTTTTGTGGAGTTTATAATCTATTCTACATTGCTCTAGGAGAGTTTTCTGCCTCAGACAGCTCCCTCACAGATATCCAGGAGCAAAGACGGCAGCCCATGCCAGACCCCGGTCTTATGCCATTGCCTGATTCTGCCTCTGATCTGGACTGGTCAAACTTGGTAGATGCTGCCAAAGCCTTTGAAGGTAAGTTTTCAGAATATAACACTTAGGAAGCTGGTCTTTTTGCATGCTTCATAAGGACTGTGGGTTTTGTGGTTGGTTGGGTTTATTTTAATCCTGCCTTTTCTTTTTGTTGTTCTTAATTTTCTATTTAGTCTGGATCTTAAGTTCGTTTAAAATACCAACTCAAGTCTTAAGAGCCCGAAACTGGGCTGTAATACTCAGATATCATTTTTTCATACTGGAATTCCTCTGTCCTATGGTTTGGCCCAATCTCTGAGAAACTGGGCACTTTGATTTCATGTAAAGCCGTTGCAGACATCGCAGCTGGTGTGGAAAAGATAATCCAGCACAAAAGTGCAAAAATGAAGTCATATAGTAGGGAAAAAAGCATATGAGCACACTAAGGATTGCTTGCTTACTGCACTAGCAAGAAGTATATGAAGTGCAGCTGAGGTTTGCTACTCAAGATAATTTGTGAAATATGCCTTGTTGGTGTATACTTTTTCATTGCCATTCTTGCCTTTGCATACCCTGAAGACATAGATTTGCACATAAGTGTTGGTTCATTCTATGGCATTTTCCATCTCCATGACACTTCGTAAACTGAAGAGAACTGTAAGCTACCTTGATACATTTGAGCTTAAAATCAAATGTGGTTTAGACCAAAGAGAATTTACCTTACTATAATGGGAAACTCTTCTAGGTGCATTAAACGAAAGTGCCCATTCCTAGTGTTGGCATAAATGCTGTCCCACCTTCATGGAAGTGTTTTTACTGATCCTGAACCTAATAGATACTATTCAGCATGGTTGGAGAAGGCTGTGAAGGAACTTGATTTCTTGGCTGTTCTTTGGTGGTAGCCTTATACATCATTAAGACAGTGCGTGTCTCTGTGGGTGTTCAGGATGTACATGTGTCCTCTGCTCTGTTGCCACAGGACTTGTAGGAGCAGCATGGCTCATTTTTCCACTGTGTGGTCTTGGGGGAGAGTATGCAAAGTAAGCCATGGCCCTCAAGAGGAGATGAATTTGTAGTGATGTTTTTTTCATCTCACCACATATGGGTGAAACTCAGGTTTTAACACATTTCTGTGTGGTTGGCAGTTTCTCTTCAAAGGATCCCCTGGGTTTTGGTGAGATTTATTTGACTGTCCTCATTGACCTGAATCCCTCACTTTGTAGGCCCCAGACTCACTTGTGTTTCTCTTTAGAAGTGTGAACACAGTGTGGTCAAGATAACAAACTGACAGCTCAGATGAAGAAAAGCTGGAGTAATGTGTTAGCTGGCACCTTTATCCCACTGCTATAAAAATGCATTCAAATTTGACTTGGAGAAGGATCTCTATATAATCCCACTGGTCATTGCTTGTCTGGTCTCTGTAATCCCAGTCTCTAATGTCTGCCAGGTGCCAGTAAGGATTGACACATACCAAGGAGTCTAAGTTCTGATTTGTGATTCTGGACACCTCTTCTACACTGTGGATTGGGTGTCCTCAGCACAAACCCCTGAAGTTGCAAATAGTGGTATCTGTACCAGCTGAAAGAAAAACTGCCTGGATCCCTTGAGCTACACCTTTAGTATAAAAATTTGCCAAAGAGAAAAAGACAATACTGTTCTGTTTCCAGTGACAGCCCAACAGCTGGTGAGGAAGAAAGAGGTTAATTTATTAAACTACGAAGTGTTTGTGTTGCTGTTTTTGCTAGGAGACTCCAGAGGTAGGAGCAGTCAGTAGTTTGCAGTCACACCACATATGATAGTGATTTAGAGATGTGTTAAAACATTTCAGCAGTTACAGGAAAACAAATATACACACAAGGTAGGTTTCATGTTTCAATCTGAAAATGTTTTATAAGGTATAAGGAAAAAAAATCGCGTTCTGAAAAATTACATTGGTCAAATTGCACACAGTGAGCTTTTCTTTCCTCAGGATAAAGGGATTCTTTCTAGAATGAAGGAAGCTAAATATAGTTGCTTAGTTATTGGGTGGTGTCATGCAGTTGTACGCGGGAAGTTCTGCACAGTGCTGCTTGTGCCAGAATCAGTACTTGCTTCTTGAATCCAGTACAGTGCAAAACCTGGTGCAAACACTTGCAGTGCCAGTTTGCTTCTGTCAAGTGGATATTGGTATGTCATGTCATATCATCACTTCATCTTGCTTGAAACAGACTGAGATTGCTGAGATCCTGCAGTGTAGCTGTTGTGCTGTGCATAAAGAAATAATCATTACTGCTGCCATTGTTTTTTTCTGTATGTTTGCCTTCTCAGTTCAGCGAGCTTCATTCTTTGCTGCTGCTGATGAAAATCACAGACCTGTGAGTGCTGCTTCCAGTAGTGATCAGGCTGAGGACCAGCTTACTGCACAGATAAAGCCTTATACAGGGTAAGGAAATACACCAAATGTGCAGGCTTCCTCAGCTACAGACCAAGGAAAAGAGTAGGAGTATCTTTGGAAGTCATCTCCATGCTTCACGTAAGAACTCTTGAAGAGTTCTCATGAGGATGGTATTAGAAGGTGAAAAGAGAAGAATTTAAGTCCAGTTGAACCTTTTTGCATGTTTTTTTCTTGTCTGAGATGTTCATTAACCTGTCCAAAGCAATGGTAATTCAAGGCACATATAATGAGTTCAAGTAGAAAGAAGTCAAGTGATAGGATGGCCCCAGTTAATCACAAGTTAAATTTGTTCTGTTTTTTAATGAGCTGCATGTCTTCCATGTACTCTTTATTATGTTCATTTTGTGAATTCTTGGTGTAGTCAAGTGCATACCTTCATAAAGCCACTTAGTATAGCCAAAGCTGTTAGCTACCCCCTGTGAAGATAGTAAATCATATCCATACCTATTCTTGTTTCCTGCTTTCAACAGTAAAGAATCTCCTCCAACTCTCGCCTCTAAAGTGGACCAACTGGAAGGTTTGCTGAAGATGCTGCAAGAAGATTTAAGGAAGGTAAGCTTTTCATCTACAGAAGGATTTGTAAGACATGTATTTAGTGCTTGGTGGTGCTAATAACTGTGTAATCCTGCTCTGCCATGCCTGAGCGTGTGACAGTCTCATCCTTGCATGAGAAAAAGACATTTCTTTGCCACTTTTCTCAGGCTTCTAATTATGCATGGCTGGAATGGCGTGTCTCAAACTGTAGGTGTTAGATTCCTCTGCTTAAGTTAGGAGGGTGATTTCACAGTACCTCCACTGCTAATTCAGGGGCCACTGAGAAAGGCTGGAAGTTAGTCTATATAAATGTATCCCTGCTGATGTTGAAAAGTTGACACTATTATCTAAACATGTGATTTCTGCTGTGGAAACTTCTGTATTGTTTTAATGCCTACTTGGTCCAAGATGGATTTGTTGTAGTGGGATGAAGTCTCTTAGCTGACAAAGTGTTTGCAGAAAGATTCCTTACCCTTTACTTAGCTAACCATCAGCACTTGTACATACAGAACAGATCGTGCCCAATTTTATTGGACCACCTGGGGAGCCAGCTTCTATATTAGAATTTAATACAGAGAAATCCTGTTTATTCAAGCAAAACGTGAGGAAGGAAATGTCACTCATGTCCCTTGGATATAAACGCGTGTGTTACCGCACATAAAATCCTTAAAAAGAACGAGACTCATGCTCTCTTAAGAGATTCTTGCTGCTCTATATAGATAGGAAGCATGACCCAAAATTTCCACTAAGATCTCTATTTTTCCTTATGCCTAAGGAAAAAGAGGACAAGGCCAGCCTTCAGGCTGAAGTGCAACATTTGCGGGAAGACAACTTGAGGTTACAGGAGGAATCCCAGAATGCAACCGAAAAACTGAAGAAATTCACCGAATGGGTTTTCAACACAATTGATATGAACTGAGAACGGTGTACGGGGAAGGAAACTATCTGTTATGAATATTATTACTGGGACTTAAGCTTTAATGCCACCTTTATTATGACATGTGAAAGTATAGTCAGAGCAATTCCCTGTTCTTCATCCTCCAATAACCCTTTTTTGCATCTCTGCGCGCACTCAGAACAATTGCAGATCAACAATCAATGTCTGCCTTTTGTAGAAAAAAACAAAGTAAATAATTTTAAAAAGGTAAAATAAAAGTTTAACTGCTAAAATGTGAATGTCTATTTTTTGCACATTGTCTCTTTATCTGTTATGTACAAAATGATTTGGAGGCTGGGATCAGGCTTGCTGTTCCGTCTGCCTCTGTTTCCATTAACTCCTTTCTCTCTGTTTCAGGTAATCTGCTTTTCCTTGCAGCTTTGGCAAATATGACATCTAGAAAATTAGAAAGAAATGTTTTCTTTACTGCTCTTCTAACATTGTTTTCTGAAGTATGCCACAGACACGGGGATGTAATGCAATGTTTTAGGTGTCTCCTTAGCAATTGCGCTTGATTACTAGTGCTACCTTCCCATACATTGCAGAGAGCGCGTGTCCATAGCGCATGGTACAGTACAACCAGCATCACAGCTTAGAGAGAGACTAGAGAGGTGAGCCATGGGCGTGAGGCATATTATCACACATCTATTGCATTAGCATTTCTGCTGGCCTTTGTTTCCTGTGGAAACAATGGCTGCAAGTACCTTTACAAACAGCAAAACTAGGCATGCTGCAGTTCATACCACATCAGGCAGGCTGAGGCATAACTGAGCACTGTTGCTGGATCGCTTAAGTACAGCCCCCTTCCCTTCCAGGGGAGTCTGTTGCTTGCATACGTGCAGGAGACTTAGGCTGAAGTTGTAAAGAGATTAAGATTTTTTTTTTCCCCCCCTGAAATGTCTCCATGAAAATCCACACAAACCATCACTGTGTACCTACCCTCCCATTCCGTTTCTCTGGTTTTCTCAAATCACAGCAGATTTGAGAAAAGTTTATTCAAGTTGTGTTTTATTGCATGAGAGATCTTATAAATCCTTTACCGTGGAAGATAGAGGAATATGTAAAGGGGAATTAGAGAAGTGTATTGTTCAAAGCACTGGGACAGGATTTGAGCTCTGAAATCCCCAGTCCCCAGTGAAACTGTCTAGCACGAGATTTCCCAAACTGCCTCATGCCAGAAAAGTTAATTTCTTGTTCTTTGAAGGAACAGCTAACTTGCCACAACGTGTTACCTCTACAGAAAATACCTTTTAGGTGTCAAAATACAACTTCTAAGCGCTTCAGTCTGCACAGGCATTGAACTGTGCAGTGTGCTGAGAAACCTTTTCTACTCCCTTCTGAGGATACAATTACTACCTTAGTAAATATTGCCTTCCATAAAGTGCAGTGTGTTTGGGGGTTAATTTCGAGAGCCATCCTCTCTCTCCCCTTTATCACATTCTCAAATACACAGATTAAAATCACTGGCATAGTCTTGTCACAGACTTCCATGCTCTTTTCAAATCCCTTTTTCACGCTCTTTAATCTTGCTGCACACAAGTACACACTACACTTCAACCTCAAACTTCATTTGTGATGCTAATCCCCATGGAGTTCTTCTCTAATGTTTTGTCATGGAAATGGATCTCTTTGGAACTATTTCTGGAGTGCTTTTGTAAAGGTTTAGAATGTCTTGGGTTTTTTAATGACTTGTATGAAGGAGATTTATATAATGCCTGATATTATTTGTAAATGGGAAATATTGCTAACATCTCTGAGCATCCTGAAGTCTTGCTTTTATTCTCTTTTATTTTTAAGTTTGGTTTTATTTTATTTCAAAAACTATTTTGGGACTTGGGGCAGACTATTTATTAGAGTTTTGCAACAGAGTTCTTCTTGTATGATGCCAGTGATGGCTACTTGTAAAATTCTGACAATAAAACTCATTTTAAAGGTTCTTCTAAACCATTTTCTGATTTTGTTGGATTTAAGACTTTTCAGAGTGTCCATTTCTTCCTACTTCTTGTACTACTTTTCTCAGTACTTAATGATGCAAGAGTTCCATTCTCTATTAAATTCCTGATGTTTATCCCTTTGAAGGCCATTACTTGGGATGTAAAAACCACTTCATCCCTTGACTTCTTACTTGTATTATTGCACAAATGTATCTTCTTCCCCCATTTACAAGGATTTGCAACGTTTAACGATGACTCTGAGCTTCACCAGAATGACTGTAAAGGAGAGGCAGCCTTTCTTTATAATTCAACAGAATTTTAGAACTTACTTGGAAAAACTGAAGCTAATTTAGGTGAAAAACAAACTGTCCTGGCACGTCTGCCCAAGGACGCATACAGCTTTCAGTGTCCCAGAGCAAAACCTGTGAGCATGCAACATCAGGTGTTAGATTTGTGAGGGTGGGGCAGATAATCCATTTGTTTTGTTTTCCAGATCTCCATCTTTCACTTGGGAGATGACCTTGGAAGTGTTTTGAACACAGATTTTTTTTTGGCCCACTGGATCAGCATTTCGCACAGCTCAGAAATGTGGAACTAGGTCAGTCTGCGGGAAAGCGTCTTCCAGTTCACTGAATAAATCCCTACAAGGCATGTGGGGAAAGAAAGTTCATCTCTTTCTAGCAGTGGAGTTACCCAACCAAGAGAGCTCTGAAGCAGCAAGAACAAATAGAAGCATCTGATAAAAAATTGAGGTTGAATCTTGGAAAGAAAACTAGGTGCTGTCTTACCATTTGTAATTGGATACTGGTAATAGAGTTGAAGGAGAAAGTTTCCTTCGGGTCCAGGAGTTGCCCTGTCCACATTCGTAATGAATTAATGCCAGAGGTTCCCACGCTCCACCACACACTGTGCTAGGTCAGCCTAGACCAGTGCAGGATCCAACTTGCAGGCATCTCCTTACAGCCAGAGCAGTGACTGGCCTCAGCAGAAGGTGGGTGGCTGTGGGAGAAGTGTGCTAACAGGGGTCACCTTCCTGTTTTACCCATTTCTGCCAGAGTAATATTTTATGTTCCTGGAAACAATTTTGTATTCCTTGTCTACATTCCAGTACAAAGTTGCTGTTCTTCCTGCGACAGTTTTTTGGATAGCTGGATGGGGCTGGTACAGCAGCAGAAGTCTGCCTTCTCTCAAAATCCCCCAATCAGTGTGTGGTGCTGTCACCACAGAGAGGTGACATGCAGCTTGCGTGATGGATCATACTTTGATCAGAAAGTGGTGCTGGGCATAGGTAACAGGTCAGAGGGTGGTAACAGGGTGTGGTAAGAGGTGAGCTGTGAGGCACACGGGCACAGGGATTGTGAGGGGAGAGGGTGGTGGGAAGGGGACCGGGGAGCTAGTTATGGGGTCAGGGGAGAGGAGATGGGATGAAATGCAGCACATTCAGGTTTTACTCCTTTGACAGCGTGGTTACTGTATGTTGTGGGAGGTTGTGTTCCAGCTCAGTGAACGAGTATTGTGAGAGCCTTTTCCCCAGATTTTCCTATGGAAGGACAGGTCCCCATAAAACAGGCCTAACCTGGGAGGATTGACTTGTCTGCTTTTAAAACCTTTATGTAATTCTTCTCTCGTCTCTTAGTGCCTTCCTTTGGGCTGACAGCTAACAAATCCTCTTCTAAAGCAGTCAGCTCTCTCCTGGCAGACAGTTCAGCATGGTGTTAGTCCTGTATGGGAGCGATTTGCTTTGCTGCAAGACAGCTGGGGGACAGAGGTGGCTGCAGTTTATCTGATGGTATGGCATCTGAAACTGGATTCCCTGGAGGAGAGATGACGCTGCTCCCTTTCCACTGCTGCAGCTGGAGCAGGGTTGTGGGCTTTGCTGAGGTGGTTACATAGGTCATAGAAATACTCAGAGCTTTGCCATAAGTGCCCCTTTCCCCAGCAGCATTGGCTGGGCATGAGGTGAGTGGGGCTGGGAGCTGATGTGAGTTGGATTTGCTGGAGCACCAAGGGAGGCTGTGGCTGATGGCAGCCACCTACACCCCCTTTCTGCAAGGAAGGACCAGCTGCAGCCGCTGTCTGAGAAAGGCAGATCCTTGACCTCTTTCCACAGCAGCAGCCTCGAGAGTCACACTCAGCTTTGGGGAGACATTGGCTCTTGGGGACATTGGGGTGTTTTGCCCGTCTCGGGAAGCAAATCCCTCTCTTTGGCTGTTCCTGTGCTTGCATGGACCTGTCTCCCTGCAGAAGGTGATTTCAGTGTGTCACAATCAGCCTGTGTTTCTCCCAGATGTTTTGTGTCTGAATGATTTTAAGTGGGCTGGCCTGTTTGTGACACAGCAAGGTGTGGACAACTGGAGTGGGAACTTCTTTGGGAAGTAAAACCAGGGTGCTGCAGCAATCTGCACCAAGGCCTTACCAAACTGCAGGGCTGAGGGCTGCAGAATTTGTGGTCTATCACAAGGTAACTCAAGTTGGAAGAATCCTCAGGAAGTCTCTTGTCCAGCCGGTTGCTCTGGACTTTATCCAGCTGGTTATTGAAGAAAAATATCCAATGGAGACTGCATGGTCTCTGGGGGCAGTGCATTAATGTCTTAATCATGAACAAGTTTTTATCAGGGTTAATAGTAGAAAGGTGTAACCTCAGCAGCAGTTGCAGGCCGTTTTTTGCCTACATTCCTCCAAGAGTTCATGACACAGGAGTCTATAACCTCCTTGGAAGTCCACAAGCTGTCCCTTGCCCGGGGCTAGCAGCAGAGCCACCCACATTTGCTGTTTTCCCTTTGCTGAGCCTGGCAGAAAAAAGACCCTGCAGCTTGGTGGATGCTGAGCGTTGTTTGCTCCACTCCACTAACCAACTTCCTACAGTACAGTTCTGGTTTGTTTCTAGGGATTTTTCGTTTCTGTAGTCAGTACTGCTTATTCATGCTTTAATCATGGCCCAGATTGAGCCCCCTGGTTGTCCTTCACTCTGCTGCCTGCAAGGACACACGTGCTGCTGGCTGGGGAGCCACAGCTGCAGGCAGAGGATGCTCCTGTCCGCTGAAGAAGCCCATCAGCTATTGGCATGCAAAGAGGACAGAGACTGAAACTAGAATGTGTTCAAGGACTAGGATTCAATATGGTTTCCTAACCTCATGTTGTGATAGTGGCAAGTGCCACCAAATAATAATTAAAAAGAGGTTTCACGCCACAGGGCAAAAAAACAGGGACTTGTTCTGGTACTGTTTTAAAGTTCATTTCTGTTCTTTCCTCTTGCTTCCTCCCACCTCCTCCTGCACTTTTCTTCCAGCAGTTTGTTTGCTTTGTCTGGCGGCTGCTGACTGCTGTTCTTCCTCCCTGGATCTGGTGCAGCAAGAGGGGCAGCTCTGCTGATCCTGGCAGGGAAGCTGTGTCTGCCTGTGGCCGAGCTGAAAGGCAAGACTGAGTCAAGCAATTGAAGCACTTAGCTGAATTGAAGAGCTTGACTGCCTACTTACTTTGTGAAAGGAGCCGAGGCACATTTGCATCTTCTTTGTAGCTCACACCCAAAATGAGTTTGCTTAGCTGAAGCTGAGAAGCTCGGTAACTTCAGTGTTTGGAAGGAACAAGCTATGTCATGCACAGGTTGCAGTGTGCCAGAGATAATGCCTCGGATGTGTCTGCCCACACGCGGCAGAAACAACCACTGTGTGCTTGCCTGGCCCTTCCTCCCTTGGGGGTTTTAGTTCCATCCAGCTCTGCCCAGAGGAGCAGCCCAGAGCTCTGCTGTGCCAGATTGTGCTGCAGGCATAGCAGCACATAGATGGTGGACTGGGGACACTTCAGTCTTGTTTCCTCTCTGACCCATCACAGTGGGATAATGTAAGCGCATATTTACTTGCTTTTAACATTTTTGTGGCACCTTTTTTTTTTTTTTTTTTAAGAAAAGGTTAGATGTTTTCAAGCTGTGCACAAGCATTTGACAAATGCCATTCTTCCTTGTTACTTCCCATTGGTAGACTGGTCAGTTACCACAACCTGCAAGTCCTAATAGTGTTGACTGGCAGATTGTTTTGTGACCTCCTTTGCTTTATATTCTTCCTCAGGTCAGGCTCAACACACAGCCCGGGGAAAAAGAAGGGGCAGAGAGGAGTACATAGAACTGACTTTTTGCCTATTGAGTATTTGCCTCTTAATGCTTGCACGTGTTTTGCCATGTGTTTGTGTTTTGCCATGTGTTTGTGTTTTGTCTGTTGAAACTGGAGAGTTTTACATGTGTGAAGTTTTCTGGCTGATCTAGTCAGCTAGGTAGTCCCTCATGGGGGGCAAATACCTGAGAGCTGCACCTATTCTGCTAACTGTTCAAGCACTAAGCAAGAAATTGCCTCCTTGATGAAAACGTGATAAGGTTTACACATGGCACAGAAACGTTAGTCTCCCTATTTGTGATTTTTCTTTTAAACCTTCCACGGCCTAAAAACAACATTCTACCAGCATTAGTTCCACAGCTCTGATTTGTTTGGTCTGATTTTGCAGTTAGATCTCAGTTCTCCACTAAAACCCTGTAGTTTTTAGCCACATTTGGTTTTTAAGTCAGCCATCTTTATTAGACAGTCAAAATATGGGTCATAGCTTACATAAGGGAGAGTCATCACAATCACAGCATGTAGTGTGGGTCTCTGGTCTGCTGTAAGGTGTCCTCCCCAGGTCCTGCAGTCTCGGGCATGCTACTGGCATCGTGTTGGCTTTGTGGCTGGAGCAGGCAGAAGTGATGGGAAATGCCTCTGAGAAAGGTGCTGGCAGGCAGACATCCCTGTCTGAGGTCAAGAAAATGCAGGTGGGTTCTTCACACAACAGTCACTGGAGGAGCCGCAGCGGTCCTGGACAAGAGCCCTTGAGGTGTTTTCCCAGCAACATAGTGGCCAGCAGAACAGGAAAAACCAGGGCTGCTCGGTGTGAGATGCCAACCATTTCATGACAAGAGAAAAGGGAGAGGCAGAACGAAACCCTGCGTGTAAGTGCACACCAGTCTCTCTCTTACTGAAGTAAGAAGTGGCAGAGTACTCTTGGAGCATGCCTGTGGGAAAACAGAAAATTTTGCTTAGGCTTCATGAGATGTTGGGATTTTTTTGTGTGGGGGGAGGGATGTTAAGGAATACTTGCAGTCTAGTCTGTTTTAAAATGGAGTATTTTTAGTGCTTTTATATAGGGCAGATTTGAAAAAATCGAATGGCAGTGCCTAAATACACTGATAAAGGCTGGATCAGTTTCACAAGGTGCTGAAGTGGGTTAAATTCTGAATTTCTGCTGGTTTGTGAACTTCACCTCTGTCCTCACAAGAGGGGAAAAACCAGCAAGGTTTCCCCTTACATAGCTTTGTACTTGTGGGCTTTGTAGCCACAATCAGTTCAAAACAGGAGGAGGCTTGAAAGGAACTGGCCATGCTTTCAGAACTGCATCTCTTTGCGTTGGTAAAGAAAACAGAAGAATTGGAGTCCTTTGGGACCTGAGAAAGGTTGCAAAATGAGAAAGCAGGCCTAGATTTTTCAAAGGCACCACAGGGCTGACTGATGGAGTCTGACAGAGATCTTGCAAAGGGCGTGGAGCAGGTGGGGTCCCCAGCTGGCAGCAAAGCCAGCAGGCCTGCCAGGAGCACACAGCAGTTCTGTGTGCCGGTGGTCCTGGGCCTGCCACTGTGTCCCTGGGCCAAGGCTCTAGACTGAGCTCAGGAAAGGCTGCCTGACCTGCTGCTTATCCCATTGCATCAGCTGCTGTGGCTGCTAAGTAGTTCTTCACACCCAGTCTTCAGGGCACCAGCGTTCATCACATAACTGCTACTGTGTACTCAACAAGGTTAAAGCCTTGCATGTAAAGCATGACCAAAAATCCCATCCTGCAATAACTTCCTGCAAGGCATTCAGAATTAGCAACATTTGAGGACATCTTAATCTTAGTGCCATCTGCTTTCCTCCAAGTTCTCTGTGGTCCTGGTCTGATAACACATACCTGAAGCTACCTGACAGGCAAATTATGGGATATACAACAATCCACTATTTGTCCATACAAGGCTTTAGTAATCAAACTATTCAGTGCCTTGTAATGGTATTTATCAGCCAGTCATGCAGAGACTTCTTAAATCCTAATAGCATGTTTGCATTCCTGCGATGGAAAAATATTCTAATGGATTTGTTTTCACATTTTCAGGGAATTATGTAGCATTACAGGCAGGACCAGGCTGATTCTGAAATAAATTTTTTAAAAACCCTGAACGTAAAGGATGTTACGCTTCTGGCCTGTCTGTAGCCATCTGTGTATTTAATGCCTTCCTGATGGCAGCTGAAAGTTTCTGCTGCCACCATATCTATGCTGTGAGATAGTTCTGGTTTAATTTCTGAGACCAGATAGATCAATATATTAGTTCTTATTTAACTGAAAAATCTTTGTTATCCTCATCTGGACATGAATAAATCCCAATAAAATAATTTTTTATTTATTTGATCTAGTATTCTACTTGATCTGAAACAATACGCCGCATCTGGGGTGCATCCAATCTCCAGCAGTTGATGGTAGTGGATGAGGTGGAAGCCAGCCTGGCTCAGTGTTCAGCACTGGGCATCTAGGAACAGATCCAAGAACAGGGCAGGTGTACAGGGTTATTCCCCTCTAATACACCTGCAGCAATTTTGGTTAGGGACTTCTTGACCAGAGGAGTCATGATTGTATGTAAAAGCCTTTTGGAAATATCTCTTTTCCAAACAAAGTCTGGTCTTAATCTTGGTTTTTGTATGGAAGTACTTTTAAATCTTTCCCACTTCTCTTGTCCAACCCCTTTACTTTCTGCTAAGTCCTTCTGCAGATGACAGGACCAGAAGAGCATGCAGTCGTTGGGGTGCAGGTGCACTGCTGTGCTATCCTCACATTCTCCACTGTGTTCACTACCCCTTCCCAAAGTATGCCTAACAATTTTCTAACTGCTGCAGAACATAAACTAAGTTGACATTATTTTTATGAATAGGCCCAAGAGCCCATCTTGATATAACAAGGCCAGCACTGCTTTTCCCATGCCCTTTAGTTTGAATTCTAGGTTGCAGTTTTTCTGCTGTCTTTTCACCTTGTCACTTGGTAGCATATGGTTGTTCTGTAGCTCTTCACCCTTCTGTTTTACTCAGCATGTCCTCATGCCACCGGGAGGTTTGTCACATTTATTACCCACTCATTTGCCAGGTAATTTACTAAGTTCACCAAATATCAGAGCCTTCAACATTCATCCCTGTGATACTGCCCTGGTGAACTCCCTCTGTCATGAAAGCTTGCTTGGTATTTCGACTTTTTATTTCCTGTCCTTTAATCATTCATCCATTCATTATCCTGTGAGTTTATATTCCTAGAGAATCTTTGGGGAAGCAGCTTAATTCAAGGTCCTTCAGTAGAATAAGCAGATGCTTGTATGCACTGTGTCTTTTTTGTCCATGCACTTCATGGCCACTCCAAAGGCTTCTAATAGAGTTTCCAGCAGGAAGACAACATGGGAGGTAGAAAGTGAGAGAGACATTGGAAGTTCCAGGATTACCTCCCTTCTACAGACACTCCAGGGTAAAGAGTTCATCCAGGTTACTGACTCTGCTTCATTGCCTCCTCTCTCCAAGAGGATTTGATGTTGCATCTTCCAGGGAAGCATCCTGACTACCACACCATTAGCTTAGCTTCTATTTTCTCCCAGCTTTTCTTGATAGATCCTCCTTCATTTGGCTTAAAATATTAATTGACTCAGGGATGGGAATTTCTAGCCTGGTGACTGTCATTTAGGTTCTGTTTGACCCATTCCTGTTTCAGTGAGTAATGGGTTTCTGCAGTTGAAAGTGGAAGCAATGGCAATGAAAATGAATTGCATGCAGCCCACATCTGAGGATGATTGAGAGATGTAGAACTGAACAGACTTCTTTCAACTACTTCTTCAAAGTGAGGCCCAGTCTCCATCATCCACCGGCTCCTTTTCCTTCCGGGGAACACCTGAACTACTGAACAGTCCTACGCTGTCTTCAAACACTTAGAGGGGTGATGCGTATGGGGAAAAGGTGGGGACACTGGAAGTGGAACAATGCAGGGATGTGCATGCCCAGAACTCTTACAATGGGGAATGGAATGGGGACCTAACATGTATCAGGTAAGTTGGAAGGAGAGATGCAAGGAGAGTTAGCATATCCTGTGCTGCACTTGGAGAAGTCAGAAAACCCAATAAAATAAAACAGGATGGGGAGAAGGCAGGTTTGAGGCACACACAGCTGTCTTGGGTGCAGGACCTGCAAGTAATCCTTGGAATCAAGAACAGGACAGCAGGCAGAAAAATAGGTGGGGAGGTGTGCTGAGGGGCACAAAGAGCTCCCAGCTGCTGTGGTGTCCTGGGAGCCTCCTGTTAACCCCTCACATATTTGAGACCTCCCAGTGCTCTGACAAGCTGCAAGCCAGTTTCAGCTCCGTTATTTTGCCAGTGCCTGGGTTAGCTCTTCAGAGTATTTCCCCTTCTTGTGGATGTCACTGCTCTGAGCAAGTGTCTTGTGGATATTCACAACCCCCTGGCAGAGCAAGGGAAAGCAGAGATGAACATTACCACATTATGGTGGGGAAAAAAGAATGTGGCTGAAACCAGGTAGATATAGGAGGGTGACAATGAAGTCAAATGACAGCTGATCAGCAAGGAACTGTTTTAACCTTTAGGTTTGCAATAATGGTGTAAAGCTCTGGACAGGAGCAGAGAAACACTTGCCCAGCTCAACCCTTTGACTCTTCTGTCCTTAGAACCTTGCAGATGCAATTACAGCTCTCTTACCCAAGTAAAACAAAGCACTTGCACTTATCCCAGAGAGACTAATCCTGCTGTGTTCCCTGAGGATGAGCTAGGCATAATAAGACTCTTTTTGTACCTATTGTCTGTGATAAAACCAGAAACCCTTAATAGGTTATTAGCTGATACAATGATACTCTAATGCACTTTGTAATTCACTTTTTATTCATGAGGCCTGGCAGCTATTTCCACAATGTGCTTCAGGACTGCATGGTCTCCATGGAAAGGTTTCTTCTTGCTGTGTCAGGTACTTTGGATATCAAGAGATGAAATGTTTGTGCGTGGCAGGCTTTCTTCCATGTTTTTTAAAAAGGCAGAAGAATGCAGTAAGCTATTGCCAAGACAGAGCCAGGAACTTGGCTTCAGGACTCTCTGGCCTCATAATAATTTGGACCTAACTGTTTCTCCCATCACTACTATAATTTCTTCAGATGCACTTAAAGCTCTTGGAAATTGCTGGGTCCAAGGGGGTTTTGGAGTGCCACAAGGTTGCTTCTGTTTCACATTCCAGTCACTGCACTTACCAAGCATTCAGTTCTGGGAACAGCCTTACGATGGCTGGGAGCTGCCCAGATGGTGGCAAAAGCCCCTTGACTTGGAAAGGATTTTCAGCAGTAGAGAAGATTTCTGATCCATGCCGGATGAAGTTAATAGGAAGATCTGCACTAAAATCAGGATGTGCTGGCTCACACTGGGTAGGGTTTTGGCAGCTTGCATGGCTGTCAGATTGCAATGTTATATGCCTTCAATGGCAGACAGGAACTGGGAGAAGAGCAGATTGTGGCCTGCCAGGCAGCTGAGAATTAGCTTGATGCAGTAGAAGGGATCTGATATCACTGAGAACACCGACTTTCATAACGATGAAGGGGAGGTGGGCAGGAGCCCATGCTTGTCTTTAGCATGTTTTCCTGACCATGGTTTGAAAAGCAAAAAAACCAAACAAGCAAACAAACCATTGCAAAGATGAAGAGTGTAACACCTGAGAAATGCCAACCTTTGCCAAGCGTTATTTCCATGTCTAGGGTCAAGGAGGTTTTAGAAATGTGTTTTTCCTGTGGCAGCTTGGTTAGGGCTTCTTCTAGCCAACATCCCTCGGTCCAGTGAGTACAGTGAGATCTTTGACCTTGACCAGAAGAAATAGGCCAGGTTCTAAGTAAGTGCACTTCACAATGTGACCAGAACATGTCTAGTGTATCTCACAGATGCTGTATGTAAGTCGGACTGGTGTTCTATAACAGGCTACTTTCAGTTGCTGCTGATTCAGCTGCCCTCAAGGTTTCAGGCATCCGGAAGGCTTTTCTAGCTGGCCCTGCAGGGCACTCTGATCTCCTCCCTGCTGCAGGTATTTGAAAGTAGACATGGATGCGGACCTGGAAGCTTCTTTGTGAGACGTGCACCACATGACTGGGAAGCAGATTCGCGGTGGGATCAAGTGAGCAGTCCTTCCCTCCCTGTGCTTCGTTGCCCCGCGGTGGCAGGTGAGGGGCTCCTCTCATTGCGGGCTTTTAAAGCGTCTCAGGGAGCAGCCTGGTGAAACCCGGCAGGGAAGATGTGCAGGCCTCGTTGGATGCGGGGGACAGAGACCCTGGTAAGCCACGTGGAGGACTTTTTTCCCTCCCCACAAAGTAAAAAGAAAGAAAAATGAGGGAGGCTCCTACACGACCCCTGCGATTCTGGGGATGACTGTGGCGGTCAGTGCGGTCACCGAGAACAGGGCTGTGGGACACCCTGTACTTAGAGGACAGGCTGCGATCCCTGCAAAGGGCTTTGGTCCAGAGAGTGAAGCCAGGAGGTCCGGGTTGGACAGTCTGTATCCAGGCTGATGAGCTGTGCCACTGCCCAAGGAACCGCGCCGCGACCTGGGACCTCCCGGGTCACCGTCACCCCCAGGTCCGCCTCTCGGGGCAGCGGTGTCTTCCCTCAGTCCCTGGACACAGCCGGACGAGGAGCCGGGGAGGAGCCCCAGCTCCGGCGGGGATCCGTCCCGGCTGCGGGTTGTGCGGCGGGAGCGCTGGGAAGGGAAAGGCCGTGAGGGCTGGGCGGGGCGGCAGCGCCCTCTGCTGGTGTCTATCGGCAATGGGGGCTGCGCGTCCTGCCCGGGAGCGGCCCCGCCGCCCGGGCCCGGTCTGCGCGGTCGTTCTGGGGGCAATAATCTTGGGCAAGTCACTTTATGTCTCTCTCAGATTCCCTGCGAGGGCAGTGGGCACAAGAGATCCGCTTTGAAAGTGTTTTGAAATCTGCCTGTAAAAGATTGTAGGAACCGTGCTCTCTGCTAGTAAACACCACCGTGTGGGAGTGTGTTACCGGTGGAATGGTGAGGACATGGTGCAGCCACACGGGGACTGCCCATGTTGAAGCCCAGGTTACTGCAATAACTTGCTTTCCTTTGCGGACCTGAATGCTGTCTGCTGATAAAAAGATCCCGCAGCCTACAATTCTATTTCTTAATCTATGTGTCCACTTGTTATTTCCAGCATAAATGTTGTATTTTGTTTCTTTAAGAAATCAGGGCTCGTTTATCTTCAGTTTTCAGCTGCCTTTCTGAGGGGCAACTGTGTGCTTCCCAGCAAGTAAATGGTATTGATATTATGTAGCTGTCACGAGAAAGAAGACGGCATGCTGGTAGTTTGGCAGCAGTTCCCTGTTAAAAGAAGGCGTGTAATGATCTTATTGCCTGATTTCCCTGCTTTCCTCTTGCTCCATATCTTCCACAGCTGCAGGCTGGAGATTAGAAGAATTGCTCATCCTGGTTTTCTAGAAAAATTCCCTTTTCTCAAGCATGCTCCTTTAGCTTTTTATAAGTGGCAGCTCTGCTCAAGCTCTGTTTCTCCTCCTACCTTTTTACAGCTGTAAGATACTTTAGATGTGTAGTGTGATTGTCATAGGCCATTTTCCTCCCACTGTGCTGAATCAAGGCTATAGACAGCAGAGTTTCTTAGCAGGTAGAATCAGCTGTCCAGGGATAAGAAATGTGCAGTTCCTGCTTTCTACATCCACTGTTGTGGACTAATGGATGTGGTCGCTAATCTTAAAGCAGAAGCAGAACATACCCCAGCTGCAACTTAGTGTTTCTTGGGATCAAGTTTTCTGTTGTTCAGCCAGGCATAAAGTGCAGGTAGGGTCAGTTCAACCTACAACCATGATCTGTAAAATTGCTGCTGCAAATGTTCTTCAGCTAAAACAAAATTGCTGACTGTTTTTTGATGCTTCCAGTTATGTAAGGTAAGCACAAAAACAGTGATGGGATGCATCATTCCTATATAAAGAGCTGGTTTGCTCACAGGGTTTGTGAAACAGAGCTTTTGGCACACTAGGAGGATCTTTCCTAGAGGCAGCTGGCAGCTCCCTGGACCCAAGGAGCAGCTGGGTGCAATGTGGGGCTGCCACATTGCCTGGGATCACAAATTTGCAGCCACACTGAGTACGTTGATTAAAAAGAAAGGGCAACAGGAGGAGGGATATCCTCTGTAGGCCTGTGCCTCAACAAGGTCCTGAAGGCCAGGCCATTCTTCCCCCTGTGTATGTCCATTACCATCACCATAAAATTCTTTCAGCCCTTTTTCTATAGTAGGCTCAGAGCTGAAACACTCAGCTGTATTCTGTTGAGCAAGCTGAAAAAGTACAAGCAGTTAGATGAGTGGTGAAAAATTTGTCCTTACAGATTTGGCTGAAGAGCATTCTACGCCTACAGTCCCCCCAGGGCAAGAAGAGTAAAGACAAGACACAGGATTTGGTAATGCAGTTGTATGCAGTGAGCTCTAGTCTTCCTGGTAACAATGAGCAAGAACTGAAACAAAACTCAATTTACCTGCTGCTGCAAACTCATCCTTCTGCACCTGTCTTATTTCGCTAAAAGAAAATGTGGATCAGCAAAGCTGGAAGTACTATCAAAAACTGACTCCATTCCTACCTTCAAAAAGGAGGAGAAAGAATGCCAACAGGTAACCTGCCAGGCTACTAACTTTCTCTGATGGCTTTGCTTCTTTCATCCTCATGATCCTTCTGCTTGTAAGAAATTCTTGGACTCTATGCAAGCAAACACAATCCCCTGATATCCTGCTAATGCTGTTGTGGGAAAGAGGCTGTATAATACCAGTAGTAACTTGTGCAGAGACCTGCCTGTCCTCCTGGAAGCTGCAGCACTTTGCATCATCACTTGTCCCGTGATGACGTGAGGTTGGTCCTTATCCTACATAGTGTTTGCAAGTGCTGCACTCAGCAAGGAGGACACAGGGTATTTCAACACACTGAAGTTCTTTGTGCATCCACATTGCTAAGGTTAATAGGTTATTAATTATGCAAAAACACAGTGAATTGAGTGAGTGGTCCACACCAAGCCAGCTAGCCCAACTCAGAAGCACTGTTAAAGCCTGATGTGGATTTGGAGAGGTGGTGTGGAGAGAGGCTGCCCCTGCTTAGAAGCTTATTTTAATGCTGTAGTGACAGTATGCTTGGGATGGGTTCCCCTGACTTCTTACCCTTTCCCTCTAGCCCAGGTCCTATCAGGGGTAAAAAGCCTGTTCTCTGGGAAAACCTAATCCCGAATGATCCCAGGCTCCAGCACTCCCCCAGATCTCTGCAGTGGTGTGTTCAGCATTTTTCCAGCAGTCTGGGGGAGCAGAGAAGTCGCCTCATGTTGCCAGATCCTCCATACCCCCAAACATGAGGGAGAAAGGCATCCAAGAGCTCCAATCTTAGTTTCTAGTCAGAGACTAATGCCTGCCATGTTTTGTTACACATTGAACTGAGCCAGCTGGTGTAAGGCACTGGGGATGCTTCAAGGGGGCACCGTCAATTATAAACCTGTGCAGCACCCTGTACAATTTAGATGAACTTTCCCAATGCTCCCACAGCCATTGCAGTATAAAGCTACCAAATAATAATAGCAACAGCACTCTGCTTTAACACAGGAAACATTAATCTGTTTCAGGCTCTTGCCTAAAAGTACAAGGATTAGATCATATACTAAGAGCTGTTTTGGCATGGGGTGGCCTGTAGTCATTCTAGTCTTCTGCAAAGTGTACGTGAGGGTCAAGCCTTAATTGACTGTTTTACATGAGGAAGACAGAATTCTTCTCTTTATATACAGGGTTGTTTATGACACAACACACTTTGAAAAAAATCTCCCTTAGATTTATCCCTTTGCAGAAAGGGATAGGCAGAAATCCAGGTCTACAACTAATTTTCAGTAGCCTCTGTTGTTCAGTGGTTTATTGTCCAGCCTTACCTCCTCCCAAAATAGTGCTGTACTTAGTTTCAACCTTAAAGTATTTCTAGAAACTGCATATCCTCTGACCTTGTCCCTCCTTTGAGTTATTATCCTCCCTCCAAGGGACTTGGCTGTTAACGTTTCAGAGCTGATGAGAATGAGACTGGCCTGGACTGCCTGCCCAGGTGAGTCAGCAGAGCAGGAGTGCTTCTGCCCAGGCTTCACATCATCTGTTTGCAGAGTCCCTGGTACTGACTGGTACAAAAACCTGCCTGGCTGTGCCCAGTGCCAAAAGCATGAGAGGGAAGGGCCAGGACATGGGCAGAAGCAGAATTTCTTGCACCCTGTCTATCAGTATGTTGTGATTATGCCTTACGGAAATGTGTGTTCAACACAGGCTTTGATATACTGTACTACTAAAAGTAAGGACTGCTTTTATCCACAGCTTGGTTTCATGGGTCAGACTAGCACAAATTCTCTTGCGCTGTGCTACTTGTGGTGTAAGGCCCTGCCTGCCCCCAGCGGTGGCAAAGCCCTCATTCCCTCGCCAGGGCTCTGTGCACCATGTGCTCCCAGCTGGGCCGGCTACGTGGGGCTCCAGACCCACTGGTATCAGGCTGGGGACCCTGGATTTCCTCGGATGTCCAGAACAGGGACCATGAAACTGTCCAGCCTTTGCAGAGAGGGAGAAGGCAAGGAGCCAGCATCCAGCTTCAGCTTTGTGATTAACAGAGTACCGGGTGCCGCTCTTCCATGGGTTCAGGCCTGATTTCCCAACTGCATATCACTGGGAATTGGAAGAGCTGACGACGGCATGTGAGGGGATGTGATGTCCCCGGGGGACAGGGTTATGCATCCTTTGCTCTATCACCTCCACTCTGGGTTACCTAAGCTTCTCTGCCGAGGAAGCGTGTGCCTGCTGCTCGCACCCACTAGGTGGAGCGGCTCCCTGCTGAATGTCTGCCGCCTGCACATTCCTGCGCAGAAACGGCTGGCTAGCAAAACGTCCCTGCATAAAAACAAGGTAGGGAAAACCGGTCTCCAGGAACAGCTATTGACTGATAAATCAAGAATGAGTCAGTTCAGGGCTTCAAAGCCCCCTTAAAGCTGTCTTTAGGAGCAAGCAAGCAAACATAAAGGCCGACCTTTTCACAAATGTTACCCTTGTAAGCCCCATGACAGCATTACCTCAGTGCTGTAGCACTTAAGGCAGGGCATCAGCCAAAAAGGGCTCCATGTCTATGAAAAGAACTAGCCAAGATGGCTATTAAGGTGAATATTTAGGAAGGATTTAAATTTTTATTTTACTAACAAACTGAAAAGTAAACAAAGCAAAGAAAATAAAAGCATTTTGACAGGAAATTTTAAAAATCTGAATGTATGGGGGTTGCTTCATTTATTTTATTAATAAACCCCTTATTCCTCCACTTATTCTCTTCTTCAGGCTAAAGATTGCAGGGAATTTTAAAAAATGTTGGCTACCTAAAAATGTCAAGTTGGATAAATTTTCTTCATCTTTGTTGTGATTACCACAAAATAAATTAACAAATTCAAAACGCATTTCTCCTTTCCACAGCAGGGTAAGGAAGAAATCCCCACATGCATCCAGCGGCATTTAAAGAAGGCTCAGGAGGTTTTACAGTCTCGTCTCTTTCTTTTCCCCTGAAGCTACATGAAGCAACCAGGAAAAAACCTCACATGAGTGAATGATGCTGCAGCCACCCACAGCTCCATCCTAAGGGGAAGAAGGTGTCCAGAGAAACACAACTGAGGATCCTCAGGGCTTGCTGAGCACTCCAGGATCAGTTAATCTTCAGCATTGCTAAAGAAATTACTGTCGCCTTACTGCTTTCTTTTTCTGGGTAGCAGCTCTGCATCTCATATCTATGGATCTCTTGGACCAGTTGTCTCCTAGACCTTTCTGTTAAAGCAGATCTAGCTACAGGAGGCACAACAGCCCCATGGGGGGACGCCTATCTTACTCTGTTCCCCAAAAGAATTGAGGGTGTCCTGAAGCCATGCCCTTCCCACATTTACTACTCTGCTTTGCCCAGAGATGCCTGTACCTCCAGTAGGGACCTGCAGTACAAAACAGTGAGATTGAATGGCTGATAATGCTGATTTCCTTCCCGTGACTATCAATATGGAAGGTTAGTCTCCTCATCAGCCCAGCCCCGGTGAGGTGGTTTTCTTTTTGAGGATGAGGTCAAATTTCTCTGGTCTCAAGCAGAAGATACATGTCACAGTTTAACTGCTGCTGCTAACTGAGTCTCACACAGTCATTCATTCACTTCCCCCAGTGAGATGGGGGAGACAATCCAATGTTGCATGAGTTGAGATAAAGGCAGTTTAATAGGTAAAGAAAAATCAGTATGTGCAAGCAAAGCAGAATAAAAAATTTATTCACTACTTCCCATGGGCAGGCAGGTTTTCAGCCATCCCCAGAAGGGCAGGGCTCCATCACACGTAATGGTTATTTGGGAAGACAAACACCATCACTACGAATGTACCCCCTTCCTTCTTCTTCCCCCAGGTTACAGGCCGAGCATGGTGCCTATGCTGTGGGATGTTTCTGTGGTCAATTGGGGTCAGCTGTCCCAGCTGTGCCCCCTCCCAACTTTTTATGCACCCCCAGCCCACTGGCTGGTAGGGTCATAAAAGAAGCAGAAAAGGCTTTGGCTCTGTGTGAGCACTGCTCAGCAATAACAAAACCATCTCTATATTACCCATGCTGTTTCCAGCACAGATCCAAAACATGGCCCCATACCAGCTATTGTGAAGAAAATTAATTCTGCCTCAGCCCAAACCTGCAGAATATAATAAAGCTCTTTTGATGGGAGCCTGTGAATGCAGCCCAGCTAAAAAGTATCTTCATGTCTCCTTAAAAAGGTATAGGTATCAAAGTGTTTGAGGTGCTATGAGTCTTCATTAATACTAGTGCACATTCTGGGTCCAAAGCAACTCCTGTTCCCCCATTATTTCCATGGCAGAAGGACCATAAAAGATGAGAGGACAGCTGAACTAGAACATCTAGAACATTAGCTTCAGGAGTACTGCTGCTACATTGTTCTGGGCTAGCAATATAAAAAATAGAGAATCATTTTCTCTTCCTTCATCATTGCATTCTTTCCAGTGCCCTGTGCAAGCCAGAGGGTGGTCAGTTCCTTTCTCAGTTAAATTTCCAACTTTCAAACTGGACTGACCTGTTTGCTCTCTTTTTTATGCTGTAGGAATTTCTAGTAACATGGGAGGAAATCTAACCTACCTACAGCCTTGATCTAAGCCCTTTCAGAACAGGAAAAAAGCTAAAAGCATTTCTTTAGCAGGGGTGACCAATGTGGAGACCATGGTAAAGGTCCATTCTATGTTTTGAAAATAATATTTTGTGTAACTTAATTGCACATTTTTGTACTGTAGCACATTATGACTTTGGAAGTAGGAGGTAAACATAATTCATGAATGGTCTTTACAGGACTGAATGAACACATGAATGGAGTTACCCCGGAGCAGAATGTCATACCTATGGCATTTCCCATGCTTCTGTTAAAGAACAGCTTCTATTAAAACATAGCTAAAGGAGGCAGAATGTGTAGAAGTCAAAGGAAATGGCATATCAGGGTTCTATGTAGGAGCTTGACTACCCAGGACAGGGAGGGAGGTGAAATTGTTGGTACCAGGGCTAGAGAGTTAATTAGGAAATGTCGTTCAGGGGCAAGCTTTCTCTGTGGACTCAGGACAGGCACTATGTCCTGTGCAGAGAGTAAATAGAAACCCTCTGCTTGACATTGAATGATCTGGCTATTAAGAAATGCATTTGTATTGTCACAGAACACCTGTGTATCAACACCTTCCTTCATCACTTGTTCAAGAAATTTGGTTTCTCATTGAATCCTCCTTGAAGTGTGTGGTGCAAGCAAGGGAGAACAGCATGTTAAAATTCTTTTACTGTTTAATTTCTTTCAGTGGATCCTTCTCTGAAGAGCTTCTAATGAGACTGACCTTTATTAGCTAATTAGACTCATTGAAATGGCACAATCATTTAGGTTTTTTTCCTTCTGTGCATACTCCAGATTAAGTTCTCATCATTAGGCAGGTTGGAAGGACACATGTAACCATATGTGGAGGTCAGCAGTGCATTGTCCACCTCACCTCTACTGCCACAGCTACTGAAATTGGCAGGGAAGCTGTGCTGCATGGTGCCAAATAATGGGTTTGACTACGCTGTGATAGTGTTATCTTAATTCTGTACCTATTTTTAGTGAGATGCATGCTTATGTATGTGCAAAACCGTTGCTATATATCAGAGACCAAGCCAGATTTTACAAATTCAGCATTAACAGTGTGGTAGAGAAAAACCACCCTGTTACAAGATCAGTCCAGACCATGAGGCTGTGCTGTACTGTCCTGCTTGAACAATGAAGTTCTGAAGGTTTAACAAATATTGGAGTCCCTTCAACTTGTTGTTCTCAGTCCAGCTGCCCAATGGGCAGGCTCCAATTTGGTCATGGTAGGCGCTGCTTTCAATCTTTGATAGCTCTTCTAGCAGATTCCTTTCTGATTTCATCCATCTTTCCCTATATCCAGAGATGGAAGTGGCACACACAGCAGGGTGGCACACAGTACTTGCCAGCTGGAAGAGCAGTTTAACCGTGAGATGACCTCAGCCATCAGTACCTGATTCCTGCATCACCCTCTTTCGATTTGGGAGCATCAGTGGGGTAACTATTGTACCCAAATGCCCTTGCAGGGAGCAAAAAAATCAGAGCATCTATCAGATGAAACCGGTTCCACATACCTCTGCCAGTTTTCGGAAAGAATTCTTACAGGATTGCTATTGCTCCATGCTGAGGAAAAAAGGGAAAAAAAAGGTAAAGTCTTTTGATCATCACTGCTAACTGAAGTCTTTTGATGCTGCTATTGTTGCTTTCTCAAAGGCTTGTTGATTTTCTGTGGGTCTAAGAGTGAATCAGTTTTATAATCCAACCTTGGCACCTCTTGCTGTTGAGAAGTTTGAACTGTGCTGTAGACACTGTCACAGGACCCCGTGGCTGAGCTCCCCCGTAAGGATGAATGGGAAATTTTCCTGTGCTCATGGCTCAGACCCAGTAAATTGTGTTAACACTTCAGCCATCCACTCAAGTGCTTTAAGCATGCATTTAACTTAGTGGCATTGTAATCCTCTCGCCTTGCACTGGGCTTTCTTTTTTCCTACATGAGGACAACTTATGACTATCAACTGTAATAGGAAGGTTTTCCAATAGCAACACCATTAAAAAGAGGCAATTACAGCAGTGTAAGAAAAACTTAGTAAATAGCTTGTACTTAATAGTAAGTACCTTGACTGTGACATATACATGAAGTTAATCTTAAGGGAATTAATTCTCCAAAGTCTCAGTTTGTTATCTTTTGTGCAAAAGCAAACTGTTTCATTAACATTTTATATGTGTAGGATTTCCATACTGCTCAATCCCTTCTTATTATCTTGTGTGCTGTGGGCTAGACATGGTGGTGTTTCATCAGCCTACCCTCCCCTGTGCTCTTCTTGAGCTGCAGGACTGGCAGCATCCTCTTTGAAGGGCCAACACCAGTTTGCAGCTAGTCCATTCTAGCCCACATGTGGCTCCAGAACCTCTTCCCTCATCTCTCCCTTTTAGGGTGTTTGATGTGTTCCAGCAGCATTTGCCTGCTGACAGTAAGTCAGATTTATATTCATATGCATTAATGTAGCAGAGAAAGGAATAAATGCAGCTCCCAATCTGCTTTCTGTAGGACATTTGCATTGTCAATGTCATTTCTCTCTCTGCTGTGTCCTCTCCTCTCCTCTGGAGCAGCATGGCAAGGGGGATAAGGATAGAACATCTGAACCTTGTGTCAGGTAATGACTGAGGAGCAAGGCAGGTGGCAGAAAATCCAGGGTGTTACGGTGAGCTGAGTTAGAGCATGGGTGAATTACTGTGAGTAACCTTGATAATGTGTAGTTAGTGCAACAGACTTACTAGAAAGATTCTGTTAAATTTCTCTATTAGACTGATTGCTATGATTTGCTGGGGGCTAGATGTACTTACGGAAGCTTTCCAGCAATTTCCTTGCTTAGTAGCTCTACTCTTTGGAAAGGCAACAGAAAGCTGTGTGTTCAAGGAGAGGGCTGAAAACATCACAAGGTTGACAATAAATGCAGGCCTATTCATGACACAATCCAATAACTGTAGAAAGCACAAAGACTTCCAAAAAACTCTGGCA
This sequence comes from Climacteris rufus, assembly GCA_013398175.1. NCBI lineage: Eukaryota > Metazoa > Chordata > Aves > Passeriformes > Climacteridae > Climacteris > Climacteris rufus. Next base: position 826,277 of record VZRZ01006846.1, on the reverse strand, counting down.
GAGTTCTCCTGCCTTGAGGTGGGGGAACTACGACATTTGCCAGAGCCAGTGGCTAATGCAGGCTCCTGTCGGGACTGAGCAGCTTAAGAACATTTTACTTGCTGCTGGCTAAACCAGGGAATAAGGGAATAATTTCACATTTGTATGTCCCATGGGGGTGCGCCNCCCCCCCCAACCTGGGAACAGAGAGGGATGGATGAAGGCACAGACACAGTACCATTGCAAGCACATTCCCATGCTGGGAGTGAAGTTATTTGCTCTGAATTAAATCAACTCAGAGACATCTTGCTGGCTCTCCCTGATGCAGCCAGAAGAGCTGGACATTGTCACACACAAATGTCCCCATGCGCACTCCTTGTTCTGCAGAACCACCAGCTGCTGCAGCTCCATCATAGTGACTCTTAGGGACATGGCACCAGCTCATTCCTGACTGATGTGACAGCACTTGGGAACCCTTGGAAATATTTACAACATAGGTTTTTATCCTCTTTCCAGAGTTGATATAAAATTCCTTTATACAAACATTTGAACTCTGATATGCTCTCTTAATTTACTGGCCTTCTTTGTACTTATTGGAAAAGTGGAAGGCATGCTCTTACTTAGTGTGTGACCTGAAAGATATTCCTGTTTGGCCAAGAAAGTTTATGGAAATGGTGCTTCCTGAAAATACAGGGACAGTGGCATAGACTGTCTTTATACCCTGTGCTCATTGTAACTCGCGATAACCACTGCAGCAAAAGAAGTCATTTGCCATAAAAAAAAATCAGGTATCAGTTTGTTTTTGTGTTCTCTTGCTAACACTCTATTGTGGGTGTAATAGAAGTTTGTTATGATCTCCAGTATAAGTTATTACCCATTCCACAGCTCATCTTGCTACTGCTTGTGTCACCAAATTTTCAGAGCTCTTTCCTGAATATGGTCCCTTGGTGTAACTTCTTAGTTAAAAATACCAGAAGACAGATAGAGATGCCATTCACCAGAGTTCAGGGGTGTAATACGTATTTTTATTACTAGGGAGTTGTTGCCCATTTTTACTGTTAAAATTAGCTAGCTCTGTGCTAGATAGTTTTCAAGGACTAGAAATCCGTAAACATAGCTATGTTATTGTAGAATTATCTTGTTATTACATTCCTTTCCCATGGACACAGATCCTTTGATGGACATTTCTTTTGACCACTGTAGTTAAAGACGGAAGTGTTAATTTTCTCCAATGAACTGTGGTTTCTAAAGGTGTATATAAGAATTAAAAGAAGGTGGGTTTCCCTCTTTCCTCCCTTTGCTCTGAACACGAACAGCTGGCTCCGTCTCCGTTCTTCTGCGTCTCCTTATTTCCGCGGTGATAAGCTTATAGTAATAGGGAGTACCCTGTTTACACTGAATTTTCCTGAGCAATGTTGGCCACGATGGTCATGGCTGATTTCTTAAATGTAAGACAGGTCATTCACAGTGTCATCCCACTGACCTTGTTGCTTCAATGGAGCTCCCTGTAGGAACAAGGGATGAACTCCCATGAACCTATGCTCTATCAGTGAGTGTTTCTCCTGTATGGAAAATTTTCTCTGTGGCTCTTCTGTGATCCACAACTAGCAGATTATTGCTAAATATTGCCTGGGTAAGGAGGAGGTGAAGCAGAGAATAAGGCTAAGGGACACTTGTAAGAAGAACTGACAGGACCTGTGCTGGGATTTGTATTGCTCATGTTGTTACTGCACTATTACTCCCACTTGAATGTATGTAGATTTTGGAGGTGATAGCCTCTATCTTGCTCCCTTCCTCATGCTCCTTCACAAAATCTGTTTGCACTAAGATCCAAAATAAATATAGATGGTGACTGTGGGTGACAGCAGAGCTTTTGGTTCTCTTTGTAGACAAACAAGGTGTGCATGTGGCTCCATTTGAACATAGAGCCTGGGACACAATGCAAACAGCTCTGCAGAGGTCTGAAACTTCACACTACCATTCCTCTTTCCATTCTTTCTGTTTTACTCTCACTACTTTTATATAATTATTTCTTTGCTTTTTCATCTGCTTTATTTTGTATGAGTATTAGTGTTTCTGTTCTGATCTGAAATACCTGAAAGTTAGTACTTCAGCTTAGTATATTTGTTATCTTTTATATTTACAATATTTCTGGATCCATTCTGAAAACTATGTTTCAGGGGTATGTGTTGGAGGGTGAGTACCAGAGATTCTGCATCAAACAACTGTACTGTTTAGATGAAAGCTGTAGAAAGCCCAGGGATTTGTTCTGCGAATTGTGAGCAGCCGTTTCCAAGACATACACGGGTTTGACCTGCCTGAATTTTTTTTGAAACTCATTTGAAATCTGAACTAGTTTTCAGGTCAAACTACAAATAAGACACTTGATAGTTCATTAAAGTGTTTAAAAAGCACTGCAGCAATCTGAGGTAAAATACAGAGCTTTGATAACAAAGCCTATGATGCCTTTGGGTTTTGTCACTGGAGTAACAATGTAAACTCTCCAAACAAGGAGGTCTGCGGTCCCTTGGGGGGGGTCAATATCCAGGCCTTGGGTTTTGGTTTCACCTAGAGGAAAAGTTTAAATTCTCCATCCTGAGATGTCATGTTAGCACCAGGCATCTGGTTTCCGAGGTCTGATATTGTTTAAATAGGTTGATTTAGTATTTGGTCCCTATGTGCAGTACTTGGTTACCGCACCAGTTGGACTTTTCTTCATGTAAGAAGATGACTTGACCCCCAGGGCCGAGGGTCCATGTGGCAGGACTGGCTGGTGCATCATCATGGGCCCATCCTTTTGCTGCAGGATGGCTGGGCCACCACAGTCTTTTTCACAGCACCTCAGAGATCAATGCCACCCGTGGGACTGACCATGCAGCAACTCAGCGCCAGCAGGTTAGAGCTGCCGGCCAGCATGTGTCTGAGAAGGTAAAAGTTCCCTTTGTCCTTTGCCAGCTTTTCCACCCTGTAAAGGAAATCTGGCCCTAAAAGTCGAGGATGTTTGATGTGCCAGTGGTGGCGGCACAACTGAAAGCTGGACAGTGTTGCCTTGACTTTTGCAGTTCTGGATGTTGTCATTCTTTTGTAACTAGTTTCTCACACTCTTCTATGTAAACATAGCCATGTTATTGTAACTGTATCTTATCATTTACATTCCTTTCTCCTGGACACAGAACTTTGATAGACATTTCCTTTGACCACTGTGATTGAGGGAGGATGAACTCATTCCTCCAATGAATAGTGATTTCTAAATGTATATATAAAATAAAGAAAGCGGGTCTTGCCCCCCTTCCTTCTCTTTCCTCCTGGCTGGTAACAGGGCTCTCTGTCTCTTCTTTTGTGTCGTTACTGCAACAGGACAGGACTCTTGGGATAGCCTATAGCAGATAAGCTGTCCTGTCAGACAGATAAAGAGGCACTATAACCCCTCCTTCATCCTGTTTTCCACCACCAGCTGGGATAGCACAGAAACAAAACAAACCAAAAAACCTACTGTGAATCATTTTCATTAAGGCCCTAATGCTTAATAGAAGTGTAATGCAGTATAAATTATCACAGATGTTTCCTGAACTGGAAAAGGATGGCTGGACTTTATTCCCTCCGTACACTGTTTAGCCCTGCAGTCCTAAAGGGTAGTTATCTTCTCCCAGCTATCTGGAAGCAGGTTCTGCCATCTTTACTGGCACTAATGGTGGCAGCTCTTAAATGTCCTGAACAAATGCAGCAGAGGAATGCAGGGAAGCAGTCTGAGGGCAGCATGTGCCTGCTCTGCTTGTCTTTGCCCTATTATTTCATCCTATGTATTGCCTTGTTCTCAGATAATGGCTTCCTATATCTGCAGCAAGCTTGCTTCAGGGCGAACCCCACCAGCTTCATCCCTCTGGCCAGCACTGCCTTTGGCTTTATGGAGCTCTCCCATGGTGGTTTTGTTCTTGAGATAATTCTCTGAAAGCAGAGCCATCACTGTCCAAATTCACCTGTCTCACCTCTCTTTTTTTTTACACTGTGTATGTGTATATGTATACATACATACACATATACATATGCATATATGTATGTTTGCCCTCCTCAAGGGCCACCAAGGGTAGTAGCAGAAGTTTGCCACTGTTTCAGCTGAAGCTTCCTGAAGGCCAGTAAGTCCTGGCTGTGTTTGCTCCTTGTGTTGATGAAGAATCACAGGATTCACTGGCTGAGGATGATGTTTGTAAGACGCTGATTTGAGCAACGGTAAAAAAAAACCAAACACCCACGACTGTTGTGATGCCTCTGGGCGTGGCTTGCGACTGGGCCCGGCCCCACCGGGCTGGGACTGTCGGTTCCTTCCCCGCCCCCGTGCGGTGTTGGTCCTTTCCCTGCCCCCACGCGGCAGCTGGGATGGCACAGCCCGGCTGGCAGGGGCCGTCCCGGCCCAGGGGAACAGCTCATTGGTTCCCATGCTGGGTCCAGACAGCCGACTCACTGGCCGGCGCCCCTGTCAATCATTGTGATCCTCCGCAGTGATTGGCTCTCCCGGCTGCCCTCCCTTTGCCCCCCCCCTCCCCCGGTCTTATAACACGCCCTGAGCGCCATTTTGGCCGTCTTCTCCGCACCATATTCCAGTAATAAAACCTATTGGCGATAAGCGGAAAAGAACCCTTTCTCATCTCTTTATTTCCCTGCATAAATTAAACCACTGTGCATGAGCTAAGCCAAGATCTGCGGGAGTTCTGATGCTCGGCTCACCTCTGATCAGAGACTAGATAAGGCCTGAGTCGTGTTATTTAGGCAAACGGGACCAATGCAAAAGACTCCGAGTTACTCGCGGTTTCTACCCGCGGGACACGACATTTTTCTAATCTTCACCAATCAGGACTAGTGTACTCTGGTGAAAAGATGGGGGAAGCTGGAGTGCTAAGGAATACCAAAGAACACAAAATTCACCAATAAATATTTAAAAGTGGATGGTGAAATGTCATTTTTCTCAGAAGAAAAACAAATATTTGCAGCAATGGGTAGAAGGGGGGGAGGGAAGGAGGAGAGAAGAATGTGTTAGTGTTCTGTAAAATTTTGAGCCTTTGAAGGACAGTATTTCCTTTTGTGATGGGTGGGACACTGGCAGATAATTACCTCAGTGCTTTAATTAACTGTGCTGAAAGTCCCTTCTGTTATTTAGGTCTTGGATTGTATATGCATTTTTTTTGTCTCTGCTTTAATGCCTAAAGTGAAATGCCAAACTCTGCATGATCAGTTTGCTGAAATGGCGTTATCTCATTCCACAGTCATGACTGTAGGGATGTGTTTTAGGTAAATGAAGAACAGATTTTGTACTCCTCATAAATCCCCTCTGTTCCAGTGTCTTGGCCAAAGGTATTTAAGTTAAAATGATGCAGATAATTCATCTATCCTGGCTTTACAGAATAGATACAAGCAAAAAGTGACAGGAGCATGTTTTATCCAGTAACATACCATTTTACTTGAAATACACAGCTCTAGAAGGTTTGTTGACAATGAATATGACATGTTTTTTTCCCAGTTAGCATGTGTGTGTACCAAGTGGCACTTTGATCTTTTTTGTTCTTGGCTTGGTGTCACTCACTTGAACTCCAAACATTAATGCGTTGACTCTTTTTTTGTCATGTAGTCTTTATATTTGCTTATACTTATGGAGAAAGGGTTTTGAGCATATACATACCTAGTCAGTTTTCCACTTACTGCAGATGGAGGTGTGTTATGTGCTCATTTTGAACTCTCTTTGGCAAGACAAATGTCAGCCAAAGACTAAAGATGTTGGGGAATCAGATAGTAAAGCATTTTTGTGTGAAACAGCTTCTGTCAAGTCACTTTATTACTCTGTCACCTGTACACAACACACCTCACAGCTGAAGTGTGTGATCTGCTTGGTGTCCTTAGAATTAGCATGACTTTCCCCATGGTCCCTAAGTCTGTCAGTCCTTACCATCACCACCTCACTTCGTGAGACCTGCCTGTTTTGTGACAGACCTATTATTTTTACCAAAAGGATTGGTCGTCTTCTAGATCACCAAAGATGCTTTTATAGGTACACACTCCAAAACGGCCCTTCCCTCTTGTCAGCAAATGGCTGAGTTTGATCTTGTTGACACAGAGGGTTGTGGCCTACCCAAGAACTTCTCTTCCATGGTGTCAACACCGCAAAAAAATTCAACTCCTAAAATGTTGCTATTTCACTTATAATTTTAAATAAAACCTCAAGTTGACAGTAGCGTTATTTTTTCATGAGTGTGTGGTCTACTTTTTCATTCCCAAGTGCAATTACACATCCCTCTCTGAATTTATTTTTGTGTCATCTGAACACATGTTTCTTCAGTAATTTGTTTTGGATCTTTAAGCTTTCATGAAGAAAAATGACAGGATAACTGCCAAATTTCCATTATTTGCTATTTTCTGAGTTACTAAGTGTAAAATTACAGGCAGGAGGAAGGTGAGCTTGGAGGACACTGGGTACATTTGGAGACCTCCAAGGCTACTGCTGGGATCAAGGAACACCTGGCATGGTGTCAAAGAAGATGAAAATACCTTCAGGCCTTCAGAAAGGAGAAGGATGTGGGAGGTGAGTGACTATTGTGAAACAGGGTGGTAGTGCAGACTGTTCTGGGAGAGACCACAGAGGACAGGAGAATTTGACAGCAAACTGGGCAAAACGGTGATGGAGAGTGTTCTGCTTCAGCAAGTGTTTGTACCAGGAAGCAAATAGAGATGTTTCCCCACAAGTTCAGACTAATCCAAGCTTTCCTTTCTAAGCCTGTACTAGTCACACACACAGATCACGTCCAGTACTTCTGAGCACCACACGTTGCCCATGGGAAACACTTGTAGTTTGCCTCCCTCGTTGAGTTCAACTTAAATAATTTGTTGAGTGAGTAGTTGGCTGGAACCCTGTATTGCTGAGTATTATGTTTCCAGGCTAGGTGCAGGAAGAGGGTTGTGTCCTGGAAAAACTTGGTGGATGAGTAGTAATATTTCACTGCATACTTGAGTTTCCTTTTACACAGCTGCACAGGATTAGCAGAGCAGACATGAGCCCTGGGATGTTTCGGCTTAAGACCACAAAGATCCAGTGCATGCCCCTGTTCTACAGGCAGCTCCGGGTAGCCGTCAGGTAAATTGAGGCTCTTAGTGAATATACAGTAAGGAGATACACTTCCTCCTGCAGCTCTTTAGCTTTCATACAAGAGGATGTCTTGCAGAGGGGTATCTGATAGTATCCCTTCATGACAAGGGACTGACAGAGAGAATTGTGATCTGTAGGGTGAGAAATGTGGCTGTTAATTACCAGAGCAGGCGAGATGATAATCTTGCAGTCTCATTACACCTGGTGTCCTCTTATCTGGTCTGTCTTCCTGTAGTTGCCAGTAGTATTTCTTCAGCTTGGTTTCAAGTGAGAACATTGTGCAATGTGACTGAGACGGTGCAATTACTCCCATTACTAGTGTATGTGCATAATTAAATCCAGAGAGCTAATTTGCTGCTTGGCAAGTTTTTTATTACCCAAGGGGAAAAATGGAATTCCCAGGAAAAGCTCACTTGCAAAGTAGAGGCTGAGTGATTCAGTGATTCAATTTTAGTGCTGCAGTGCTTAGCTTTTAGGTGCCCTGATGCCCAGTGAAATGAAAAGCCTGGCTAAGTGGATATTTAGGTGCCTAATTAGAGCTACAGAAGCTACCACGCAGTCAGACTCTGAGATGGTCAGATGCCAATGCCAAGAAAGGAGCAGGAGCCACATGTGTAATTTTGAATGATGGGGCACTTCCCTTCATTCATGCTGCTCATGACAAGCATCTATTACCTAGGAAGCTGGCCCAGCTGTTAGCCATCGTATTCACTGGTTAAGTGAAATCCTCCTGCAAAAAAAATTCCCTACCAGGATTTGCTGGTACATCCAGGAGTGACAGAAACACACCACAACCAGCTCTTTGGAAATGTTTTTCCCCTTCTTCTCTTGCCATCTTCCTTGTTGTAGCAGTGGTAGTTTATACCACCCACGACCCCCTTCCTGCAGCTTTAGTCTCTGTTAACTCTGGGTTGTTGAAATTCTTGTTGGATCCCAGTTAGCAGATAGAGCTCCTAGAAGGGGAATGCCTTATCTGTGAATTGCTGTAGGACTGAAATATTGAATACTGTAAGGACTTGAGTATATTCGGGCAGCCCAGAAGCAGAAATTTAAGCAACCAGAGAGTTTTACTGATGGGATCTTAGGTGTCATGGGAATACAGCCAGCTCCAAAGTCAGGCACAAGCTGAAAAGAGGGCTCTGAGGATTTGCATTTTGAATGAAGGAAAAATCTCTCTGTAGATTTAGAATGTGTAACTATGCAGGATGAGAGGCAATGGGCAGGCAGCATTATATTATATTAATTGTCTGAGCTAAGTGAAGACTGTAATTCCCCTCAGTGCTCTTCTGTCTGTCAGGCTTTTTGTTTGAAAGCTGAAGACTGTTTAATCTAGAAATGCATGTGACAAAGTCCTCCAAGACGCACTGTGGGTAGCATTCCTTCCCTGGACCTCAGAGAAATGACTGATGGAAATAAACAGGACTTCCCACCATGACCCTTTATGACTTTGGGTCGAGATACAACGTAAGCACTACATGTAGCTGAAATACGTAAATCTGCTCTAAATTGATTCCACTTCACAGAAACTTAGTTGCTTTCCTTTATTCCTATGTCTTTCAATGTAATTGCATTATTGAACTGGGTGCATTTCTGTCACCAAAAGACTTTGAAGGCTAATATAAAGATGGAGTATGAAAGTTTAGATTCCTGCAGGAGATAACTGTGGAATATAGTGCTATACTGGGAACAGTGAGTGCTGAGCAGAGAAATCAATGGTCCTTGGAGGATGGCAAAAAATGTGTATGTGAAAGACTCATTTTTATGATGCATTTGGAGGACCCCCAGTTGGCCAAAGTAAAAAAATTGAGAGTTTAGTAATTTTTTTTATGAAATGAGAACTAAAGCAGATGAAATACCTGTTAGTTCCCATTAGAGAGCAAGGCTGACTCAAGGTCTCAGTGATTTGTACAAGGCTTGGCTTTGCTGTTGTGGAGCAATAACTTATTCTGCTGATTTGTCTGGCAAAGGTGCAAAGATAGGCAGAGCAGCATGAGCAGCTGGGGAGGTCGGGGTAGCTTGTTTGGTCCTGTGTCCCTCTGCCTGAGAGGTGGTCCTGCCACTGAAGCAACACCCTCCAGCTGCTGTGAGCCTTGAGGATCTCCCCCTCATGGATGTATGTTACCCTGGGTAAATACCACACCTGACCTTTTCCTAAGGTCAGCTTTTGGGACTTCCTACCACTTGTTGTCCAGCTGAGATGTTTCACACACTAGATTTTTGGAGAGGTACTGCTTCTGTTAATCAGATTCTGCCTAGGCACTGAAGTTTGGAACCTAAAAACAGAAGGGCCCACCTTCACATTTAAGACAAAATATTTCTCTCTCACATTTCCTAGCAGGGATAAGGAAGCCAGCAACGGTGGGAAGTGAGCCAGCAGGTTTCACTGCCCACACTGACAGCAGTGCAGTAATAGACTGATACTAACAGGGATCAGCAACCCTCTTCTACACAAACGAGTGCACAGTTTCCATTTCAGTCCTGAAAGATGAGCTCTCTGCAAGTGAGGATTTTCACCTTGTCATTCCTGTGCTTGGTACACCACACACATTTGTATCCAGGATCTGCTGTTCTTCCATGTTGCTTTTCTTGTAGTTACAAAGTGTCAGAGGTCACTGTGCCCAAGTGGCTTTTTCAAGTTGGAAACTAAAAAACTAGGGCAATAGCCCTTTGGCATACTGAGACTAATGATAATGTTCTTTTCTAATGGATTGGAAATAATTCTCAGAACAGAATTTTCATTCTGGCATTTATTATCCTCATCTGAAAGTGGCTGGGGCTGGTGGAGCACAGAGACCATAATCTATGTATCCAAGATGAGGCTGGTGCAGAAGCACATCACAGGTGATGCTCAGTGCTGAATTCCTTAGCTATCATACACCAAAAGAAGGGCTCTGTATTTACCGGAAATGGGAAGTAATGGCTGAAGATTATCAGAGCAGGTGGAAGCAACATAAATAAATCAGGCAAAGCCTGGAGGCCAAGGAAAGACTGAAAACTGAACATCCTGAAAGCTTTTGATTGAAATCTTCTGCCTGAAAGATTTCTGGAGTTTAACACTCTTCCATGGATTAAGCCAAAACTAATATCCAGAAGCAGCACACAACCAAACCCAAACTTTTGGTGTTTGCTTTCTGAGGTAAATACAATAAATATTATATCTTTCCATCTACATCAATCCATAGTTAGATTTTTTTCATAAACAATGTTACTAATCTGCATATTTGAACTTTTATTGAAAAACCTGAAGCACAAAGAAATGGAAAATACTGTGTACTATCTACTTGGCTTCAGGGACAGTATCTGCTTTAATTAATAATGATGTAGCTCTGCAGATCAAGAATAAAAATACCATCACCACTATCAATCCTTACATTAAATTTTCAAATCATCAATATTAACTAAATATAGCTGCAGTAAAATAGAGAAGAAGCATTTGTTTGTTTATACAGGACATTATTCTGTGTGTTACATCAAAGATTTCCTTTCAAATTCACCTGATTTGAAAGGCAGAGTTCCTCCTGACTATGCAAGTTAGCAGAGTAAGTGGCTGTATTTTATCAAATTCAGCTGCACCTTTCTTGCTGAAGCATGTTTAAAAGGCAGCAGATCTATTTTTGTGATTCATTTCAGTCCATTCTGCTGTTCAGTTGAAGGAAGCTATTTTTCGTATTTTTGCTATTTTGTAGCAACTTTACCAATTTAGTTAGTGAAAAAGTTTCAGACACTTCTGTGATGAAGGTTGATAAATTAATCCAGAAGAAAACTGTTTCTCTACTAAAGGGAGTGAGCTGGCCTGGGAAATACTTGCACAGAGTTCTGAACTTGTGTTCTCTTGGAAGCAAGAGAAGGACAAAGACTGTCTTTTGCATATGCTGAGGTATTTGCATATAAATTATTTGGTATTGTATTAATCAACCTATTGCATTTATTATGAGACAGGTCTTGAAATGGGTTTCAAAGTATTGGTCTGAGGGTTTTTGCAAGTTCAAAGAAAATAAATCAGTACAACACTGAAAAATGTCTAAGAATATCCCTTCTGGCTTCTTGAGGGACATGAATCTTTTAATTTTTAACAAAAAATAGGAAATTTACCTCTCCTCAGATTTAACTATGGTGACCATTAGAGCAAAACATAACCAGCATCCTCATGGCTGATATGTAATTCTGTCTCCCTTGTGAGCTGAACAACCATGTCCTACTTCCCAGAAGAAGGACACCAGTTACACCACAGTTCTTGATCCCAAGAGCAAGCAATTAGTTATCATTGTATTTAGCAAATGAGAAACTTTTCTTCTAGAGTGGTTAAAAGACTGGAGAACAGGGGAGAAAATATGTGGATGGGTTCACTTTTTTAGATGATGTGATCTACAGTGCTCCAGATGTCCCAGTGACTGAGGAGAGCTGTACCCTCCAATCCTCTCCACACCCAGTATGTTCGAGTCATGCCAGGACTTCCACAGGTAAGGAAATACAGCTTGAAAGACTGCCCTAAGGTTGGTGATAACTGGGCCCTGATGAGATGGTGGCCGTGCTCTGGGATGGGCTAGCTCAGGGCACAGAGGTGGGGCTGTAGCCTGGGGCACACCAGCAGCACTGGATGGCAGTGTTACACGAGTTCAACCAGCTTCATTCAGGTTTAGGAATAAAGCTAAAAAGCATGCCATGCCTGTGACTGGAAATGGGTGGGTTTTGGAGGGGGCATCTGTAAGTCCTATTGTGAGGTACTTGACCAGATTCCTTCATTTCCTTCTCCTATCCTGTCTCTTTTCTTTGGGGACTACTTTCCCACACTTTCTTTCCTCCCAGCTCTCTCTCTCATTTTCTTCGTGTGTATTGGAGTATTTCTCATACATCTTCAGAGCTGACTGGGCACTAGAAAGGTCACAGAGATAAACAGCAAAGCTTTGCTACTGCAAAAGCAATACATAAAGCCCAACAATAATAAGCCCAACAGAAACATTGTCTTCTCCTCCTTCCAGTTCTTTGTTTTAAGGCAGAAATGACCAGGAGGGGCAGAGTGCCCCAACACTAGCCCAGTAAATGTGCATTTAACATTAAGCCTGATAGAACCAAATATACTGCAGGGAAAAAACAGAATTTGTGCAGCTGAAAGCTTACTCCTGTTATGGAGTTTGCCTGTCACCGGTAATAGCACAGGGGAGCAATTCCAGGGATGATAGTAAGCCAGTGCAGCATGCATGTAATCCCATTCCTGATCCACACACCAGCACTGTCACTCCAGAGACGTGTGGAACATTCCTCTGGTAGGGAATTGGTAAAGCAGTAAAAGCTGCTGCATAGATATTGTTGTGGCTTTGTTCCACCTGCTTGGATCCTGAGCTGGGATCTTTTTTTCTGCTTTTCATCTCATTTATCAGTGTAATACCTGGGTCACCCTTTCATACAGCAAATATAATTACAGTGCAGTTAAGCTGTGTGACTCTGTTATATGATACCTATAATTACCATTCATTCATGTAGCTAGGAGATTAGTTAATTCAGTGATGGTTTTTATTTATCAGTCTGCTTTCTGAGTCACTATCTCACATTTTAATTGCAATTGTACTTTTTGTACATACATCTGAGGGTTCACTGTGTGACAGTCATTTGTATGGTTAAACTTCTGATTGAGTTCAACCTGTTTAGAACGACAGGGTATTTTTTTTGTGTGGCAATAGTATGTCAGGTCAATAAAAAAAGTTAAATCAATATCCAAACTGGTAAGGCACACCTATCAGTTCTACCTGAAATCCATGCCCTGCTGAAACATGAGAGGTATAAAGGGCATAAGAAGGGCAGTGTGGTTGACTCTTAGATTTATGAGCCTCCCTGTTTTATGAACATTGCTCTAGAGGTGATCCAGAGCTGCCTACATTTCAAAGGATTGGCAAGGATCATGACATGTGATCTCCCCAAATCTTTGGGATTGGGAGAAAAGCCATGAAGAACATTGCTGTTCCACTTCCTGCCCGTACCATACAGCTCAGGTGTTCTTCTGAGTATTATTCTGCTGGATTCAGCAGGGCTTGGCTTCCACTCACGGATTATGGCTTTGCATTTGCAGTAGTGAGATAGGTTTGATGATAACTTTTTTATTGTTTTAAATAAAAAGGGGCTGCCCACTTTAATAGCTTATGAGGATCAGTCACACTTCAAAGGGTTCCCAGGCTAAAGTCTTGCAGCCATTTGACGTTAGAAGGCGGCAGGAGGCAGCTCCCTGCATCCTTCCTTCACCTCTTCTCCTGACTTTGTTCTTTTATCCTCAGATAAAGTTGCTGGCAGAACCAGCAGCAGCAGCTCAGACAGCAGAGAAGGTCTGCCATACATTGCTGCAGAGCTTCCTCAGCCAGCCTGGAGCCACTGCAGCATGACCATGCCAATGAGCCTCTGCCTCCCCCCAGGCCAGGACTTCGTCCCAAAGCACTGTGCACCTCACTCTTCCTTTCCTTTGTTACTCCGAATCCTCTCCCCATCCCCCCCTGCCCCTCTTTGTTTCCCCCACCTTCCTGAGCTGAGTGTCCAGCACAGATCAGAGGGAAGGGTTGGCTGTGCACAGCTCCTGCACAGCTGACATGGGGCCACAGAGCCATCAGAAGGCTGTTGTCTCTATTCTGCCTCAGACCACTCAATTCCTTTTCTCTTGGATGCCTATAAATTTTTCAGGCAAAGAAAATAATTTTCTCCTGGGGAATTAGATTTTGAACCCAGAGACAAACTGACTCTGCACACTGGAGGAAATTGCCAATTGGTTTATTTATCTTTTTGGATCTGTGACTGTAGGATTTTCAGAGGATCGATCTTGGAGCACGGAGGCACTCAGATCTTTTCAAAAGCATTGGGAACTCATGCCCTAAATCTCTCAGGACTCCAGGACCCTGACAAAACTTTGAGATGGCAGGTGCTGTGAAAGGACCAGGGGAACACGAACCACTCTAGTTTGTCATGCCAAAAGGCTTGGTCTTAAGTCTTGCCTTCCCTCTGGATAAGTACCAGCAGCTTTGCAGGAGGTTGTCCTGGGGTGGAGGGAGGAGGAAGAGGCCACTGATGGGAGCCATGCCTCAGCTAGTTTGTAAATTGTCTTTGCACACGTATGAAAATTGAGATAATTATATCCCTTATAAAAAGAGGCTGTTTGTGTGCTTTTGCTCTTTATATGCATCTAGAAGGAAATTGCAGGCTACTGCCTGCCAAGTATGTCCCTAGAAATATTTTTGAAACTGTCATCCATAGGCATTGGATACCAGAGGCTGTTTAATCTCTTTCCCACTCTCGCTCTCCAAGCCCCCATCTCCCACTCTCTGGCCCAGTTTTTGAACAAAAAGGGTTCGGCTTTTTTTTGCAGCGTAAAGAAGGAGTACATCACTATACTGGTCCCGTTTCATGTCACCACTAGCCCGGCTGACCTGTGGATCTCCAGTATTCTAAGACAGATGGATTTTTGTAATAGATGTGCTTATTCTATAGCTATCATTTGACCTTATTCCTGATTTGAATTCAAAAGACATGGGAAAAAGAAACACATAAAGAAATCTACGGAGGACTGTGTAAGGAAACTGAGTCAGTACCAATCCCTTACATCCATGTCCTGCAGCTTGTGGAGTCTCTGTTTATTGTTACTAAGAACAGAAAACCTGAAATCACCCAAACATCCTGATGTTCACCACAGTGAAAACAACTAGAAATACAACACTGAACAGTGAAGCTATACTATGGGGAAAAGTAAAGGTGATACCTTGGCAAGCAAACATGACCCTCTTCAATAAGCACTGATTGTTCAGTTATATTCCTTAAAAACACGACTTAGAGCATATTATTTGTATTTGAAGGCAGTGAAAACATGAAGCATGATTCTAAACTGGAAGCAGGCATAGATCAATTAATTTCAAAGGTAGAATTCGGAAACAGGGCATCTGGCCTGCAGTGTTGGTATTGTGATATGTTACCAGGAAATCTCAAGAGAGAAACAAATATTAGCAGAAGTAGAGCTTTTTATGACATGACATATTGTGCATTGTGACTTCAGTCACAAAAATGAAGGGCAGCTCTGTGCACACTCTTCCTCGCACATTTCCATCTCTTATTTGAGACAGATACTCCAACATCTATTAATTTTTTCCTACCCATTTTCTGTGATTCAGTGCTTCAATTACTATAAGTTACTATAAGTAACTTACAGTAACTATAAGTAACTTGGATTCCTGGAGACAACAGGATCCCCAAACACAGAGCAAGAACTGCCAGGCCTTATGCTGTCTATGATGTTTAAATTGTGCAGTGTACAGTTAAAAGCACAATCCATCTGTACTTTGGAGTCATGGGGATTTTTCTATGGAATAAAATGGATATATCAAATCTGAATGGGGTAAAAACTACTTAAAGAAGGGACAGACTTAGACATTCCTACTTCTAATTGTGATATTTTTAATACTTCATCAAAGTTCATTTCTTTTTCCATCTGAATTAACGTGTTCGTCTTTTGTTCTTTATTAAATAGCAATTCATATATTTTCATATATTGGCAACTTCTGAATTTCCACGTGAATTTAATAGCTGTAAATTTTGGATTTATAATTGGTTACAATGCACAGAGGCAAAAAGCTTAATGGTCTTTCGGAGGAACTGATTAATTTGGTCTCAAGAGTGGATATATAAACATTAATTATGTTCTGAAGGGCTTTAGCTATTAAAACCAAGTTAGAAGAAAATACAGGACTGTTTAAATTATCAGTTCTCCTTTATCAGAGATGGCCAAAACCATCTCTGTGACCCCAGTGGTGACCCCAGTGCTCCACATAGTGCTGATTGGCACCAAGCTCACCTTGCGTAAGTTTGACATTTAAACAGTTGCCCAGCACACTCCATCCAAAACTCTATCAACCAGGCTAAGGGGGTTTTGGTCAATGACACTTCTCTACTTTTTCTCCACAGTTTCACTTTTGGAGAGATGTTATCTCCAATATAGTTGTTCAATAGTGTGCCTGTTAGAGTAGTTTTTATTACTAAGTATTTTCTGAGTACTTACATCATGACTGACGCAGGCCAGGAAAAGGACAAGAGAGTAGACAGGGTGTATGCCTACATATATCTGCATTGCAGGGTCTGGGTTTGGAGAGGCCAAGGGCAAAGACTTTTCCCTGGAGCATGGAGGTTTGCATCGTTGCGCAAATCAAAATTGGTAGTTACCAGCCATAATAATTGCCTGTACTTTTGTCCCTAACAGCTGAATGAAAATCAAACAAACCCAGTCCTCCAGCCACTCTGGTGCATACATTTTGAGTAAATTAAAAAGCTTCAGTTATTTCTTATTTGGGTTAATGAACCTTTCATTTGGGCAAGGTGATGTGTATCAGGACAGTCATCAGCTTGTATTTCCTCACCAGCTGTCACATGCTGCTTCAGCTGAATGTCACAGTTGAAACTCACCTGCTGCTGCCGCTGCATTTGTTTCAGGCTGTAAGTCTGTTTTCTGCTTGGACCAGAGTTGGGTTAAGATGCTCCTTTCTTAATCAGGTCGTCTTACAGTATTCCTGGTTGCCTACATTTTTCCTCTTGCTCTGTTTTAAAGTGCATTCTTGCACTTCAAAAAGGCGGAAATATATTCCAGATGAATGATGTCTGTGAGATAAGAATACAGCCCTTTCTCATCCTCAGCTTACTATGACAACGCACTGTTGATACATCTCCTTCAGCAAGCAGAAAAGCAATTTTAATTGCATTCAGCTCAACGTTTTGCAAAATGTCAAAGCAGCATTGAGAGCAAGAGTAAGACTGATGGCAGGTTCTCAGCCTGCCTTCTGGGTGAGTGTATGGTGAGACAGGTTTTGCAAGCTCCTGTAATAACTGGAACCTTAGGAAATGAATCTCCAGTCTTTTAGGTTCTACTGCTCTCCCTGAGAACCTATTTCATGGTATGTTGTCCAAGAACGGTCAGAACAGAATACATGTGTATTCCAGTTTTTAGCTCATCTAGAAGAGTGGTAAGAAAGACACTCAGAGACATAATGTCTAATACATGCTATGTTTAATTAATCCCCAAATAAATCCAAGGAAAAGATAATGGGTCTGTCCCTACAAGTAATAAAGCATGTTAGAAAATGGATCATTATTTCTGATATTTTTATATTTACACTTTTTGGATGGGATTTGAGGGCCCTGAGAGGAAAAGAGGGATAGGATTTTGTTCTTCCCAGCTACTTGAAGTACTAAAGAAGTATTCCCACCTATTATGAAAAAAAAGCATGAGAAGTTCTTTTGAAAATTTATTTCTTCACAAATTTAGCACAGTATGGGACACTAAAGTTTTATTCTAAGACACGTCTTTCTGTTATGTTACAAACCAGAATCCTCACCTAATCATATCAAGGAGAGAAAACTTATTTTCCTATTGATATAAAGAAGGGAAATAGTTTCAGAAATAGTAGAAATTGCGGCTATTCTTGGAGGAGTGGTTGCATTCCCCCATCCCCAAAATGGTCAATGGGGAGGATGACAGTGTGTTTCTGCCATTAACAAACATTTAACCCCCTTCCCTTTAGACACAAAGAGTCTCATGCTGGTTTGCAGTATTCAGGCCACAGAGATTCAGTTCCAGTAGTGGAAGGCTCATGCCACCAGCTACAAACATGCAGGTTGCATTTTGGCAGGCAGAGCTGCTGATGTTCTCCATTAGGTCAGGAAATGTGTGGGGTTTGCCAGTCTCTGCAAGGTAAGTGCTATTTTGGCCAATGTCCCAGGGCTGTGGCATCTCTGGAGGAGCTGCAGCACAGCAAGGAGGGGATGTGGCACTGCTGCTCTGTCTCTGAAGTCCCGTTTTCTTGTGACCCCATCTCAGCTGCTCCCAGGCTTCTCCCCATATCTGGTAGAGAAAACTCCCTCTGGGGCAGGGAGCCAGGCATTGGGAACCAGAAAAAAAGTCACATTCCAAAAGATTTTTGGAATATTAACTAGCAGAAAACATAGCCACCGGCCCTGGGAAAATGAAGAACACAGCTGCTTCTGGAAAAATACCTCATCTTCTCCCAGGATGCAACTCTCAGTTCTGGCTACCCATCAAAATATATCCACGCAACATAGAACGCCTTCAAAAGAGGTAATAAAAACAATTTGGAGAATGGCAAGATTTCCAAATGGTAATAGATGGAGAAGGTGAAGCCTGTGTATTTTATTGAGATGAGTATTGTGCTCTACAGGAAAATTCACCTGTTGTGCACAGCTCTGAGGGGTCACAAATTTTTCCAATTGCCCCAGGGCAGGAACATGGGCATGTGGGAAACCCTTAGTTACAGCATCAGTGAAACCACAGCAGCAATTCTGCTGCAAAGTGCAGTTCTGCTGCAGCACCCGCTGCCCACAATCCCCAACAAAGTGATGCATGAACACTTGCAGACACAGCATTTGTTCACCCACAACATTTATTGGCAACTTTGTATGGAGGGAAGCTCCCAGAGGGAGCAGCAGCAATTCCCTCAGGGACCAACCCTCTCAAATAGGGAGGGCATTCAGTGTCCTGGTGGTAATGTGAATTTTGGGTTCCAGGCTTCTTGCCACAGCCTCTTCAGGATTGTTCTGTACAGATGAGATCACAGACAGAAAGTAGTAATTTGGTGTGGGGGAAGAGAAACTGTGAGTTCTGTGTTTATGAACTGTATTTATGTATGATGCATTTACTGTATTTGTTTACTTTGTATTTATGAGCCATAGTTCATATATGAACTATGTATTCTGAATTCAGAATGTGAATTCTGAAAGGCTAGACCCAAATCTATGTTTAGGAATGTTGTTATAATTTCTGGACAGTAAAGAAAATCAATGTATAAGCATTTCTGGTGCCAGACTTGAGACATGTGCTATTTTCTTGCCCCATCAGCAGCACAGTTAGCAGTTTTCCTGCAAACATGATGCACATCTTCCCATTTCTTTTCAGAGAAATGCATTATTCCATCTAACTTTATGAAAGAAATAACTTACAGGACATGGTTGCCACAGTTGTAGCAAGTATGGGAATAAGAGTGTTGTTTGAAAAACTGGGCACTACATACAGACAGCAAACAACAAAAGTGTTTCCCACATTTATTATGGTCTCTGAGCAACAGAAAGCAAAGGGTGATGCTGTGCCACGCTTCTGTGGTCTTTCTGATACAGTTGACATGGTGTACAGTTGTGTCAGGAATGGGAGTCCATGCTTTTATCCAGGTATGAAGGGTCAGGACCAACCTTGGTAATGGCGAGTGGGGGAGTGGGGGAGGCACATGAGCAGAGTAATATCCGAGGAGAGCAGATATCATGGCAATAGAGAATGAATGAATGAATGAATGGTGTCCTTCAGACTGAGCTTCAATTAAGAGACTGAATTAAGAACAGAACTACCTGCTTTTGAAAAATAAAAGGCAGGAAAAATCTTATTGTGAACAGAATTGCATTTGCTTCCCAAATACAGAGAGAATGAGAAATAGGTATCCTGATGGAACACAAAATTAGTCATGGTCTTTATTTCTGGAGACTTTTAATTGCAGTAAACAGCAGCCTACACACAATGTCCCAGGCCTGGGAAAGCACAGGTTTAAGAATGGATGTTAATTTCTCCCAAAGGGAATATTGCAATTTTCTTCTTAATAATGAAATTGAGCAAAACTCAAAGCACTGATAGCCTACATGCATATATATTTCCAGAATCTGTAGTACCTGTTAAAACTAAGGCAGAAGCACTGCAGGAAGAAGAGACTGAGTAAAGCCTGTGATGCACTGGGGAGTTTTTCCAAAGGGGTGGTACTTACATGTATTGCAACAACCAGAGGGCATAACATTTCTAAAAGAGTATTTTATTCTCCATTTTTTTGGCTTGCTCTGGATATTTTTCAGCAGCTGCTGTAGAAGTGTTGTCTGTGTAAATTTGTGGGATGGACAATGGGTGGTACAAGACTACAGAACATTCCCAGGGCCTCTATATCCCTCCACGGTATTTTTCCCTGCCTAAGGCTGTTTAAAACCTTAATCTGGCTTGGACCAAAAATGCTTTCAATGTGGAGATGTGTCTGGATGCTCTATTAAAACCAGATAATTTCCAACTATTTGAAACTCACTGATTAAGCAGTCTGTTGCCAAAATTTTCTTCTCAATCTGCAGTAGTTTCTTTTAAATAATTCCTTCTAAATAGTTTCTTCTAAAACTTCAAGGAATATTTTTAAAGGTTGGTCTTATCCAGGGTTTAGACACTACAGTGGTAAAAAAACAACTTTAAGACAATCAGGTGAACACTAGGTAGATATGTCCCTAGAGTCAAATTACATGGTAACCATGAAAGGGTGACCTAAGACAGTAAGTGAATGGGTCAGGAAGATGAAAACTGGGTTTTTATTAGTCTCTCTCACTTCTGTTTTCATCTCTCATGCTTTCTTTGTGGTTATCAGTTTTACTTTTTGAAAGTTCTTTCTGACAGTCCAGCAGTTGTAACTAGCAAGGCAGTGTACAGGCGCTGAAAACTGTCATCTGCAGGGTAGGTCACAGAGAAAAATATTTTGATATTACTGGCAGACTAAGCCTGCAGCCAATGCTGTGTGCAAAAACTATCTTGGAAGATGGCCCTAATTTTTTAGAATAGTACTTCATGTTGCTGTGTATGTTTTCCATTAAACTGCAGGCCTCATAATCTTATTTTAATGGTGGCTGCTAAGTTAGAAACCTTGGATTTCTTGAGATCTTCTACATTACATCTATAAGGATGTTGCAATCTTGGGATATTTTTGCATTTTCCTTTGTAATTTTTACTGATTTCCTTTAAAAATATCTAACAGGACAGGTCATTAAATGTCGAAAAAGAAGGTTTAAGCCCCAAAGAATTACGTGTACATGGTTGAGGCCAATCTTGTTATGTTTGGTATCTACTCAGGTTTAGGAAGAGTAATGGTTTGTACAAAACTTCAATGGTTTGTGCAGAACTCTGAAAGTTCAGAGTGCTTTGCAGAAACAAGTATCAGAGTTTCTTACCCTGTTATCTGAGTTTCTTCTGTTGCAGCTCCCACCCTTTAACAGCTGGTCTGAGTTGGTTGTCCAGACTCTCACCATAAGAAGGAAGAGATGGTATCAGCTCCAGAAGGCAACATATCCCCTCATCAAATCTGGATCTAACATGAGTGAATTACTTGTTCCCTAGTGACTATAGAGGGAGTCAGAGAAATTGTCTTTAGAAGGAGACCGGCCTGGCAGAGGTTTCAAGGTGAATCAGTCACTTTGTGTACAAGAGATGTCCTGTTAGCTGGGTCCGTGCACCATCCCCATCAGATAACATGGTCCTTCAAGGCTGAGCTGGCGAAGAGTATTTTTACCTTTGTTTGAAATTAATTTCTGATAAAGTAAATTCCTGTGAAAATGACTGAAAGATTAATGTACAGACTGGACTAGCAAAGACCAAACAACTGCCTCTGTGTTTAAAAGATGCCCTGCAGGGAAGACAGTGTAGAGCCAAGACTAGGTTTTGTCATGGAGCACAGGATTTTAAACTGTAGATTAAAAATTAAAACTGCTGAAAATAATTTTAAAAAATTACTTAAAACACGTCGGCATGGGTCTATGCATAGAGGCTAGAGAGTACAAAGGAGATAAATATGTAGAGAGAAGACAGAGGCAGCCATTTGAGTTGCATCTAAATGAGCTAAAACCTCATAGCCTGTTTCAATGCAGTCTTGGCCCCCTGTTCCAGCTTCAGGGTCATCTTCATTTGTTACCTTTGTTTTCCATTGGCTTTGCCAGCTGAATCGACCTGTCCTGCGGCAGTGTGACCACTAGATCAGTCTGATGGAAGTGTGGGGAATGTGTGGCCAGGACTTGGGTGAAGAGAGAAAATTTTGGTAGCAGATGCCTGCATTAGATAAGGTGTATGCTGAACTTATGCTCCTCACCTTGGTGGACTGGTGAGTTGGACTGATTGTTGGAGGCTACAGCCACAGGCATAGTACTGGGTGAACACACAGCTCCTTGCAGATGTGGACAGAATGGTAGAAGTTTCATTTTCATTGAGAGCTTTCAGGGCTACAAAACAAAACAAAAGCATGAGATCTGAAAAAGAGCAGAAGCTTGGCTGTCCTTTCAAGGCAACATCTGAGCTCCCAGCCAGGCTATGTCTCCAAAGGTAGTTGCTAGAATTTTGATTCGTGGTGCTGTACTTGAACTATTCAGTTTGAAAAGTCAATGTATCAGACATGCAGAAGCAATGAAGATTTAGCCTGCTGAAGAGATAGAGACACTAGAAATACTTCTGAGTTTTCCTGATCATTCCAACAAATGAATAGTTGAGCATCTAGGAGAAGAGGGATTTTCTTTTATATTCTGAAAGGATAAGGAGGATAAGGAGGACCAGCTGAGTGAATAACAGAGTGAATAGAGCTGGTCTTTTAGCTTGTGTGGGTAAATTATAGCTCACAACCACATGAGCTGATCTGTGAGCCTTTTCTAAATATGGTCTACCTGTCATGGAGGGTATTATTCATTTGTACATGTGATTCAAAGGAGCAAAACTTAGTATAAGATCTCTAAGTCACTGCATATACAAAGATTTTTCTGAAAGTGAGGTGATCCAACGGAGTACTAAGGACTCCTCAAGATATTTCACACAATTATGTATTTCAGTGAAAGATGAAATTTGCCTTACCTCTGCTCAATCTCCTTCAACATCTGAGTTCCATTAATATTTTGATAAAATAGTTTCCTGGAAAAATAAAGATTTAGAAAAGAAAAAAAAAAAAGAAGAATGAGTTTTGAACAACTATTTTGCAGAAGGTAAGTTGTGAACTTGTAAATATTAGTACTGAAAATATATGCTGAGTTGCATTAGCAGACAATGCTCAAACAGCAGTTACAGATACTTCATTGTCAAAATGTAAGGATGAGCTCCGGGAAGCTCCACAGAGGATTGCTATAGGTCTGGTAGTATTCATTAATGAGTTGGATGATGACACAAAGAGAATCATTATTAAATTTGTGGATAATTTCAAGCAGCAAGAGACTGCAAGTATGTTAGAGGAGATGATTAAAATACAGTGATCTTGATAAATTGCAGGTATGATCTGAAAAGTGTGGGTAGCATTCAGTATGAATAAGAGCTACATTTAGACAGGAATGAGAAACTGTAGAAACACAGGACAGTAAGGAACTCTTTCCAAAGCAATTCTGTGGGAAAATATTTAGCAGACATCCTAGACCATAAATTGAACAGGATGAAATAATGCTGAGCTAGTGCAAAACAGGACAATGCTGCCCTGGGCTCTCTGTGCAGGTGCAGGGTGCTCTGCCCAGCACTAGTGAGGCATCAGCAAAAGCAGTGTGTACACTTGTGGACACAACAAAAATATGAAGCAGCAGGAGATGGTCCAGAGGAGGGCAATCAGAATGATGAGGCATTAAAAAAACAAGTTGTAAGGAAAGAAAAGTGATAGTGTCTAATCTGACACAGAAAAATGGGTAAAAGCCTTAAAAATATGAAATTCTGCTCCAAAGAGAACAGTGGTAATCTGCTTCCTATATCCATGTTGAAGGACAAGAAATAATAGGCTCCAATTTTAATAAGAGATTCATCTTCAATATTAGGATGAAATCTTGTACAGATAATGTTTCACTAAATAGAATAAATTTCTTGGAGTGTCTATGGCATCTTCAGCACTGAATGTCTGTAAGGTCTTGTAAATTTAGGTATAGTTGAGCCTACCTTGAGAAGTGAGACAGACTCGGTGATTTTCAGTCCCTTCCTAGGCTACAAATTGGTAATAAGAAGCAGACGCCCACCTTCTACTGAATGATTTACACAAATACTTAAAATTAACTATACTATTCTGACCATGCATCACTGCAATCAGGTTCTGGGGAATTTAGCCTTCAGTCTCTAAGAAAGTAAGCAG
Organism: Climacteris rufus; assembly: GCA_013398175.1. Lineage (NCBI taxonomy): Eukaryota > Metazoa > Chordata > Aves > Passeriformes > Climacteridae > Climacteris > Climacteris rufus. The sequence goes on along the minus strand of VZRZ01006846.1, from coordinate 802,283 downwards.
AACAAGTTGAAAATTTCAGATTTTGTAACTTGTCAAAATCTGGGCAGATTTTCACAGAATAGCATATCCTTGTCAACAAGGCCCACCTCCCTTATAAATTTTTAACAATAGTCTATAATAACATGGCATATTCAGTTATAAGAATACATTTATCATGGGCAAAAGGCTTTTTTCATCAGATCTTGAAGCCAGTTAAACTGATTTTGATCAAACATTTTAAAAAAGAAAAAAAAAGAAAATAAGAATCCAGTCTTTTTCTGATCCATAAAGTGAATCATTTCAGCCCAAGGAGTTGAAGATGGAAGATTTTCAACCATGCCTGCCATAGTTATTTACTTGAAAGTAAATTTGAGGACTCACTGTTTCATTAGCATTTATAAGGCTCTTTGAGATCCTGACATGATGTGTATTACATCTTTTAAAGCTTTGTGGAATTGTTAATGGCAATGAAGATTTAAAGCAGTTTCTTGGATAATCAAGAAAAAAAATAATTAAACTCATGTTTTTTTTAATAAGCCCTATGCATGATTTTGAATTATGCATTGTGCAAGTGTTTTGTTCTCACATTCTAGTTTAACAGAGCAGAACGGTTTGAGATGTGTTGTAATTGAATTGGGCTGTATCAGTCTCTTTATTGTCGTAGCTTAACAGGCCCAGTATTGAACCAAAGACTGTGTTTCAAGGAGAGAGCTGCTGATGGAGTTGTTCTGGCTGGAGAGGAGGAAGATTAGACCAGAACTGAGCCCTGGGACCCATCTCATATTTCACACTGCTGAGATTTGCAAAACTGGCATCTGGATTCCTGGTTTTGTAGGGAAGGGAGATTCACAAACCTGGGAATGGATGACAGTACTCCAATGAGGCAAACCCTCTTATGGTCTTATGCTCAGCAGAGGGAAAGATTCTTCCTGTCACAGCTCTGAGCATCTGAGGTTATGCTCCAGCCTTGAATCTCCAAGTGTCTTTTACCACTGTTCCTACTGTGAGCCTAGAAAAATCAGATTTCCTAAGCTAATAGCTAATATCTGTTTTTTGAGTCCTTCCGCCTGCCACTCATTTTAGTGAGTGCTGCACAACTGACCCAAACTTAGTCAGATCTCTTCCCTGTGCAGTATTTTCTTAGCAGCAGACAAGCTGGAGCAATAATTGAAAAGTAATACTTTAATTGTCACTTGAATTTGAATATGAGTTTAAGGACTATTCTTATGCAAATTGTAGAAATATTTGACTAGTCAGGCTTAACTGCTGTTAATAGGAAAAAAAAAAAAGAAACAAAACGAAATAACTGAATATTCACCAAAAGCATGTTAAATGTTAAACTTTCCTGCCAAAATCAGAACATGCACTGTGATGTTTAGCTACATAAATTAGCCAAAGAGGGAGAAGTAGTACCATGTGATTTAGATAAATCATCAACACCTGGCTTATTTTTTGTAACTAATAGAGAAAAGGTTTTATATATAAAAATGTATATGTACACAGAGTGAATATCTGGATAGATAGATAGATAGGTAGACAGATAAATACAGACATACAGAGACATGCATTTCAATACTTGAACTGTGTTGGTGGGTACTGTAAATCATCCAAGTACAGAAAATCATGGTGATGTTTGCAGTTTCTTCCATATGGTAAGTGTTTCTTCAAAACCACAAGATGATACAGTTTCTGCTGTGAAAAAGGCATAGTTTAGTAAGACAGATAAATAGTGGTGAGAGAGGGATATAGTATACAAACAGTATGATCAGGGCTATGAAAGGCACATAACTGCATCTTGCTGGATTTAAGGAGTTTTTAAAACACATTTCATCCTTCCTCCACACTTCAAGCTCCTCATTCCCACTGCACAGCAGTTCCCATCACAGTTTATGTAATTAATCATCATAAAACCTATTTCAAACAAACAAAAAAAAAGAGTCCAAAGAAAACTTTTGCAATATCACAGAAGAAAAAAGTCAAGAATGGTTTGATTTAATCAAAGTAAGTACTACTTCTGCACCTTTTCCAGACCAGCAGGTAAAGACTGGTTAGAGAAAACCTTAATTCTGTGGGAATTCACACATTTCTGCCACTTAATGTCATGAGTTTTCATAATATTTGGAGACCTGACATGGTAGAAGTCGAGGCTCTACCATGTTCAGGAAAACGTTACAAGTTCAGATTAGATGGATCAACTCCCCACAGAAGGCTGTTCTTCACTGAAGGACAGAAAAGAATAAACATTGCTAGATATCAAAAAACTGACCTTCTTGTGAACTAAGACAAGATGTAAAGAGATCTTAGCAATTTCTAACTGTTATAGGAGAATCTAAAATCCCCTCTACAGTTCTCTCTCTAACACAGTAATTATGAGACTGCTAATCTCCTCACTTGGCCTGTGCTCTGATTTACTCAGCTGTGAGATTGCCAAGGCAGAAGGGAAAAGGATACTTCTGCTATGTTTGAGCAACAACATAGGATATTGAGGAAATGGAGTCCCTCCTCTTCTGATTAGCTGTATTGCTCTTCGTCCGTTTTGGGACTCCAGGTAAGACAATGTGAGGCAAAGCTTCTTACACAAATCTGTTTTCAATACTTCCAGCAAACGGGGTCTTCCAGACTTTCCCAGATGGATTTACAAAGACTGTGAATTTTGCTTTCCCACTGTGTTCTTTATTGATAAAAATGAACAGAGGAACTGCTACTAATGTTCTTCTGATGTCTTTGGCTTTATAAAAAAATAAATTCTCAACACTTTTGGTTTTTAGTGTTTTTTAGGTTCAGGACACAAATCCTTCCATGCCTGAAATTCATCACTGTGGCTTTTTTTCCCCCCAGTGATAACAAGTCACCAAAAAGTTTGTTAAAAGTAATGGAAAATTTAAAAAGCATTAGAGCTGGAATGAATTTCATGTTTGCAAAGACAGCTGAAATCCCTTTGCACAAAGTGTGGAATTAAGTGAAACTCAACAAGGCCAGTACATGCTGGCTCTGAGTGGTTCCTATTAAGTTGTCTTTGTTCTTTTAGCTTGCATGTTCCTTGTAGGTGTAGAAGTATATATTTGGCTTGACACTGTTTAAGTCACAGCTCAGAAACTGCCACCATATGTTACCTGCATTTTTCAGTCTGACATGTTCAATTTCTGCAAAACACCTTAACACGGATCAATGGAAACCTCTGTGGGCTGAGATCCCCACAGGAAAATTCTCCCTGTAGAGAAAGCACTTACACTCGTATAAACCTGGCAGATGTGGCATCATCTCCTATGCTGTATTTCCTTCCATAAAGGATATGCAGGAAGGACTCAGCACAGCAAGGCTCTTGAAGGATAATATTTCCTGAGAATCTCTGAGATGGAGGTGGAAGGAAGAGCCATCATTCTGCAGACCTAGTGGGTTTTGGTGATGCATGGCTGAAATATAATTTTTGTAATTGCTCCCTTTTTCTGCTGAATCCATATGGAACACAGCACACACAATAGAATTTTAGGAGTTTTTAAAGCATACTTCCACAAAGAAAAACTAGGAATCACAGAGGGCACCTGAGGGGTAGCTGCGAGCAGCGTATGTGGTGAAAAAGAGAGCAAGCATCAGTTCACCTGCTGTTTATTGGTCACAATGACAAGATGCAGAATAATGTTTTTCTTCTGGTAAGTGAAGTAAGGTAAGTAAATTTGACAGCACCCCACACCTTGCTCCTGCTGAAAGCTGGCATGAGTCTGTACCACCTGTAAACTTCCAAATTTGCCAGTCAAGCTACCCACCAATTTCATACAGTCAATTGAATGTTTACAAAACAAAGGATCCTTCTGTAAAAAGGCTGAGGAATTCAAGACTGCTGCTGCAGTCTGATACTCAAAAATGTACCATGAAATAAGCAAAGGGCTTTGAGCTGACATTTAAAAAAAAAAACTATAATAGGCGCCATAAAGGATGTTCTAAAACCTTTTTAAAACTACAAAGAAACTGTAACATAACGACTGCCTGAAACAAAATAGGAGAGAAGACTTAATCCACCCACTAAGGTCTTATTTAGTTTGCTTTAACGAAGTCTGTAAAGCCTATTGCTCTACTGTTCTAATGATGTAGGCTAAGACACAGGAGATAAGAAAAGCCAAGACACTGAAAGCCGTTGTAAAACTAGGTCACTGTTAAATTAAACATTTTATGAAAAATAGAACCTTGAACAACTCTGAAAACCTCTTTGCTTTTTTCATGCCCTCAGCCAGAGAGAGCCACTTACTCCGCTTTGTTGTCTTCGTGAGAAAAAGCACCGGTTTAGTGATGTCTCAGCACCCACCCCGAGCCAGCAGCTCCGTTTCTTCCGTAATTAACAGCTATTGAATATTTATGAAGTAAATGCTACGGGGTAACACTCCTTGGATCAACAATGCTGTTGGTTTGCAAACTGAAAGGAAAACACTGGCCCTAGCTCAGAGCACTGCAACCACTGCAGCTGCACCAGCTTCTGCTTTTCTGAGCTGTTCAAGCACCAGGAGAGGAGGACGCTACTGGCAGAAAGTTAGCGGTATCTACTCCTCTTTTTTCAGATGATCACAGGGGAACATGCTGTGCTGTGACCCTTCACCGTGTAAAGAAGCTGTTGGAATACTCTGGAGGCTCCCACTGTTGAGCTGTGAGTAAGAGTTAGCACAAACCCTGTGAGCATGTGTAACTCTAGTGTCAGCCACGATATGCAGGGGGTGAAAGTTGTACATTTTGAAGCTGATAAAATGATTTCTTTATAGCAATGAGGATAAAACAACTCTAGGAGAGTATTACTAGGCATGGGGGAAGTTTACTACTGCTGCAGCCTTCAATGGAAGATCGAATAATTTTGTAAAAAGTGTGGTTCTGTCATTAAAATCAGTCTCTAGGACAAAGAAAAGCTGACCAAATATTTTCAATAGGAAATGTTAGTGAAAATGAAAATCTAGCTCAGGTTCTTCAGTTTTAAGGATGTATCATTAGGCACAGGTGATGTTCTATACCTGGTATGGACTATGGTGGTGTCTTTTGGCTTTTACATCTCATCATAAAGATCAGCGGAAAGGGAAAAATAAAACTCTGCCCTCCTGGCCAGAAAAACGCATGGCAGTCCCTCCCCATGCATTCTTCCCCAGTGCTTACTGAGCAGAGCAGTGTTTCAGGTGGAAACCTTGCTGTATGTAGTTTACATCAACTTGAGATGTCACACTGATCTGAATGGAACTGTTTCTGCATCTCTAATCATGCTCATCAAACCGCTGGACTCTCCACCTGGGAAAGAGGTTAAACTGAGAAATGATCACTGTGATGAACCAAGTCTGACTACGTTGTTTTCAGCATGAGCATCAATGCAAACACAAAGCTAGCTTGGTTTTATCTGGTTTTAATTATGGATAATTTATTTTAGTAGTTAATGCATGAAATTAAAAAATGTTGCTATGCCATTTTCCTTCATACCATTTATTACTTCAAGGAACCAAAGAATAGTTGTTACTTGAGAGAAGTCACTAGGCAAAGATTCATTTAATTATAGTGTCAAAAGCAGAAATAAAGCATGAAATATTATCCAAACCTGAAATACATTTTGAATTGTATTTATTTATCATTTGCCCTTCCTTTTATTTGTACTTTTTGGTTACCATTTCTTCTGTTGAGCATGATTAAAATAAGCACAATGGTCACTTTTGCTTTAATGTTTCCATTCAGCTTCCTCTCTCAGCATTGTGTTCTGCTGTGCTACAGTAATACTCAGACTGGATATACTTCCAGGAGACATACTGGTAATTTCTTCGAATTGCAATGTTAAGACACATGTGAAATATTTTCTATCTATCTTGTATTTTGAAAACAGCATTTCTATAGAACTTGCATTTTAGTGTGATTTAACCTGATATATTTAAGCACTTAGATTGGCTGACTACTGCATACACACTCCTTTGAGTGAGCTGTGAGGACAAAGACTGTGTACAGCAGTCTTGAAACAGTTTTTCCTGAACAGGCCTGATATAAGACAGTGAAATATTTTATCTTTGATATAACATGTAATCATACCCCAGCGTAACTTGATATAACTACTGCTGCAATTCTGGCTGAAGCTTTTGGCCCCTGCCACGGCAAATCTTCTCTTTGTGAGTTCTTTTAACAGACACTTGAGATAAGACACAGTAAAAATACTTTAGAGTTTCTTCGGTCTCAGAATGTTTAAGTGTTATCCATAACTTAGTGGCACAGAAAAGTGCTTTGTCGTTAATAACAAGGTTCAAAATGGCCTCGAGCACGTCTTGTCCAGATTATTTATACCTCAGATTGTCCAATTAGGGAGATGTTGCATAGGATATTTTCAATAAAAACCCAATAATCAGTTTTTCTTATCCCGCATTGTGGAATTTTAGAACCAATGGCAGAAAACACAAGTTTTTGGAGAAGAAAGGGGAAGTAGCAAAGGTAAAAAAGGAAGTCAAAGAACAACATCTAAATCCTCCATTTTGGACACTAATATTATAATATTTCATAAACCAAAATGTCTACACTTCTACCTAATTCACCTAGTGACATAACCTTAACTATACAGCATTAATTTCAAGGTTATCACACTATAGAGGAAGTCTTTTCCAGGGTTTAAGATCAAATGAGGAGTATTTCCAACTTGTTAAAGCAGAAAGAGTGAAAGAGTGAAATTCTCAGAATTCAGGGTTCCAACATACTACTGATTTAAAATTCTCTGTAAAAAAGAAACCTTTATTTCATAGGTAGCCATTCTCTCTTTCCTCCCTTTGCCCGACAACTTTCTGTGGCAAATGATATATAACATGCTTGGGTTAATCCAAAGGGAATGAAAAGTATTTTAAATTCAAACTTGATATAGAGGGAAATGAATTTTAGATTATTTTGTTTCAAAAAGGTATCCCAAAAATATCCTGTGATGTTTGAGAGGTGCACTCTCTTCGAACAAAAAAATCAGGGTAGGTCCATCAAGACCAAATTGTTTTAACCTGCCACAGTTTTTAAATACCCACAGCTGAAATCTGAAGCAAATTGAGTCAACACTGTGTAAAGTCTAGTAAAGGGTCAACGAGCTTGTGTGAGGCAGAACTGCAGCATTTTGTCACCAAGGTGCAATTTTGAGTGTGATAGGGAAATAAATGTATAGTGTGTGTTGATGAAGGACCTTTTTGAAGAAGCATGTACAAACTGTGTAGCCTAGAACCTGGCATTTGTAAGACTAAGGAAGGAGTAGCCAGTAAGGGTAAAGATGGAGATATGGATCCAGTAGAAATGGAAGTGATGCGCAGTTGCACCAGAAAGATTTTCTTTTTTTTAATTTAATATTTTAATTACTGCAGCAGTTTAGTGTACCAGACATCACCAGAAAGTGTGCTGGCCAGACTACAATCATAAAATAACAAGACATCCCTGCACATGATAGCTTTTGGTCTCAATCAGCAGGCTTATGAAATATAAATGTAGTTTCGATAAGATCCAGGATATTAGGAAATGGAGGGAACGTGACACAAGGACCTTTAAGGTAGGCTACACAGGTGGGTAAAGGAGCTTTTCCTCTGTGCAGCCAACAGCCTTATTGTGATGAGTTTCAACTGCAATAATGAGTCTGATGTGTGGGAACCAAACTTGTAAATTCATAAACTTTGGCACAGAGATGGGCATGGGTGCCTCCTGTCAATGGTCTGCCCTAGTCCTTTCCAGCAGGAGGGTCAGGTTTGTGCAAGGTGGGCTTAACTTGCCTTCTGGAGAAAAAGGAATAAAAATCTCATTGAATAGAGAATTTGGTGGATAATACCCTTAGGAAGTATGCAAGCTACTTTGCTCACCTAGTTAATGTGTGGAAACTCATCCTAGCCAACAGCAATGTTTTGGCCATGGGAGGAGTCTGTGTAAAAGAATTGTGTCTCCAAGCCAGCTTGTTGGAGTTGTGGTGCCTGCTAATATCGATAATGGTGTGCAGAGTCCTGAACTCCTTGTGAGCCCAGGTGTCATCTAGGGAATCCTGGTTGTTGCAGTGAAGTGACCGAAAGATGAGGCTTTCCTGGTTTCAGATGGAAGAATTTTGCCAAACACTTTAATTCAACACATAAACAAGAGTGCAAGAAAGATACAAGGCCTGCCTTCTGTTTCATGCCTTCCTTCGGGGCTGCGCCGAGTGCCCCAGCAGCAGCCGGGGTAGCGGGACACGGGGGCTGAAGTTCCCCCGCGTCACCGCCACAGGGCGACCGGCTCTGCACCGCAGCGAAGCGGGGCCGGGTCCGGGAGGGGGCGGCGCACTCGGGCCGCCCGCAGCGGGCGCTGCGGCGGCGGGGCCGGG
>VZRZ01006846.1:725557-793923 GCA_013398175.1 Climacteris rufus | reverse complement strand
GGGCGCGGTGTGCCCGCGGCGCTCTGGTCGCAGCAGCTCCGCGGCGGCCGCTGTCCTCGCCGCAGTCTGAGGCGCGCTGAGGAGAACGGGAGGTTTTTGGAAGAGGCGCGCAGAGGAGCCCCGTGCTGACCGCGGGCCCCGCCCGCAGGCTCACGCCATGCTGCAGGCGCTTCCCCGTCCCTGAAGAGAGGCGAAGGGGCGGCAGGGGACGGCGACGGCGCGGTTGCTAAGGTAATGGGAGTGGGCTGCTCTCCTCGCCGTCTTTTTCCTGCTTATCCTCATCTGTGTGGCGAGCAGTTGTCACTCAGCTCTGCCCTGGCAGCGGGATCCCGGTCCTGGTCCCGCCGCAGAGAGCGGAGCCCCGAGCCGCGGAGGTGGGAGTTCGCTCCCCGTCAGTAGTGGCGGACAGGTGCAAGGCGTGTGTTCTCTGTGTGTGTGTCTGTGTGTGTGTCTGTGTATGTGGTGCCCGGCCGGGGTCGGCCGTGCCCTACCCGCGCCGTGCGGGACCCCCGAGAACACCGCGGCTGCGGTTCGCCCTCCCGCGGTGTCCCGGGGAAGGGGGCCTGGCCTCGGGTCCCGGCTCGGGGCGCAGGAGGTGCCTCGGCGGCGTGCGGGCAGTGCGGGGATGCCCACGCCCCGCGGGGCGCGGCTCGGGGGACGCGGTGTCCCGGCAGGTGTGAGGGCAGTGCCCTGGCAGCCGGAGCTCGGTGGGGACACAAGACAAGTTGTGGTGCCCAGAAACCGCAGATCTTTTCGGGGAAGGCCTCGGAGAAGGACGAGGGAGCGCAGACACTGGGGTAGAGCTCGACGGGGGAGCTGGTGCCCTGTGGGAGAACTTGGAAAGTGTTTTGTTTCGATAGCGAATGTAATAATACACTTCCATCCGGCGACGAAGTGCGTTTGCATGAAGACGGATCGGTGTGTGAGAGTAAAGCTGCCAGGCACTCTCCTCCCAGAACCTTAATCTCCTGTGACACTGAAAGCATCTTCTTAGTCGCTAGCTGTGATGGCATAAGCAGAGGAGTGGGTTGCGGGGCCAGTAAGAACCTTCAAGTATTTTCTTCTGAGGAAGACGCCGGTTCTTGTATAAATAACGGCACGCTGCCACTGGTACGCTGCGGACATAGCAGCAGCCGGGCTGCCGCTCCGAGGAGCTGAGCACGCCTGTGGCTCTGAGCTTGGCGTCCCGTCTGCACCGGCGCTGCCCTCGCTGGGACGGCCGCGGTAAGTCGGGCTTCCTTCAGCTGACCTGCAAGGCACTTGGCAGAACCACATCCCAGTTCTAGCCTGCGTGCTATATGAGGCTTCGCTGAAACTAAAGATATGCATAATTGCTCTTGATTGAATTTTATTTCCTGACTGCCACTGTGGAGGGATTGGAAAGCATGAAAATCTGTCTTTGATAATAAAGTCATACTGTAAAACTCACGTTTGTGTTGCAATAGATATTGGTGGTTGCCCACCACAAAGAAAGCTACCTTTCGTGTGTGTTTCTGTGTTTCTGAAGGAGGTGCTTTCTGAGCTGTGAGTGTGAAAAGCGCTTTGTAAAGGTATAGTGGTTTTTGTAATTGCTTGCCGGAGAACAGAGTGAAAGAGGTGGACTGTAGTTCAAAGCTTGGGGGATTTAAGACATTTGATATCATCCTAAACGTTCTCCAAGTTCGATTGGGATTTATTTTTGAGTGGAAGATTGTGTATATTTGATATCATAATTTTCCCTTTTTAAAATGATTTATTCTAATCTTGCAGATCAGAACAACTAGCAATTGCTTACTGGGGGGTATTGATCCATAAGACTTTCTCACCAGATTTGATTTGAAACTCTTTCACTATACTTCCTTGTAAATCTGCTTTAAAAAGAGGTCAGATGTTGAAGAGCAGTTATTGACTTGGGGGCATATGGTTACAAGCACAGCATAATAGTGTTCATTGCTTGAATGTGTGTGTGAAATGCTGAAGAAACTGTTTAGACTCAGCCAATATTGACTTTAAATGAGCTGTTCCTTTTTCTAATGACCTGACTGTTAGAACAATTGATGACAAACATTCCAATTTCCTTTTTAACTGGCTACAGGTGTGCTGGAGTTTAGATAGCCCTTCTTTTTGCCATTCTGAACTGGATTAGAGGGAAAAGTAGTTATTTGCTAAACATCTCACACTGAGGTTTATGATAATAGAAGATTGTTGTTCACCTTACTGAGTTTTCTGCGGTTTTTTTTCGTAACGCTTACCTTCTAAGAAAAGTTGAAGTAGGTTGCTGCATAGGGTAATTGACAGTGCTGCTTGCCTTACTTTCTCTCTGACAGTTCCCGTGATGCAGGTAGTGCAGATATCTGTTTTAATCAATGATGCCTGTGGATAAGACGAAAAGGTGTGTCCTCTTAAAGCAGCAGTTACCTCCTTGTTAATCACTTAAAAGGTGTTTTTCTGTGTCTAGCATGTAATTCTGGTGGAGCACACTGGCGAGGCAGAGGTGAGCAGAGCACTTCTCGTTCATGGGAGTAACTCTGCTTTTGTTAATGTTTGTGAGGCAGCTGAGGAAGACTGATGTATGGACTGGGAATGCTAGGTGTCCTGCAATGCAAGGCAGTCCTGTCCCAGCAGACTGCAGCAAACTAACAGATGGCAGGGAAAGAGAAGAAGCTAATATATGTGGAATAGCAGGAAGAGAAAATAGCTGCAGTGTGTCATTTTAACATGGTTCTTTAGGATACTGTGTTAATCTGTGGTGAAACTTTGGGATCTCACAGTGCCGTGGCTCGGGCTTCCTAACAGAAATACAAGGGTGTTGTGGGGTGATTGTTTTTTTTTTTTTTTTTTCTTTCCTCGATAATGATATGAGTCCTCAGCTTTTCAAGAACAAGGGATAACTAACCTGGGGATTTTGGCTGGGTATACCTTTGGTATCTAAATCATACACTGCAGTTGTAAAGTGGCAGCAGAAGAAGGGTCAGCTACTCTTCCCCTACCCAATGTTACAAGAGTACAGTTTTGCCCCATAACGATGGGTTATGGTGTTGTTTGTGCTCGCTACCTGGAGCTTCAGTTGCATTTCTGGAAGCACACCTGGGCTCTCTAGAGGGGAGATTGTAGGAACAAACAGCTCCACTTCACCGAGCAGCCCTGGACTGTTTGAGGCTACAAATATTGCATCTAGTTGTCAGAACTGAAATGCTCTTGTTTCCTCCTGGGAGACTCTTCTCATGACTGCATTATCATCTGTGTCAATTCACACCACGGTATTATAATTACAAAGAAAACCTGGGTAGAATAAGAAAATTATGTTGATGGTTTGGAAGGGTGTTTCATGATGTCAGTCCTTGAACTGCTGTCCCCAGTGTGGTGTAAGACAGCACTCTGCCATGTGAAGTATCAAGCAACATGGTGGCCCTGTGCTGCTACTGAAGGTGTGGTAGTACTTTTAACCCTGTTCACTTGCAGCTTGGTCTGCATATGAGACAAGCTGACCAGAGCTGTGCTGGCCAAGCACATTTCAGAAACACCTGGGTGCCTGTAAGTGGTGATGGATACCACCTTGGGTTTCTTTCAGAAGCATCTGGTCAGTCACCTGGTTCCTATGGAGTTACACATTTGACTTCCCATGGCTACATGGCTACAAAATGTCCTCTTTCCATCTTTGACACTTATGTATAGTTGAACATTTGTCTTCATATTCTAAACTGAATGATTATGTTCCTACATCTCCAAATTATTTTTTTTTCTGCAATTTCTGGCCTCCTTTCTTCATCTCTTAACTTTCTGTCTGGTGACTGTGAGAGCAATGCTCACATTATGGTGGTGGTGAATTGAGGGGGATTTAGAATACTTTGAAAAATTTGGTGTATCTTTATATCCTTGAAAAGATAATAATAGACATATCATGGAGAGTTCTAAACTGTTTGATTACAATTTTCCTTTAATAATATAGTGGCTTTTAACGTTTATAAAGGATGATATTAGTGTTAGTGAATCCACAGTGTTTTCTTAATCTATATAAATTTTACCATGAAAAGATGTTTTCATGGTTTCAGTTACTATTTCTAGCTGGAGTAATAGCATATTGTGGTGACTGAGGAATGAGCTAATTTCTGTTGTTGTGCTCTTATCTGTGAAGAGGAGCAGGAAAGAGGAGCTAATTTGTGTTTTCCTTGTTGGTTGTCAAGCTCTGGAAAGATTATGGAATCAAGAGAGACTGCTGCTACCCACTTGTGTTGCATCAGATCTCATACTATTTTATAACATCGCTGTAGCGGGTGGCAAAGAATGAGGAGAGAGGGAAAGAGAAGTAGATTAGAATTTCAGTGAGCAGTAAGGTTCTGACACCTTGACATCCCAGGAGCTCTGCATTGTCATGCTGGAAACAGCTGTCTGTTCCTAGACTCAGCAGCACAGGTACTGCCCTTTGCCTGCACAGGGGTGGTGGGGACCATGAGGCTGTGAGGAGGAATTGGTGCTGCATTTTTGCAGGAATCTTCAGTTGCACACTATAAACATCATCCCGGTGATAAAGGACAGTATTTCCTCTTTTTCACTGTGCTTATAGAACCTGGCATCGGCGGTGAAAGGTTCACGGAGTAGTTAAAAGATCCTCACACTGATTACTACAGACCTACTATGCTATGGGGATGTGTGTTGAGCAAGTGATAACTAAAGGCTTGAAAGTCAGAGTTTAGATGTCCAATTTGTTGCTCTGTCATTTATTATGTGAATGTTGGAAGTCAATTTCACTGATTTAGTTTATAATTTTGTAAAAGAAAATAGTATTTGCCTCTGTCATAGATGAGCATCTAGTTTTAGACTGTGTTCATTAATGTAACAGCAATCTGGCACAGACGTATTAGCTTAATTAAACAAACGGTCTTTATAGGAGTATTATAGTATAACAGCAGCAGTAGTAAAGTATATTAGTATTTATAAAGTATGTAGCATATTGGTATTTGCAGCAGGCCAGTTATGGCATTGTGAAGTTCAGGTTAAATGAACCACAGCACTGGGCTTTGTAGTCTGCTGAACTGTGTGGTGTGTGGACTTGAGCTAGCTAATTCAGGAGCGGCTTAAGTGCTTTTTATATTGCAATTATCAAAGTGATTTGTGTGTCGTTTGCATCTGAGAAGGCTGTGTGCTGTTGTGATAAACAGGAAAGCATAGAATATTGCATTTATGTCCTTGAAGTAGGTGGGATACAACCAGTTGTGTTCATTTGCACCAAGGGTATTTCATGGTGCCACATCTTCAAGGACACCTATGCTTTTGGGTAGCAAATTTGCCATTTTATTTGATTGCAGGGTACTTGAATTTTTCCATCCTCTTGAGAATGAACAACAAGCAAGAACTCTCAGCACTTTGGGACATTTTAAATGAGATTGTGCAGTTGCTGATCGATGTGGGGCTGAATTGGTTCTATCAACTTGCATAAGATTGCTTGAAGGGAGCTTCATTTTAGCAAGCTCTGTTTGGAAGAGGGAGTTTAAGTGGAGTAAATCTAAATTTGGAATCTAACAGACACTGAAGCCTATGTTTTCTTTGGGTGTTTTTTAAAAAATTAATATTTTCTTGTCAGTCTATATTACAGCATCCATTATTTTGTGCTTCTTCTCGTTCACTTTTATATTTGAATCAGTTTTTTTCAGTAGTTTTCAACTTACTGGATACAATGCAAAATACAAAGTGCAGCCCATCCCCCAGAAGTAGCTTACTGTAGTTGCAATTAGTATTTTCTACAGTACATAAAGGCAAAGCACTTTCAGAGATGTTGTATTTGATGGACCAGCTTCATAGAACAGGATGCTCTTAGCACACCTTAACTGATCCAATGGAAGATTTATATTGGAGAATGGATTAGAAGTCTACCCTCAAGCTCTGTGTTATCAGTACAGTTACTCATTTTCCACAGGGAATGATTCTGGCCAATAAGTTGGCATTGTTGCAAAACAGCAAAATACAGCTTCAGCTTTGTAACTGCTCCTTGCAGGCTGATAGTGCTTTATAAATACTGCTGTAGTTTGGGATCACCAAGTCACATAGAGTTCAAAGTTGGGCTATAGCTATCTCTTTGCATTTCTAAATTTTTATAGCACTGACACTTGTTTTAGTTAAATATTCAGCATATACTTGCCATCACATTCTTTGTAGCTATCGTTGGTAACAGCATATTGGCTCAGAACCTTTCCAAGAGGCATTGTGCTCACAGCAGTATTATTTTATTGGAAGAGAGATTGATTACTAGGGAACACTGTGTTTCTTTTCTGAATTCTTTGGAAGAGGGATGGATGTATTGAAGGCAGTTTCTTCCTGCTATAACATCATTCTGGTCCATTAAAAGTAAATTTAGTATGCAAGTGACCATTTTAACAATTGATTTCATAGGGGGAAAAAGTGCCTAGTTAACCAGCAATTCATATGTCAATATTCACTACCATCCATCTCCAATCCATTTTTCCTTCTGGTTATCTTGGGAAGTCAGGAAGTTAGATGCCAAAAAAGTTATTTTGTATTGGCTACCACCCCTAGGTTTCTTGGATGTAACATCCAGATCCAGACAGTATTTTCAGCATTCTAGAATAGCTACAGATATCTGCAGATTTAGAAATATATGGAATCAAAATGTAGTGTGTGGCAACCTGAGGAAAGGGGAGAAAAGTAATCCACTTACATGATTTATCAAGAAGCACTCTGATCACCTGTCCCATGACTGAGGCAGATCCCCAGCAGCTAACACAGATGGAACAACTGGAACTGTCCATTCTGAGTGTTGTCTGTTAGACACTTATGTGACAGTGTCAGCACTACCACAGGTGTTGCAGATGGAGAGAAAACTGCTCAAGATCATGGAGAGTGCCCTCTTTGGAGGAGGTGTGAGGCCTTGGTGATTCCTGGTCAGCAATATTCTGCTTAGACCACCACACCACGAATATTTACTCTCTTTATTAACGGCCATACATAATTTAGAACAGCAAGTGATTGACTAGGAGCACCTACAGACACCTACAGAATACTCACATTAGATTACACAAGGGGCTGAATTTAAATTTGTGTCTATCTGCAGGAAGCCAAGTAACTTGGATTGACTCATGGCTGAGAGCTAGTTTGGTCTAAAAGAGGACTGTGTCCATATTGCATATGCTTGGCCAGAGGAGTCTCAGACCTCTGGCCCTCAGATGATATCTCTGTGGCCTGAAGATATGATGATTATTGTAGATGGGTTTTTTTTCAAGCACAGTATTTAAAAAAAAATGAGATTGTCCTGCAGCCCACCAGAAGGATGAGGTTATGCATTGCAGGATTTGGGACATGTTGGAAAGCTGTGTGGTGGTGTAGAACCTACAGTTGGGAGACTGATGCAGGCATGGATAAGAAATACGAAGCCAAAACTTTTGTAACATCATCCATGCTGACTTTTGAGAGCAAGTGCTGGTGGTGGAGAACTGTGTTCCCAGACGTCTGTCCACTTGTTGGGAGCTCTACAAAGGCGAATCTGGGAGCAAACTAGCAATTAAGCACTGTGGATGGTCATGAGCCCAGAGCTTGCTCCCTTCTCTAGTACTGGGTGGAAATGTAGACATATCTGTAGGATGTTTTGGGGCAAGTTTTCCACAGGAGAAGCACTTGGTTATGGAAGGACACCTCACCTCTAGGAATGTCTGTAAGAGTACTAGAAATCGGAAATCCCAGCCATCATCAGAATCCCAGTTTCCCTAAAGAGACGAAACAGGGAGTGTCCTGGAATTGGGTCCTTTCTTCCTGTTCTGTCAGAGTGAGGTGAAAGAGTCTCATCTCGTTCCCTGTCCTAAATGTGTGCCCATCTTTCATCTTGCCAGTTGCAGAGTGAGAGAAGTCCTTGAGCCCTTGAATTCTACCAGTGTGAACAAAACTGCTTTCCCACAAAAAAGGAGGAATTAATTTGGTAAAAATTTGAATACTAAGTACAGCTGCTGGAAATGTTTACACTTTGTTCCTTAAAAAAGGCAACAGACTGAATATTGTTGATAGTACTGCAATGCTCAGCACAAGCAACAAGGGGCAGAAGGTCTGGGATGATCTTCTACTAGGAAACTATGTTCAGAGTAACTTCAGTTACAATTTGATGTCCAAAACAGTCATTTGAAGGACTTTTAGATGCTTTGGGAGCTGTACTTCACTGATGGAAAGCAGACTTCCTTCTCTGCTCCTTCATGCAGAGGAGCACTACTGTGGTATCCAGGGTGGTGCCAGACCTTCGGACTGTCACTGCTGACTGTGGCGTGGCTCCTACTGTTTCAGTAGCCCTTATGTCCTCCTCATCTGGCTCAGGGTCTTGCAGAGTCTTGACCCACTGGGCATGGTGGTGATGTGCCATGTGTAACAGCAGCAATTCCCCCTTCTCACCGGTAAGGGAACTGGTGGAGATGGTGGAGTTTTGATCTCAGCTCCAGTCTTCCTGGCTTTTGCTCCATTCAGATGGGTGTTGTATCAGTTCCTCTTTGGAAAGTTGTTATGTGGGTTTACTTCAGAAGGTGGAGTAGAGGTGAATTGTGCAGTGCTTGGACTGAGCTACACCAATCAAAAGCAGAGTATATCCCAGGCGGGACCTGGGGAATCCTCTGGTTGATGTATTTGCCTTGGTCAACAGTATCACCTTAATGATACACTGTATGTTGTCTTCCAGCATACACACCTTGCTTGGCATGCCCAAGTCCTGGTTTAATGAAGTGATAATTAACCAGAAAAAGAACACAAAGATAAGTTTCTTCCCAGTGCAATTTTGGAGAGATTTATGTAATGGATGTGAAATACCTTAATATTAAGTGAAAACTAAATATTAACGGAGATTAATTGAATTCAGAGTAAGTGATTTTTCCTCCCATGTTTTCCCTTCTGTCACCTTAATAACGACCTATTTGATCTAAATATGCTAGCAGATCAGGTAGGGATTTTTCCTATTGGGTAATTATCAGTTCAGCAAGACATGTGGTTATGTGATTTCTCAGGCATGTGAAAAGTCATGTAGTCTCGTTGTATTTCACTAATTGGAGAAAAGTTAACTAGCTGTTAATGGCATGAAATTGTAATTTACTCCATGATTGTGTGCTAAAACTCTAAATCTCTCACGATTTGATATGTCAATTATAAGCTGTCCTTGAAATATATTAATTACATAGCATAAGGGTAATTTCCACTTACTTTCACCCAAAATTGTATTTCAGCTGTGCAGTGCTGATAGATATCTCCATGGGAATTCCTTTAGTAGGTTCTGTTTTCTGGCATTCAGTTTGTCCATATTTTAACAAACTATCTAATTTTATCTCAGATGTATTAGAAATGTTTTGCACTGCAAATTTAGCATATTAAGTTGACAATTTATTTATTACAGAATAAATGACAATTATTACAGAATTATTACAATCTATTTATGCAGAATAGGAGTTGAAATATGACCTTGTATTAGTTTATTAAATCCAGGTGATATTTTCTAGAAATAGTTTGTTTTGCAGAATTTCTTCTAATTTTGTCCTTCTTTCTTTCTCTTTTATGTATAAACCCCAGAGTGTATAAGGACTCCTCGATGGGCTAATTTCTGTGAAACACATGGGTGTTTTTGTCTGTAAGAGACTTCTTGTAACAGTCTTGTTTACAATGGTCTTTTCTTACAGCAGTGAAGGTGTTTGAGAACACTAAGGGGAATCTCTTAATTTACTGCTCAGCTGTTTTCTTTCAATTTACACATACACAGAGATTAAATGCTGACAGTATTTATGCATTGAAATGTAAAGGTTGTTGTCTTTGAAATTTTATCATTACAGTTCTGTATTAGGAACTCTAAAGAAGTAAACTGAAAAAAATACTTTCTTGCTTTTCAGAGCATATTTTAATTGGTTATTCCAGGTTAAAGTTCACCGATCCTTTTGTGACATATGAGAGCCTTATCTCTTTGCAGCTTCTGGTTTTTGGGAGAGTGTGAGGAGCCTGATCAGATAAGCGAGAGAGACAGAACTCTTACTGTGATTTAGTACATTTTGTCAGTGGCTGCCTGTCTAATCCAGTGTGCTTATGTTTCTTGGGGAAAAAGCAGAAGTGTTCTATAATAAAGAATAAAACATAAAAAGGAAAAAATCAGCAAGAGGCAAATGTACCCTCTCTTTTTAGCATATTTTTGGGAGTATTTTTCAAAGGCTTATTAGGCCATCTTATCCCTAAACAAGAAGTTGAAGATGTCTGATTTTCTGCTTGTGTGTGGCAGAGTGAGAGAATGGCTAGCACAAATGGTTTTCAGTTTTTATCACTTTTGCTGCTGAGAAGTTGAGATTACTGCAAGCATGGCTATTGTCAGAAAAACAGCTGTGGAAAAACAGCATCTCTGAACATGAAAGTTGAAATTTAGAGACGATTTATTTTTTTGAAGATATGCATTTGGATTTAGATTGCTGGTGTATGGATGCAGCCTGGGATGAGTTAGCCCCTGATAATACAGCAAACTGCCCATAGGAGGGAGGAGCTGACCATACTCTTCAGATAGGAATTGGTGAGGTTCTTAGCTGGAGGCTGTGTGGAGTACTTCTAATTTTTTTTTTAAAGACTACATAAAATGTTTTCACTCTCCTCAGCTAAGTGTAGCTGAAATTTCTTTGTAAGACCAAGCTGGATTCACTTCTGGCTGATGCATCACAAACGTGCTTAGAGAAAGATTCAGTTCTGTTCAGGTTCTGTTTTCAGTCTGTGTAGTGTTGTAGGGTTGACTTTCTGCTTGCATCTGGAGTAGACTGGGCTGACAGTGAGGAAAAAATTGTGTAGGTTTTGTTGGTTTGTTTTTTAACAGAGAACTGCAAATCAGATGTGGACTTCCATGTACAATTATATTAATTAAAGTGTTGCAAATGTGGCATGTTAACATAGTATTAGGGTAAAAAAGACCATGAGCCGTCTCATTGGTGTTTGCAGCAGGTAACCTGCATCACTGGAGCCTTAACTCTGGGCTCCCTGCCCTTCTCCCTAGTGGTCTTTTCCCTGGCAGAGAGGGAGAGGTGCTCCCTTGGGCTATTCCAAAGTTGCTCCTTGGTCAGAAATGTTATTGCCATGTAGCCAGCAGTTTGTCTGTGTTCATTGGGTGTTAAGTCAGTGCCACATTTCCCAGGCTGGTGAGAATGTCCCATTAGAGAGTTGGCTGGAGACCAGGCTTTAGCATGGCAGCAGTACAGGAAAGCAGTCCCAGAGGTTCTTGGAAAGCATTGACTGTAACTGTCTGATACAGGTGTGGAAGAACCAATGAAGAAATTGTTGTACTGTTGTGTTGTACTGTTGTGCACTGTTGGACCTTATACTAACTAAAAAGGAATGTCTCGTTGGAGATGTGAAAGTTTGGGGCAGCCTTGGCTGCAGTGACCACAAGATTGTGGCATTCAGTATCCTGCTAGGAGGAAGCAGGGCAATGAGTAAGATTGCAACTCTGGACTTCAGGAGAGCTAATTTTGGCCCCTTCAGGAATCTTCTTGGAAGGATCCTATCGGAAAGTGTCAGTGGGAAGAGGTGTCCAAGAGAGCTAGTCAATATTCAAAGATCACTGCCTCACTTTTGCAACTCTTCAGAAAAATCTTGACGGGTTGGAAAATAGCGCTGCAGAGATGGACCTGCATGTCCTGGTGGACAGCAAGCTGTCCATGAACCAGCACTGCTCTTGTGGCCAAGAACACCAATGGGATCCTGAGGTGCATTGTGAAGAACATTGCCAGTAGGTTGAGGGAGGTGATCCTGCCCCTGTACTCAGGCCTAGTGAGGCCACATCTGGGGTGCTGTGTCCAATTTTGGACTCCTCAGTACAAGAGAGACGTGGAGCTCCTGGAGCGAGTCCAGCGAAGGGCTAGAAAGATGATGAAGGGACTGGACCATCTCTCTCATCAGGAAAGGCTGAGGTACCTGGGACTATTCAGTCTCGAGAAGAGACAACTGAGAGGGGATTTCATCATTGTCTATCAGTATCTGAAGGGAGGGTGTCAGAGGATGGATCCAGGCTCTTCTTAGTGGTGCCAAGCAATAGGACAAGAGGCAACGGGCAGAAACTGATGCACAGGAAGTTCCATGAGAATATGTGAGGGAAGAACTTCTTTACTGTGAGGGTGAGTGAACAGTGGAACAGTTGCCTAGAGAGGTTGTGGAGTCTTCTTGTCTGGAGGTATTCAAAAGCCATCTGTACACAATTCTGAGTAATGTGCTGTAAGGGACTCTGCTTGAGCAGGGAGGTTGGACTAGATGACCTCCAGTGGTCTCTTCCAACACCAGCCATTCTGTGGTTCTGTGAAGCAGTTCTGCATCACTGGGTGCTGAGCTCCATTCAACTCCCATCTGTTAAAAAGCACGCGTGCAATGGGATCCATGAGACCCAGCATTGCTGTGCTTTTACCTTGAAGAGCCAAGAATATGCCCGTGTCTTATCACTGTCTTATTTTATCTGTAGTCTTTTTTTTTTTTTCCCTGTAGAATACCAATGAGAAAGAACTCTGTGTTTGTAAAAAAAGGTATAAAAGAATGAGAAAAAACTTGGACAATGGTCAAAGCCCTCACAGTTCCTCAAGGGCCCTGGCTTGGCCTGCTAAGGCTCATACCGGCAGCAGCAGTGCCTGGGCTATGTGGTGGGGATGCCCACATTTGTCTCTGCTCCTGGCTGCACCTCAGTCCTGCTTTGTCTCCAGCCTTGTCCTCTGAGATGTCCATTCTGCTGTCAGAATTCACCTTCATTCTGTCCATTCACCTGCAAAGGTGGTGCTGCTCCTGTTGCTCCTGACTGAAATCTAGCAGGAGATTCTGGGCACCAGTGGGAATCGCTTTTGCAAATTTCTTGCTTTCAGCAACAGATTGGTTCACTTGTATTGATTACCTTATGTAGATCTTACATAGATCTACATGTTAGGCTTATGCAGGTCTTCCAAGTCAATGTCTCCCTCAATGTCACCATGAACAGCATGCCGGCTACTGCTGCATATTGTACACAATGTTATTGTCTTGTTGCACTGGAGTAGACGAAAAGCTTCAAGAAGTGCTATGGGGGAAAATCTGGAAGTATCAGAAAAGATCAAGTGAGCTGACAGTATAACAAGAACAACAGAATTTGTAAATCTAGACATTAAAAGTGAATAATGCAATGAGTGAAGTGCAGTGAAGCAATGCTGCAGAGGGCTTTTTGAAATTTAGGGCAATTTAGAAATTGTAATTTTGTTCTTCTAAGAGCATTTCTCAATTGATAGATAGTTACAATTGTTTTCTTTTAAAGCATGCATATAAAATCTCACATAATGTAAATGGTGAATGTTGTCTTTATATACTGCAGGTGAAGCTGAAACTCGTGTGACTTGACATATGCTTTCAACTCTGCTTTGTAATTGCCTTCAGAAAGTTACATAAAATCTCAACCCAGTTCCTGCACCATTCAATCGAGTGATGATAACCTAGAGCCTGATTCTTCAGTGCCTTGAAATCATGGCTAAGAAGTATTGTGAAAATGCACATTTATGTAAATAATTTGAAAGATTATAATTTGAAAACACTTTACCTGTCATAATTTGTGCTGGTTAATTGTTTGTGCATCTAATAATTTTTCTTAGAGAATTTATTCCATTTTATTTTTAGCTCATGATCTGGCACAGGAGTGTAGTGTTTGGGCTTCTAGGAAGATATGAGGTTTAATAGGGGTAAAAATAAATTTATGTCCTTTAAATATAAAATAGTATCTAAACCGGTCTGAACATGCCTTTAATAGGTGATCTATGTATATATATTGCTTATCTTAATTTTGAACTGCTTTACTGAGTTTCAAATTTGATATATGCATGTACAAGTGCATTTGTGCCCACCTGTGTATGTGTGTGCATGTATACTTCATAAAAGAAAGAAGTGAAGGAATCTGGATTGATGTAAATTATTTAACCTTAGTCTCTTTTATGTCTTATTTAAAGGGGGTATCTCAGCTGCTTCTGCCTCCAGTGCAGGGTACCATGTTACAGCAGTAGCCTTTTCAGTACTGAGAAAGGACAGAGCTAGGATATGGTCTGAGCTTTTCTGATTCTGGCACTTGACTTGTCCTTGGGAGCTGATAACTGACAGCTAGAATGGCTCAGGGCTGTATTATACATATAATTGTATGCTATATATGTATATTATATGCTGGGCCACTTGGTTGCCTGGGGCAATGTGAAAGTGGGTAAAGGAAAGAATAGGAAAGTATCTTTTTCCATAAATAAGGGAGACAGTTTAACGGTGAGCAGTATTTTAGAAATTAATGTGTAGGTTATGCTTGTGTGAACATAGATTTTCTTTTTTTTTGTTCTCAGTTTTTAATGAAATATGTTGAGATGGAATGTTTCAGTACTTTCAATGTTAAAGAAATTTAATTTGTCAGACAGTTGTTATGCCAATGTCTGTACGAGGCCACGTTATTTCTTAGGTTAGGAAAGGTCACAGCAGCCTCTAATTTAAATGTAACTTGTCAAATGTGCTGGTGGAAGAAAAATTTAAAATATAGCATTTGACTTAGAATTTAAAGTGTCTTCCCTGCATCAGGCCCCTTTTTTCTTTTTTTTTTATTCTGTATTTTTTTTTTAAATGCTGTTGCCTCAAGGCTGGCATGACCTGGAGAAGATGAGGCAGCAGTTCTGTGCTTCTAGAAGATAAGGAATATTATATGTGGTTGTCTGCCTGTGTCTTGCTGCCTCTTCCTGGCTGTGTCATGAGAAGAGGTGAGGGAAGCTGTTTACTCTGAGCAAGCAGCTATGCCTGCCTGGTTCTTGGCTGCTGCTCCGGGGTTGCAGAGAGCTGGAAGTGGCTTGAAGTGTCTGTAGGCGACAGCCGTCATCGGTGTGCCTGACAGTCTGCTGCACCCGCTGATTACAGTGGGGTTTCACTCTGCCTCACAGCAAGCCTTTTATCCTTCCTGGCTTTTGTTTGCAGGTACCTCAAAACTTCTAGAAAAGTGCTATATAGCAAGGAAACGAAGTGTGTGAAGTATTAATTGGACTTCTGTTGAATGAGAGGTTATTAAAAGTTCAGAACTGGGGGAGAAATGTGTGGATGTGACGACCCAAACCACAGGTGTATGCGACTTGTCGGTCCTTGTTCTTGGGGTGTTGTCCTGTAGACAAGTCAGTTCTGACACAGTGTGGTAAAATCCTGCATGGGGTGAAGTCTGGAATGTGATTCCCTCTGTACCATCCTTGTCTGTCTGCCTTGGAGGCAGTTGCGTGTCCTTGCCACGCTCCAGTGCAGCCTGGAGCGATGCTGACTTTTGCTCCTGTCCTTGCAGTCTGAGCGACAAGAGGCGAACATGGCCCAAGCACCCGCTGATCCCGGTAGTGCGGAAGCTGCTGACCCAGAGGAGAGTTCTCCAAATATGATAGTCTACAGAAAGGTAAGGGTTTGGAGCTGTTTGCAAAAATCCCTTTTCTATGTGGTTGGTTTGTAAAAGGATCCCATGCCCCTTTTGAAGTCAAAGGTATATTTCAGACTGCTTGGATGCATAGCTGAAAGAATTTTCAGGAAAGTAGGTGTTTTAAACTACAGCATTTGAGAGCTTGGAAGTTGTATTCTCTTCAGTGGAGGCATTTGAGCTTATTACTATAAAATATTTGATGAGAAATTAATAGTTTGAAATTTCTAACTTTTTGTGATCTGACTTCAGCTAATCGTTCAAGTTTACCACAGTATCTAAAATAAGTGTACATATCTTTCAAGTTGTATCATACAAAGCATAAAGCAGTTGCCATACAGCAATGTTTTAGTACTTCTTTTTTCTATTTTCATATTGTGATTTTTGTTGCATAATTAGCAGTTTGATTCTTTGTAGGTCTTACCTCCCATTGCCTTGCTTAAATTAAAAAAAAGTTTTCTGAAGTGCTAGAGAAAAATGAATTCGACAAAGGTGAAATTACAGCAGTGTATTATGTCAAAGAGTGTTCTTTCACTGTGATAAAATGTCTTATTCTGAAGTACTTTGGAGGTAGTATAAAAGATGAAGGAAAGCTATCTATTGACCCATTTGCTAAGGCATTGTTTTATTCTGGGTATTGTTTTATTCTGGTGTATCCTTTGTCTTTGAAATTTAGTGCTTTGTAATTTAATGGAATAATGTAAATATATTTTATTTAGCCTGCAAAACCCACAAACATTTCTTATGTAGTGTGCAAAAGTGCTGTATGGTTCTTACAAAAAGAAAACTTCTTGCATGGCTTAAATAAGCTACCATTCTGTTAACTGTAGAGCCACAGTGCTAGCTCAGATTAAGTTTTCTTGTGTAGTACAATCCTGGGTAAAATTACTGAAATGTGTTGAGGGTACGTGGTTATGTTTTCTGCTTGCATGACTGCAATCTTGATGACTTTCATATACTGAGAATATAATTCAGGTTTCATATGGAGCATAAGTTGTTTAAAGTGTTACATTTTGATATCCATAATTTTGGTTTGGTTGTTGTGTATTTGGTTTGGAATCTGGAATTGTTAACATGGGAAAAATTTCTGGGTAATGTGTAGGCTTGTTTGTTTTGAATGTGTTATGAACACACTTTGGCTGCTAATTTGGAAGTAGCACTAGTTGGTTAGTCAGATTATTTTTTCCCAACCTGTTTGCTGAGAGGTCCAACACCCCAGTAGGTTGAAGTAGATATAGGGTATGAAAGTAGTGTCTGGTTGCGTGATCTAGAATTAGGGCATTAAATCTGTGACTCTGCAGCGTATCCACCTACTTGTTCTTGAAAACATTGTTTTATTTGTTTGTCTCACTTTCTATTCATCTCATGGCATTTCTGCTTTAGGGTTTCTCCATTTCTTTGCCTTTTATTGTTTCATTATTGTCACATAGAATAGGGCTTGTGAGTTCTGTGGAAACAATGGAGAATGTACTTACACTATTTGATTCACCTCACCTTACTGGTTTTCCTCTGATGTCAGTGTTATCAGCCCTTCATAATACAGTCACCTGTCAAAATATATAGTTGACTTTTAGAATAGCATGCCCCATGCATTGTGCAGTAATAGTGTGTTCTGTATTGTCCAGGTAAAGCTAACGTGTCTGTCAGGTCTTCTTTGCTGAGTGTTTCTGTTGCTTTATGAATAAATAGGGTTAATATTACCTATTCTTCAGAGTAAATTTTCATTGGTCATTGACTTTCTAAGTGTAATGTACATTATTTTATATGTTAGTTTTGATATTAGCATTAGATATTATTTGATATTTTGATGTTAGTTAAATATATTACACATCAATTATATGTTCCCTAGTGTTGAAAAATCATATGCAAAATCTGAGACAAGACTTATTCTTTTGATTATCTCTCCTCTCTCCAAATGAATGTTTAGCTCTTCATCTCTCATTTCCTTTCAAATGGCTTGATTGCCAGTAATGAATGAGAAAAACACTGTACTGGACTCTGTGAAATATTGAGCATAATCTGCCAGAATACTGTGCAGTTCAGGGATTGTGTTTCGTCGCAGTAGAAGGAAAGGTTTGCTTCTCACAGCAGGTATCCCAAGATGCAGTTGTTGATCGTCCTTAGGAAGAATAAATAAGGGTGGGTTTCAATAATGAGACCACAGTAAATCCTGCTGTGTGATCTGTTTTGTTGCTTATCATCACTGTCATGTTTGTGGGTTTTGAGGGAGGAAAGCCTCGCAAATAGAACCCCAAATTTTTAATACTTTCTTTACTGAGAGTTGCTGAGATCTGTTTGAAGTTCTTATGCCAACAGGGTGGTTGTAGCGTTGTTTTCTTTTAGTCACTAATGAGAGATAGACACATTTAGAGGACAAATCAGACTTTAGATGGTACTGATTGTCCCTTTGGAGCAACCTCTCTCTGTTTTGTTTATGGAGAAAAGCCTAGAACAGGCTGTGCTCTTTATTTAGGTAGGTAAAACTAAGTGGGATGGGTTTTGCCCATGCAGAACAAAATAAACTAATTTATTTTGACTCAGATTACTTCATGATATTCTCTATGGACTCCTGCAAGCAAATGGATTCTAACTGCTTTGATTGCTATAGCAGATGGTCTCAATGAGATAAGTCTTATTTTCTACCTTCAGTGTTAACCTTTTGGGGGTTGATACTTATGAATTTGTGAGGTGCATTATTTTTTTAATCCAAAATACTCAATGTTGCCCCACTGTTTTGGATGACACCTATGTGTGAATTAAGTAGTGCAGATGAACTTGTTAGGGTAATTAGTGCTTAGGGTATGATTTACCTCACCCTATCCTTGTTAAAATGAATTGTATCCTAAACTACCTGAGCTATATTGACCAGGTCTCAGATGACAATCATGGGTGCCTAGTACCTAGCTGTCAGGTACTTATGTCGTATGATGGACATCTGTAATTAAGCAAGCTACATTCCACTCCTTGGACTTGTGCTTGCCCTCACCTCTGTGTGTCTCTCAGTGCTGAGTCTAGGGTTCTTACAGGGCTACAGGTGGTGCTGCAGTAAGGATGTGCTGTCATTTATCTACGTGGTGCAGTGATACCCAATGGAAGTGTGCGGGTGCTGCAGATACTGCATTGCCATTTAAGTACTCCATCAGTAAAATGTAGCAACCATGTTTTCTTTAACCGGTCTGGCCACACCTGGAGAAGATGCTGATATGCTTTTTGATGGAATTACTACTGGAAGAGTGGTGCTCTGTGCCTAAAAAAGACTTTGAAATGCACTACCCTACTTTTCATGGGAGCAGGGAGTGACATCCCCATCCTCACTTCACTCTGTGAGCGTTGTGTGGGTGCTGCAGCATGGAAGCAAAAAGGTGCAATAAAAAGCCACTGGGAGGAGAAAAACGACTTCTAGCAAAGAGTAACTAAAAATATAAATTGATTTTAAATGCTGGTCACATTCACTTGAAATTAGCCACCCTTGATTGGTCTGTCTTCCAAATGGTGTTTACTGTGTCTCAGGGGCCCTTTGGCTCATTGTTACAATAATCCACGTCTGAAAATTTGTCTTCTGCAGACAATATTGAAAGACAAATGGTTCACAGACACCTTCTGACACCAGACCTATTAGGCAACCTATTATCAAAATAATTTAGCAAATCAAATTTTCTTACAGAAAAGATGGTGAAAAATTGTCATGTCACTGTAAGAAAAATCAAAATATTTAGGGCTGTACTAAATAAGAACTGAAAATACCAATAAGGAGGAGTACCTGGGGAATATAACAAGAAGGACGAAAACATAGAAATTAAAATCTAGATTGGATAGCAAGGTGTACTTTTCCTGAGAGATATTTCTTATGATGGGTAAGAGTTTGCAAACTGTGCTGTTTAGAGATTCTGAGAACAACTGTGAGCACACATGTTCTGAGGGATATCAAGTGTATTGGCAAAGAAATGACCTGTGTTATCTGATGGTAGACTTCCATTTCTGCTTAATTTTTGCCAGACACATCTTCTATATCTGTTTGATAACACTGGCACTTAACGTGTTAAATTTTGAAATTTTGTGGTTATTCATGGCAAATCTTTTGAGCAAGCAGGAAAATCTAATTTCCAAAGGCAATTACTGCTCTAAGTAAATGTAACACAAACTTGCAGCTGCCACAAGATGCTTTCAGGGAAATCTGAGTTGTTTGCTACCTTCAGTACTTGGCAAGCTTAGTGTCCTTTTAAATGCTGATTTAAGGTCTGAATTGGAATAATTAAAAAAAAAAAAAAAACCAGAAACAAAAAAACCCCCACAAAACAGCCTTACACTAGCAGCTTTTCTCCTGGCAAATTCCAGTATTCCTGTCGTGTCAAGTAGCAGGAGGGTTTCTCTCAGACCTGGCTGAAGGTGCTGATAGGGCAGGAAATGAGAGAGCAAACAGTTGTGAAGACAGGTGTATGCATGCAAAAAATGTATGGACCATGAAGCAGAAAGGTGGGGGAAGAGACTATTGTTAAAATTAACTGTTCACATTAAAAAAAAAAAAAAAGCTGGTATTATGAGCTAGTGAGAAAACCAAGAGTGCAGTTTGATTGCTCTTAAGTTGTCCTACGAAAAACCATCTCAATAGGACACTGTCCAAGCAACCAAAAGCAGATGAACCTCATAAGGGTATAGTCCAAATGGTGACTTTTAGTAAAGAAAGAAAAAACGGTGATGTTTGAAAGTGAGATGGATTTCATGCATGCAACTTATTTTTTTATTAAATGAAAGCAGTCTGCATCTTTTTTGAGGTTTCCTAACCCCTTCAAGGTTTCATGCTGTTGTAATGAGAGGCAGCAGAACCTAAAATGTATTTAAACTGTTGAATAATTTAGGCATTCTTTTTATTTGTCTCTTGAATTGCATTTTAGGATTCTGCTGCATGTAAAGGCCTTCTGAACCTTCTTTTTGTACATGAAATCTGAGTTTTTTACACAGTTGCTTCTGTTTTGTAACTAGTTCTTTAACACAAAACTGTGAGTTAGTAATGATAATGCATGAGTTGATAGCACTGCATACCTCTAGACTTCAAGTTTTACCCAAGGATTTTTCCGTACTCTTATTAGAGATTCCTTTATGGCATTTTAAGCCATCTTACTCCTAACATTTCCTGATACTTTTGTTTCTTTTACTCTGTTTCCAGACTAAAAGCAGTAAGCCAATAGTAAGCCATTAGGACTGAATTTGAGAGTATGTATTGGTACTTCAGAAATTGAAATACTCACAATTCTGGAGAAATAACCTCCAAACTAGCATTGTTAATGTTGAAAAATAAATTTAAACCCAGTCTTGTTACCAAGATGTGTTGACACATGTTAAATAGCAGGGGAACTTGAACTCTGCACTTCCATATTGCACATTGATAAGGTGGTTTCAGTTAATTTATCACTGCAAATACTCGTGTGCCTTGGCTGCAAACAGAAGCTGGCCATTTCTTGAAACCTTGCTAATTTCTTTATTCAACTTTGTCAACGACTTTGACTGCAAAGGGTGTTGCAGAGAGAGGGGGCAATGTCTGTGCACAAGATGGGCTGCTTGTTAAACTGTAGCTGCAATAAATGATGACAGAGCTGGCTGGTTTTTATCTAGGGAATTCCCTCTTGGCATTTCCTTTAATAACAGGGGTAGCAGCATTCACTAATGCTCCTTTCCATACCTCATATAGTAAAATCCTGGGGATAGTAATCACAGTAGGGGCATTAAATTTAGTTCTACGGGGAGAGGCTGTACAGTGGGGCACAAA
This sequence comes from Climacteris rufus, assembly GCA_013398175.1. Lineage (NCBI taxonomy): Eukaryota > Metazoa > Chordata > Aves > Passeriformes > Climacteridae > Climacteris > Climacteris rufus. The sequence continues at coordinate 772,774 of VZRZ01006846.1, read as the reverse complement.
GGTGGGAATGGTTGTGTACAACAAGCCTGTCAGGTAGGAGCAGCAGAAAAGAGAGTCCTGAGTAAGCCATAGGGGAGTCATAGTCCAGTGTTGAGCAATGGCAATGAAAATCATGAGTATAATCCCAGAGTGTCTTGGAGAAATATTTCCATGGGAGTGATAGTTGTCAGTAGCATTATGCCAAAGGCCAGTGATATGGCCTCTACTAGGTCATGGTGTAGTCTTGTCTGTTCTCATCTCCTGTCTTCAGAAAACATGTCCTGGTTGCGCAGAATGGACTAGACACAAGTGTATTTAGCTGAGAAAAAGCTAGTACTGTTGTGCACACAAATTTTTTATAAATTTCTGATGGGTATGAGCAATCTTGGAGTTAGGAGGAGGTTTCTAATTCTTAGAAAAGTGGAGCTCTGCAGCAGTCACTGCAGGGAGCAATGAGGCCCAGGAAGCCATATGGTTTTAGAATAGGTGTAGGCATATTTTTGAAGAGGCCTGTACGATGGAGTATTTTGCAAAAGTCAAGGAGACCAGTGAGCCAAGAAGTCTCTCTAGGTTTGTGTACACCTTCTTCAGATTACCTTGAATAGGAAATACCTAAATAGGTAAAATACCTTCTGAATATGTGTTTGTGTGTGTCTATCTATCTATATGAAACACCTTCTAAAATACCTTCAAACACCCTTTATTCATGCAGTAGCAAACAATTTGTACTACTGAAGTTTGACACGTGTCAGTGTCCTTGAACAAAGCTAATGCTGCTGACCTTGACTGTAGCTGTCAGGGAAACCTTGTGATAAAGCTGGGGTCTGTGGGTTTGTTTTCCGCATCAGTTAGACAGTATGAATGATTAATGATGGAAGGCATTAGTGTAAAATTGCAGGAAGTTAGTTCCTGGAGGGCTTCAGAAGCTGACTGGCATTGCTGTTTAGATGCAAATAAGGCTCTTGTACTAGTGGCAGAAAAATATTTTTAGAGTCAGGTGGAGGTGTTCCACTTGGAGGAAGGGCTTTTGGATACTTTGTGGTTTGTTGTCTCTTTCTGTTACTTGTCTTGCAGTAATAGTTAAGATTTACTTGAGGTTAAAGATTCAGATTAGTAGGCAGCGTGCGAAGTTACAAATAGGGAAATACATGCAATGTGGTATGTAGGAAGACCCTCAAATAACTATTTTCTTGTTTGTCTTTTTAGGTCTATAAATGCATTCATATATGTAGACACACATGTATTTATGTGCCTTAAAGAAATGAGGAAGAACAAATAATCTTTATGTTTTATCCTGGCTGAATCGTGTAGCCTCATACAGGAGATACATTCTAAGAATATATATAGCATATATTAAACCATTATATATAGATGCATGTATGATGCATTTTCTTACCTACCTTATGTGCCTTAAATATTCCCATTCAAATAATGCATGCATGACTAATTGGTTTACATTTCACACATATGAATCTGTCTTTCCAGTTTTGGAAGAGGTGGCCTTAGCCCACGTGTAAAGGTGTCCTTAGCTTTCATCTATTGAGTACCTCTTTGTAGTTCGAGGTTTTGGTGATAAGTCTATAGCTTTCCCCCCCCCTCCATATACAGAAGCAGTTGCTTTTAATCTTTGTTCCTCTCTGGCTCATAATTTCTCTGTTCCTATTTGTGACTGAAACAAACTGTCTCTTGCACCCATAAAAGTCTAATTACAGTGATCTATTACTTTAACCGTTCTCAGAAGCAGAAAAAAGACGAGCCAGGACCAATAGCTGTGACAACTTCAAAATATATTTTTAGCAGAGCAACTAGTGCAAATTTAGAATACAGAGATAAAAAGGGAAGGTTCAGCTAGAGGGTAAGATTATGCTATTCTAGCTGTAGCACTTAGTGCCTTGCGTTTTTGGAAATGGTTCCCTTTTATTCCCCTAGCATTTTTCTCATGCCATTTGCGGTGTATTTGTTTTCAGCATTTTAAGTGATGGTCTTGAAGTATTTGCACTGTGTTTGTTGATTTACTTTTGCATGTTGTTTTGGGCAAAATGCTGAATATGAACATTTTCTTTGTGCCTAAAACTTTATTCTAGCCATGGGCTTGTTTCATTTATTAAAAACAAAACAAAATGAAGTAGTGAAGCAGTATGGAGCTGCCAGCCCGACTTATTTCAGGAGGCAGCTTCTGGCTATTTCAGATGCAATCTTGAACCTTAATATTAAGAAAAGATAATTTAGATGGATGGATGGATAATTTGGAATTGGATGAAATGTGCATGAAACCCTGTTTATTTTTTTTGTTTTGTAATGGAACTTCAACTAACCCCTTGTTCTGTCCTGATTAATAAAATACCACTTCAGAGGATTATGAACTTCTTTCTAAAGTCTCTGCAATAAGTTTAAGTGGGAGGATTCAGTTCAATAAATAGAATTACATGTGCGGGACCACAAAAATATACAAACGAAGTTCCATTAAAAAACTCATGTTTTGCATCCCAGGACATTTTGAAGCATGCTTTCTTTTTTCATAGAAAAGCTTCATAGAAGCTGTTGTACCACATTCAAGGGGAAGCAATTACTTTTATTCTTTTTGCTTTATCACTGCTGCTGTCGTGTTGTATCTTATTTTTCCTTGTCTCTCCAAAGTTAACTGAAGAAAACAGAAAGTAACTGGTTAACCAGACACTGAAGTGCATAGATCTGCTTAACAAAGAATTGTTCTCTAATTCTTGAGAATATTCCATATTTCAGTTCAAATGCTATAAGTCTTTCAGGGTGGGGAGGGGGGAGAAAGGTGTTAATTTAAATTAGATGTCTCCTCTCCCTACTTTACTTTTGTTAAATATTAATGGAGCTCATTAGTATTGCCTTGCATAAAAGTGTTTGGAAATTATACTTTGGATCAATAACTAAAGGCGTCTGAAGGTAAAGTGGTATGGATTTGTGGCATACACAAGAAGAAATGACAAAATATTGTATGTTTTTTTTTAATGGTTTAATTGGGAGTAGAATAAGTGGATTAGGTAGGAAGAGAATTCAATGAACTAATCAGATCTTTTTCTTGTTTGAGAGAGAAAGTACATCAACTCCAATTTCATTCATACCTCAGTTTTGTAAAAATGTGGTTCCGTTCAATAGAAGTCAAACAAGTCTTTCTGTTGTTACATTTGTAAGCTCTAGATGGAAATGGTTTTGTGTACCAGAGTCTTCTCAGAGTTCAGTCTGAGAGGTGTCACTTCTGTTCTCCTAATCTACCATTTCATCATTTGTTGAAAATAGGTTTGGTGGCCATTGTGTATTAAGAAATTTCCTTGTTGATTCTCTTACCATTTCACACTTTTTCCTTATGTCTTGCATTAGTTGAAAGTTTTAGCAAGGAGAATGGAACTGGAGGGCTGTAGAGGTCATTTAACAACCTCTGCACAATTCTTCTCTGCTTGTTGGCATGAGTGTGGCTGCAGGAGCTGTTTTGGTGATGCCCCAAATAAAGGGAACATTTCACTCACTGGTGCTATAATTAGATGCCTTTCCCTATTAAATCCACCCAATTTTGTTAAACATTGCTTGTAGCTACGTACGAATTAGCTCATTCAGTAACTTGTACAAAATGTCACAAAACCTTGGCAGCACTGGGTTCTTGTCACTTGCACTGTCTGCCCTGGGCTCTTTATAGTAAAATTAACTAGAGCTGTGTTAATTATATTTTTTTCTATGCGTAGAAAAACAGAGCTACAATAATGGCACTACTGCTGTCTGTTTGTATGCTGAAGATAGTCCAACCATTGGTTTGTATCTGGAAAGTTATGTGTGGAAAAATAGTAGTTAAACCCACATTTTTTGATAACAGGAAAGCATTGGTTTGGAAACAGGGAGCTTAAGTGCTTTTTTCCTTGGTCCTATTACCAGGAAACATGATCTACTTTGGTAGTGATTATTTTTAAAGTATTTTTGACTGGAAAGCACTTCACACATGTTGAATTATAACAAGTCTTCCTTTCTGCATGCAAGAAAGAAACCTCCGTTTTCAACAATGAAAATGGTCTTTAAGTCATTTGTAGTTTATTTAGCATCAGTGGTGCTCTCTTCCCATTTAAAAGATGTCTGAGGGTTTTAGAAAGCACAGGGAAAATCTTGACCCAAACCTGTGTAAAATTGTGACAGACCCGAAGTTTTGTGGGACAGCCTATGCACTGGTTTTGTCTTTGCCAAACTGTTGTTTTTCTGTGTTACACACACTAGTGAGTAATAGTATTTGAAGGAAAAATAGAGGATTGAAGGAGAATGCACAAGAAGTAAACAGAAAGGATAAGTGAACTGGAAGGGTGAACCATTTTGGAGAGTGAAGACTCAATATTGCTTTTAAAAAAGCAGTATTTGCTGACTTAGAATTGCAAGAGATATTTACAGAATCATCAAGGCTGGAAGAGATCTTCAAGATCATCTAGTCCAGCTGTAAACCCAACACCACCATAATCACCCTTAAACCACATCCCCAAGTGCCCCATCTGGATCCCTCTTGAACACTTTCAGAGGCAGTGACTGCACCACCTCCCTGGGGAATTTATTCCAATGCCTAGCCACTCTTTCAGTGAAAAATACTTTTCAAATATCTAATCTGAACATCCTCTGGCACAACTTGAGGCCATTTCCTCTCGTCCTGTCACTTGGCAGAACAGATTGACTGCAACCTCACTACAGCCTCCTTTCAGGTAGTTGTAGAGAGCAATGAGGTCCACCCCGAGCCTCTTCTTCTCCAGACTAAACAGTCCCGGTTCTTAAAGCAGATTTTCAGCAGTCTTAAAAGTGTTTGAATCCGCTGTGGGCTGCATGCAAGCACTAATGTAGTCTGTAGATGACGTAATTGTCTTTAATTGAATAAACCTAATTTATTTGAGGAACATTTGGCCATCAAATGAGGCCCTGAGTCACCTTTGAGGTTCAGGCGAAGGCACACAGAAGCTACATGCTTCTACTCCATTTTGCAGTTTCCAGCTTATTTTTTTCTCCCTTAACTATTTCATTTGACGGTCTGGCCATTCTCACAGTGTAGCTATTTTAGGTTGGTGAAAATTAACTGAAGGCTGATTAGGCCACTGTTGTTTCAATAGCACTGAGTTCATCTGCCAGACTGAAGGAGAGCAATGAAAGGGAGACATGGTCATCTGCAGAGGTGTATACCCCATAGTGGACACTGCTTTACACCCCTGATTTTGATACATTCAGAAGAAGTGCTAAGAAATAGAGACAGTGACCACAGAAACCATTGAAATACATGAAATTGCAGAGAGCTTTCTGGGGTATTCAAGGACAAGCAGCTCAGATGCTTCTTTCTAAATGAATTACGAAAACATGCAAGAATGGATGCACTGGCTTCATTACTTTAATTATTTTCTCTATAGTGTCTTAATTTTTTTTGTATTTATTATGGCACTTGAGCAGTTTTCTCTGTGTCAGCTGTGCCACTTCCAGAATATTTTGAATAGGGCAAGCAAAATTTTTGGGATGGGAAGCTAGTAATTGGATGGAGATTGTAATGAGAGAGGAGATTATTATTTTAGCATCTAGGCTTACACCTCACAGCCAGATGTGATCCAAAGAGTAAGAAAACAATGACAGTTTGCCAGCTCTTGCTGGGTCTCCTGGAAATCAATTAATTCTGGTTGATTTTGTAGCAGACAACACCCCTTGCAAAAGAAATTACCCTGGAGACCCTGAAGTAGTATGAATTGAGATGGCCAGACAATACTAGTCTGTCTGTCGTGGCTCTGATGCTTTTGGGTTCTGTATTCACAGGGCCTGACAGTTTGATTCTATGGGAAATCAGTGGCTTAGAAAGGAAGACAGCCCCTTCAGCAAAAGGAATCCCTCTGGTTCCCAAGACACTTCACCAGGGTTAACTTCTCAAGGGGCTTCTTAGGTGTTCTGTTTGTTCCCCTTGTGCTCAGCAGTTTGGATAAAAATCGTACTCCTATCTTGAGTTATCTTGCAATTTCACTTAAGGCAAACTTGAGAGCTCTTGGAAAGGTCAAAACCCAACCTTGATTGTAGCAGGAGAGTGTGAGGTGCACACGGAACCCCTTGTTGTCTGTGTTGTTGACATCCAGGAAGCCAAAGCTTCACTAAGCTGCCTCTGAAGTTAAAAAACCAAACCAAAACAAAAGACCCACACACAAAAAAACCAAAACAAAACAACAAAACAAAACCCAGAGAAAAACACATCCATCAACTGAATAGAAGGGGTGAGTATCACGGCTGGAATGCTGGAGACGCAGAAAGAAAGAGAGCCGGAGCCAGCTTGTTCAGCTTCAGAGGAAAGGAAGTGAAAAGGGAGGAAGGGGGGAAGACCCACCTTCTTTATTCTTAAATACACTTTTAGAAATCACTGTTCATTGGAGGAAATCAGCTATTCCTCCTTTAATTACAGTGGTCAAAGAGAATGTCCATCAAAGATCTGTGTCCATGAGAAAGGAATGCAATAACAAGATAATTCTACAATAACATAGCTATGTTTATAGAACAAAGCCTTGAAACTAGCTAGTATGGAGCTAGCTATTTTTAACAGTAAAAAGTAAGGCAACAGGTGAGTATGGTGGTAAATGCCTAATGAAGTGATATGGGATTGCTGGAAAAGGATTGTTCCACTGCCAGTTGGTAACTGTTAGGTACAAGAAAGTGACAGGCAATGTGGCTGCTTTTACCTGCAGCACTGAATATTTTATCCGTTTTATTTATATGTTTTATTCTGTCTTTGGTAATCCAGTGACCTCACTGTCTGTGTCCATATGTATTTATTAAGTTTGGGGGTTGTTGCTTTGGCTTTCTCCTTGAAACGTTGCTGCCTTAGATTGTTAGCATTCATTTGGAGTGCTGAAATCTGATCCAAGAAATGTTTTTTTACCTCTGTGGAATGCTGAGTGTACAAAACTTGAATTACTGCTGACAAAATATTTACCTAATGGAAATCAGTATTATTTTCCTGGATTCTTAAGGATGAGACCTTTGAAAAAAACATCTGAAATGTTAAATAAGAATTGTTGTTGATTGTTAGCTCAGTAAGTTTGCAGGCAGCTGAACAAATAGTTGACTTGTTATGAAATGGCTCTATAATTCACAGAGGAACTCAGTGCTGCAAGGTACATTTGTTTGGGGATGTGGTTTTTTTTTTTAAATTTAAAAAAAACTGTTTATGAAAACTTGTGAACAAGATATCAGTAAGGATTTTTATTGCATTCCTGGTGGTGTGTTTATCAAATCCAGAAGTGGAGATCAAGACTAGGTTAAGTATTGCAGTGCACCCACTCAACATATTGCCTTGATTTGGAGTCTTTTGCCTCCTCACTGAGGCCAGGTATTTTCAGCGCAATCCTGTGGTGTGAGGTACATAGCTTGACTCCTGAATTCTCCTGGCTCTTTTGCTTCCTACCATGACTTTCTTTTTTTTAAACAAATATCTTTTATATCTGGTGGAATGAAAGAGGAAAAGTTTAGGAACTTATTTTCTTTCTTATTTACAGTAAGATCGAGAGACTGGGGAACCTCAGTGGTTTTTGAATTCATATTCCAGTTTAATGACTTCCTGATCTTGGAAATTTTTCCAGAATCATCACAAGAAACAGATTTTCTTCTCTGTGGCTTCCTGGCTTAAAACGAAAATGTGTAGCAAACCATTTAGGCGCACCTCTGAAGTTGTCCTCTAGATCTTGCCAGACACAGCAGGTTAGGGAGCTAATTGAGGCTATCACTTGTTGCCTTGCTCTTTGCTGCTGAAAACTGCTATCCCCTGGTAGCTAGTTTTCAAGGTTATTGTTCTGTAAATATAGCCATGTTATTGTAGCTCTATCTTATCATGTACATTCCTTTCTCATGGACACAGACCCTTGATGGACATTCCCTTTGACCACTGTAGTTGAAGGAGGAAGAACTGATTTCCTCCAATGAGTAATGATTTCCAAAAGGGTATAAATAATAAAGAAGGTGGGTCTTGTGCCCCTTCCTTCCTTTCCTTTGAACCTGAACACAGCTGTCTCTGGCTCTTCTTTCTACGCCCCAGCATCAATCACTTATTGTTTATTTGGGACCACAGAGAAGAGCTTGGAACAGGGCAAGTGGTATTGCATGTTGGAAGAGCAATATATCCAGAAGAGATGGGTTAAAAGTATGTAGGAAGAGTCTCAGACAAAATCAGTGATCAGGAAGGAAAGTAGAGATGGAGGAACATGCTTTTTCCCGTCAGAATATTGTGTTGACTCTGGCTCACCATAACTTTTAACACAATGCTCCCATAAAAGTTGGACATTCCCATTTGGTGTGACTAATGCTTTTGTGCTTTGTCTAACCTACCCCAGATTTTAGAACACTACAAGCACGTCTGCACTGAAGCAGGTAAAGCTTTCAGGATCTTTCACCCCCCTCTTCTTGTCCTAATTAAAGCCAGAGTGCTCTTTTTCTCTTAGGTTCACAGAGAAAGAAAAAATTTTCCACAGAGTTCTGTAGTGGAAATACAACTCTCATATATTGCTGTGGAAATTAGGTTAAGTAAAAGCAGGGACTCTTGGCCTCTTTTGTACGTGTTTCTTAATTGTGACTCTTCCATTTCTGCTATTACTTTGGGTCAGAGCATGAGTAGCCAGGCAGTGGGTATGGAATTAGAAATTTATTTTTTACACATTGCTGAAATAAAAGCTTCTCCTTGCTGAAAAATTAATTACTGAGTGTTCCAGCACCTTATAAGATATTTATATGTTCTCCTGAGTCCTGTCTCTTCCTGTTTTCAAAGTGCTGTCTTGAGAGCAGTTCAGGCGAGAGAGCTGCTCAGCTACACTTCATAGTCTTCCTCTCTGCCAAGGAGTCTCAAGACGGCACTCGAAAACAAAGAGACATACTCTAGGGAAAGTATGAATATTAGATCAATCTGGTTTAGTCATTTGGGATACAGTGGCCTCAATTTACACATCTGACATTTTGGGGGTTTTGTTGTTGTGGTTTCTAAAATGTATCTCAAAACTGTTAAGTTGTTAAATCAAGGGTTCTTAAAGGCTTTGGAGATCCCAGATGGGTAATGCTTTTGTGGTACTGTTATCCAAGGACTGTGTCCAATATATAAAGAATTTGATGACAAAGTCAGTTGTCTCTTACTTTAATGGCTTTTTGTTTTCATTGTGGTTTTTTCCCCCCTTTGTCTTTGAAATAGAGAGAAAAGAAAAATTTGTTGGATTTGCTTCATTTGGTAATACACAGGATAGATGATGGCCTGATTAAATTGCATCCTTGAGTTGCTCGTTCCTAAAGGCGAAATACTTGCTAGCATCAAATCTATTATTTAAACATAATGGTTATTCTGTTGCTGCAGCAAAGGCTCTCCCAGGGCTGGCAGCTGAAGGAAGTGTGTGTTAAGCCCAGCTAAAGCCTGTGCTGGTGTTCCCAGCTGCACCTCAAAGTTACTGTCTTGAAATCTTACGTAGAAGTGAAAGGAAACTGAGATCAGTGGCTTTTCCTGCTTTGAGATGGTGTGGGAATTTCAGCTTAGGACATGAACATTTTGTCTCTGCCTCCTCCAACTTGACTGTGCAAGAGAGTTTTTGTAAATAATGTGGCATAAGACTAGGAGGATCCAGGAGGCTACTTAGTCCGTGTGTTTGTTGCTGACCTCAGTGTTCATCTCTGGGTGGTATGTGAGGAAGCTGGGGATCCATTTGAAAGCTCACAGGTCTTTTAGCTTTTACAGAAGTTTGCCCTGTGCCTGTATTGCAATGAAAATCTTTGAAGTTTTCAGAAAGAAAAAGCTGGTACTACTTATTTGTATACAAGACAGCTGAAGTATCAGTAATACTAATGACATCAGTAGTGCTGATAATCTGACTGCATCAACAGAACCTTTGAGAGCAAAGCTTCAAAGAAATAAATGCAAAAATCTTGTGTTGCAGTCTCTGACTAGTGAATGTGCTGAAGGTCAGTTGAGTTTGATATCATGGTGGTGCTGAGGACAAAGTGTTTTTTTAATATTGGGAATGGGGTGGAAGGTTTGATGTTTTGATCTGTACAGGGTAAATAAACTGTCTTCTGCCTTTTATACCACTTGTGCTTTTTCTCCTTATAAATCATACTGCTGTCTCTGTTCTGTCACCTGTATTTTAAGTTACTATGTTTTTATTTATGATTTGGGTTATTGTGCAAAAGCCACATTTTGGTGCCTTGTGACAGATTGAATTAATATTTTTGACATGAAACTTGCAATATGAAACTACAGAGGAAATTAAGCATGTGGCATTGCAACTTATTCTTTGTTTCCTCTCCTTTTTTTTTTATTGTAATGATTTTGGGAATGCTGAACTAATTAAAGTGGCCAGTCTTTCAGTATTTATTTTAGTCTCAGACAAAATTAATATTATGCTTCCACCCACTCTCATTTCAGAGGAAAGTAATTTAGTGGTAATAATGTTAAAAAAATCAAAGCTAAACTTCCTGAATTGGATGCGTCTCTATAGAATGTGGTTTCTTTCTAACTCATGGGTTCAAATTAAAATGAAATAAATACCCATAATGTTTCTAGGGATTTTACTGTAGATAATAATTTCATAGACTACTGAAATGCAGCCACTCTTGCTTAAGTATAGAGTTCAGAGCTGGAAGCTTCTTAATATAAAAAGCTGAAAAAGTGGTCTGTGTGTGAAGATGCTGTAGAAAGATTTGGCTGGATCAGAATGTAGTAACCCAAACTGGAATTTGTCCCAGATGCTGGGACTGATACCTTTACTATCATTAAAAAAAGTAAGTGTTCAGTCAGTAGCTGACATTGAAGTCTGAGAGCTGCCATAATAAAAGGGATTTGATTTTACCCAGTGTATTATTAGCACAGCTTCTGAGGCATACCACATCTACTTTGGTGTTCTCTCACCTACTAATTAGACTTGTCCTTGCAAAAATATTAATTCAGATTTGGCTGTCTTAAGATTGTTAATGGCTCAACTCAAAAGCAGTGAAAGTCATTGCATATGCTCCCCTTGCCTTCAGCAAGCTTTTGATCAGGAATTGTGCTGCTACAAATGAAAAGAGTTGCTGGATTTTGCCTGAAATATTTTTTTTAAATGAAGAGAAGCATGTGTGTGTATGTATATTTTGATGTTTGCTGAGCTATATTTATTTTTGAGTGTCAGCTGTAAATGAAAAGAACAAGTGAAAAAGTCAAAGTCTGTTTTTACTGAGAGGCCGTCTTGGGCATGGTAGGAACCAGGATATTCTTAGGTGTTTTTTTGAAAGTTAGGGTAGTGTGATTATTAAAACTTGAGATCTGTCACCACAAGGAAGGTAAAGCTGGTTCAGTGGAGAGCTTCATGTCCAAAAGGTACCAAGATGATCAGGAGCCTACAGCATGTGTCTCAGGAAGGCATGCTGTGGTAGCTGGGCTTGTTGAGCCTGGCAGAGGAAATCCAACAGCAGCCTCAGAGATCTGAAGAGAAATCACAGAGCCAAAGGAGCCAAGTACTTCTTGGTAGTGCCATACGATACAACAAAAGACATGGGCTGAGAATTACAGCTGAGAAAGCTAGGGTGGAATGCTGGGAAGAGAAAATTTCACTAGAAGGGCAGTGCTGCCCTGACTGTGTTACCAGAGTGGCATAATGTGATGTCTGAGGAGGTATTCTGACCATGGCAACCAGTTCTGGAGGGGACTGTAGCTGAAAGACATTCCTGTGCTCCCTCCTGGCCAGCCTGGTTCTCTAGGTACACTTCTGGAAATGGGCAGAAGTGACTCATGAAAATAAGGGCTGCAGCACCTTCTACTACCTCTTGCCTATTCTGTCTCAGCTTGTGGGAAGGGACTGGCAGCTGCTAGTATCACTCAATGACATCATTCTAATTTTCTTTATACAATAAAATAATTTTCTCTTTGATTATTGAATCCTGCTAGATTTGTTCAGCAATAGTATAAATTCTTTCCGTAATTTTGCAGCTGAAGTCTGCAAGAAATTTGTTTTAAATTATGTAAGCTTAAGTCCTTTATATACAATTTCTGAATATTGATATGATAGGAAGTTAAGAGGGGAAAGGAAATTTAACAATAGTAACCATTGAACTGTTAGATATAAGCAGTACAGAAAATGTCCTCTATTAGTAAATGCTACATACTTTTGTGCAATGTTCATATTTTGCATGTAAAACATAAAAGTGTGTGCATACATGTGTATAACATGCATTTTATATGCATAGGGTTTTGCATAAGTACAGTATGTGAATATATGTGTAGGATTGATCATATTTGAAAAGAGAGGGAGAAATATCCTGTGATGTAGGTAGCAGAGAGAAATTTCACAGATCTGGGTTTCTGTTTTTCTTTCTTACTTCAATTCAGAGCTGACTTCACTCTGCCTCAGTCCGTTCAATGAATACTATTAAAAGTACTGCTTTTCCTGTATCATTCCCTTCCTCTCTCAGTCACGACTTCTTACTAGTACACTTTGCCAGAAGATAACTCATGTTTTGTTTTGGAGAAGGCTTTGGCATTTATTTCTGTTCTGATGCCAAGGAAAACCACGACACTATAAAAATATCAAAGATGAGATGAAGATGCTCCTCTAGAGTCATCATCCTGGAATTAAAATAAAGTCATAATCATGTTGCATGCAAGCAATTCTGCACTTATGTGGTATAATCTTATAAACTTAAAATAATAATAAAGGTGCTGTAAGTTTTGGAGTATCAATCAGATAACTGACTAAGTGAATATCCTATCGTAGCTGAAGCTTGCCCCAAGTGCCAGGCCTGGTTTCCACTGTGCCCGCAGGCAGGCATCTGAGAGGAGTGCAGGGTCAGCACTGCTGGAGGAACTCGGACCCCTGGCACAGCCCCCTCATTATTTTTATCACCAGTATAAATCTATATTAATAAATTGAAGACCTCTCTCACTATATTTGTATCTTTCTGTATCTAAGCAGACTAAGTCTGTTGGTTTGCTCTGTCAAAGCTAAAGTGCTCAGTTCTTGCTGTGCATATTTTTCAGCTTCTACAGCTTCTTGTCTATGACCACTTCCCTTCATTCTTCTTCATTTGATATTTCTTTTTGCCCTATTTTACTTTGGCTAAAAAGCCTTAACTTCTAAAGGATTAAGAAAACCCACAAAGCAAACAAACAAACTAAAAACAACTCTGCAGAAGTCTGTTCACATTGCTACATCCCCGCTGGCATATTTTCTGCCTGTTCTTTAGAAGAGGAACGTCTTTTCTGACTGTGCCTGTGCAGCACTTAGCCTAATGGCCCCTGACTTGAACTTAGTCCTGGTTCTGAGCTGGGGAGAAGGAGCCCCATCCCAAGGGGAGACACTTATAATACTTTAATTGCAACTCTCTTGTAAAATGAGAGCAGCATTTGCCTTCTGATGGATTGTAATGTTTTTTATTACTTGAGATGTGCATATGGTTTATCATGTAGATGTAATTTTTACAGCAAAACAAAGTGTTGTTGTATTCCTATAGAACAGGAAATCAAATGAAAGACTAACTGAAATCCTCATTAAAAAATGTTCTTATATTCTTTCTGCTACACAAATTTAAAACATAGCTAATTTGACCATCTGTCTCCTGTCTAGTGGTAACAGAAATTTGAAAATTTAATTATCTTTGTGTTTTGAATAACTGTGGTTCATAGAAGTGCAGCTTAAAGCCAGTGGAGCAAACAGTTGTGGCTCACTGGGATTAATTACTCTGTTTCTGAGCCAGCCTTTTGACTTGTGGAGCTGCCCTCTACCAGCTATCTCCTCTTCATGATATTTACTGCTTAGCAGCAAACAGGTGTATGTACTATACCAGGTCTTCAATATTCTTAAATGTTCTGCTGAGTCCTTACTCTTCAGTGGCAAATAGTATGAAATTATACTCTCTCTCTCTCTCTCTCTCTATATATATATATATATATTTGAAATTGTATATTTTATAATTCAGAATGAGACCTTGTGCTCTGGAAGAAACTAATAAATGTTTCTTCTCCAGTTTGGACTGGGCCAAACAGAAATGTGCAAAGAGAAAGAGGAGACAATGCCAAGTTCCAACAACTGCTTTCTGGTTTTTTTCTTTCCTTCTTCAAAGTATGAAAATATTGGTGGAAGTTTCTACCATGGCAGTGTTTGAGTTCAAGGCCCTCTGATCAAACACCTGCAAGTTTTCCTTCTGTTGAGGTTTGCCTTCATGTTTGTGTGTATTTTAGAATAGATGGTTAGTTTCAATTTCCTGCCAGTCCAGATACAGTGATTCACATGGTATCTAAGGCTGTCGTGTTGGTGTTACACTGCCTCTCAGTTAAACTATGGCAAGCCCACCAAATCAGGACATTCTGATTAGCACTTGCTTAATGAAATGGAAATACATTTTTTTCTTACTCACCATCTCAGTGCCAGACTCAAAGCAATTATAGGGAGGTTGAAGGCTGTATATATAAATGTGATGAATTGTTTATTCTTACCAGTGTGATCTCTCTCTGTCCAGACTAGCTGTCTTCATTTTTGTCTATTTGAGGAGAAAAAACCAGTGTCAAAATAACTAAATCAGAGGAGAAACCCCATAACCTGATAAAGTGCTATTTTCAGGCTTCTAGAGTGATGTTTGTAATTCTGTGTAAAGTGGAACCATTTGAAAGATAAGACCTTCAGTTTTCATGGTTTAGATGGCTATTAATTCTGCCGTTTTCTTGGAAGATATTTAAGTAGCTAAAACTGGCTGCCTCCCACCATGATTTATTTGAGTAATGAAACGGCCTTAACATTAGTTTCTTATGGACTTGTAAGTCAATGAACTCAAGCATTTCCCCATTTTGATCACTAATATTAAAGAAAATGTTTCCATTATCAAGGAGGTCAGTATTTTGTTTTAATATTAATATATAGAAATGCATCAAGAAATCACTGGAGAACAGAAAATGGAAGGAATTTTAAGAAAGTCATGGGTAGATCCCTTTTACAATTTTGAGTTTACTAAAGATTCCTGCTTTATAGTCCACATTATATCTGATCATTATTTTCAAAATAATGACATCTTTGCCTCTATTGCCCTAATTTATCTGAAATGTTGTTATAGTATATCTGTAGATTTATTAACAGTATCTTAAAGAAAACAATGAGCTGCAGGCAATTTTTTATTTGCTCCTGTCTAATGAGTCTGAATTTACCTCAGAAGAATTGGTGCAGGCAAATTACCTTCCCAGCAACAGTTCTTCACCTTGCTTCAGTCATCCTTAGAGGAGAGAGCTTGGCATCTGAACAGCAGAGCCTATTCTAAACAATTTTGCTTGTCACCTTAAACCAGCAATAGAGCAAAAGAGATGAAGGTTTGTCCTGTAGCTAGAATTGTAAAACAGCACTCTGAAAAACTCAGCTCCTAAGTTGTTATTTAGATATCCAGGTATTGAAAAGAAGTGATGCCTTGGAGCTCTCACTGTGTTTAGAAAAGATATTCTTGAGTTGTTTTTGAAAATCAGAACTCTTCAGGCCCTGAATGCTTAACGTTTCATCAGTGTCTAAATAAATGCTTTAAAATTGGTAAATTAAAATACAGTATCTTTAATAATTGAGTTGCATAATACATAAAGAAAATACACAGAATAAAAAATGGTGCAAGGGAAAGCATTTATTTAGAGTCAGAGAGAGAGAGATATCAGGATGCAAGATCAAGTAGTGGATACCATAGGACTTGGCTCTGTAACATCTAATGATATCTTACAGTTATATTGATTATTTTATTGCTTCTGCCAAGGAGCAATGGTGTTCTTGCCTGGTTTCTAGCTGAGCAAGCAGACTCAGTCTGAAATGTACTTCCCCCCTTTTATTTCACCCTTTTGCTTTTGTTACTTATTCTTTGCTCTTATCTTCTGTGTGTACTTCACAAAACAAATGCATAAGGACCTCAAACCTATTTAATGGGGAGAGGAAAGCCTGAAATATTAACAAGTTTTGAGACGTTTGAAGTTTAAGTGAAATAATGGTATTTTTAGCATGTCCCAAGATTTCCTTCATCAGATCAAAAGCAGTTTAGTTCATTCTCCTCTGCTCGTATCTGAACATTGCCTGATGTCAGCCCCACCAAGGCTGTGAGAGAACTGCCAGTTATTGCTTTAGTCAATCATTGCTCCTGTCAATCTGGGAACAGTGTCATTGCAAGTTTTTGCCTTGCAGTTTCTTCCAGAGCTACATAGATGGGTCCTGAAGAGATCTAGAAAGGGCACTGACCTGGTTTAAAAGTCTTGACTTTGGCTGCATTCCCATTTAGAGGTCTGGGTATAATTTGGGAAGTTCCTGGGATACTCTGCTAGAGTCTGGGTGAGGAAAGGAGGATTCATTTATCTTCTATTCTCTAAAGTTCCTTGTGCTCCCAACCTGTTCTTTCATGGTGAGGAAAATGGCATTTTCATCTGTCCTTGGTAGTCTCTAAAAATAGAAAGATCTATTTTGCAAACGAAATTTCTTAAATTTCTTTTGCTTATGTTTCTTTTGGAGATTTTTCTTTTAGGATTTTGAGATTGAAAATGGACAAAGCAAAGAAAGCTTAATAATAACTTAAAAAGTTCTTGTTGATCCACATCCAGTTTTATCTTAGATGGAAGCAACTTGAGAGGAACAAACTATCATGTCAGAAATCCCTTCCACCAGAATGGTGATAAGCTGTAGATAAAAACGTGCCTGCATGTATTTGACCCTGGTTTCTTACAGCTTCTTTTATAGAATTCTAATTGTGGAGCTGAGGATCATAATCCTTCCTGCATCAAACAATGAACAAATCTCTGTTCAAATCGAGTCTGTCACCTTTGAAAAAACTGCCTCCAAATATCTTATCCTATGCTGGATGTGCCATGAAGGCCTGGGGGGAGGGGGATGGAGGGAGAAGATTAGCCTTCCTCTACTGTCTGAAGAAAAGAACAAAGTCCTGCACTGCATGTTAAGGGAAAGAATTGGGATTGTGTAAAATAGGTCAGAGATGTATTTGACTTTAAAAGGCTTGGGTTGAGAAAGGAGAGAGTATAAAATTTTCCATAATGGCAATCAGGTAACCCTGAAATGTAGTGGTTATGAAATAATTACACCCCAGAGGGATTAGAGGCATCCGCCATTGCCTGTTGCCTTGAAATGCCTCAGGGATGTGATTAACTTATGATGATTAAAATTCTTATAGTAGAAATACAGTATGAACACAGAGATTCTGAAGAAGTTTCAGGGTTGAGGTTCGATACAATATCTGATGTTCATGTTAAGCTGTGCTGTAAGCATCCACTTTTTTAATCCATATTTCATTGTTGTTTGACCCTTAGTGGGTGGCACCATAAATGAGTATGTTTTCTGGGACCTCAGTGATTGTTAAGTGCTTTGGATTGAATTGGTGTGGTGCTACTGCTGTAGTGATTATCTGAAATGCAGATATCCTTGATAAGGCATCTAAAATCTTCCCTACTTGCCGGTTTTAAACAGCTTGGAAGTGGGGATCATACTCACTGTGGTCTTCAGAACAGTAAAGCTGTGAAAGGCATGTACACTGCTTGGGGAGTGCACCTCTGGATGGCTCTAGCTTTTGTAAGGTTTAGTTGGTACTAAGAAATAAGTCAGTCCCCATTCTCATTTACTTTCATCTGATGTGGGTGCATGTATAAGTGGAGGTCTGTCACTCTCCATGTATAGACCTGTGGAACATGTTGCAGTCTATTTACCAAAAGTGCTCCCATCACTTTTCTTTCAACACTGAGAAAATGATTCCAAAGAACATAGTTTAATTTTTCACAGGATTAAGCATGCTAAAACCAGGGAACATTGTCTTCACAATACAGATGCAGACATTAAGAATTCTAAGCATTGAGAATTTATTCTAGGGTTAGTCCCAACCTAAATATTATGCTCTCTTTTTGTAATTTTATATAATCCATTTGAAAGTCTTAGACAAAGACATTAGTATTGAACAAGAGTGTAAATATGAAAAGGACTGGCATTTAAAATCAGTTTTTTGGATTTTTTTTTCCCGAGGTAATTCTTGGACTCTTCTTGAAAGTTCCTTTCTACTTCATACAGACTGCAATATGAAAAGAGAAATGCAGTTGTCTCAAAGAATGAATTTTCCGTACATGAAATTTTGTGAAACATTTTTTCTGTTTTTATATTTGCATTGCACTAAAGAATCTAAGCCCAACCGTCATCACAGCAGAACAATGGGCATTGGCAGTGGCTCTATCGATATGGTGTTGTCAGTAAACTCTTCTGAAGAGGCATCTTAGTTACTTTTACAAAGAGAAAAGTGATGTATTACTGACTATGCTGTGGTGCAAGACGTCTTACTTGTGTGTTTAAACATCCTCAGCTGTGCACTCGTGGTTTAGGGGTTTTTTGGCTTAACCATCATGGATATTGTTTGTAGTGTGGTGGGCAATAGCACTTTTACCTGAAGCAAGTATTGCTCAAGAGGATAGTGTGGGAATGGGCTTCTCCCTCAAAGCTTATGAGTAGAATGACCATAAACATTTGATGTTCTCTCAGATATAGCAGTTGGCTTCTTTGGCACTGTGTGAAATGCTGGGCTCTGCCTGCTGGTCAGACCTTACGGGTGACTTCTTTGGTGATGGATGTCTGTTGTGAAGCTGTCATCTGCTCAGAGAGAAACAACTGATGATTTTCTTGTAAGGCTGAAGACGCACTGCTGGTGTCTGCTGACCTCTGCATAACCTGCTGAGGATGGGGTAGTCATGCTTAGTAAGTTAAAAGATTTACGTATTACTTATGCTTCATATGTGGGCTAATTTCCCTGTGAAATCTGTGTAAGCAAGATTGAGGTTTAGGTGCTTTTGACTACTACAAAATTAACACTACTTAGTTTATCCAGAAATGTTTTTGTGTTTCAGTTGTTAGTGGATTTATCAAGAATGTGTTTTTAGAGATGTGCAATCTAACCAATGCTGAAACCTGACTATCTGATTTTACTTTTCCTTTTTCCTTGATCTGATTAAGTACTCTGATGTGTATATATCATTAAGTACAACTAGGCTTACACATGTATATGCAAAACAATGTTTCTATGCTTATTTGTGTTTATTGACTACAATATGAGGTATCCATAGTTTTTGAACAGACATTCGTATCCACTGTTTGTCTTTGACAGGGTGGCACTTTCTTATTTGAGGATTGGTTGGGTAAGTAATAAACCTTTCAGTCGTTGGACTCTGAGAAAGAAGGGTATGAGAGGCATAACTTCCTACACAGCCAAAGTACACTAGTTGTTACCAAAACTTAAAGGAGCTTGACTTGTTGCATCATTATGGTCTCATTTTCTTTCTGTTAGTTACTCCAGGAAAAAAGATAACACATTTTAATTTAAGAATTTCTTTCCTGTGGTGCTAGTTAGTCATGGTGTTTTGTGCTCTTCTGCCCAGGTAAGATAATGCCCAGTGTTGTGGGGTGAGCTGTGAGCTTACAGAGTCTTAGCTGCCTTTCCAGGGGCAGTGCAGAAGGAGCCTTTGCAAACATGCTTATTTACTTCACTTCATCTCTGAGTATGCTAGGGTATTGGTGAAGAAGAGGTAGTGAGCTGTAAAGTCACCCATCAGCTTGCCATTCACTACATTACTGTGTCTTCAGTCCCCCACCGTGTGCATGGGCTATTTGGGAACAGTGCGGCATCTGAGGCTCTGGGATGTCTCACAAGTCAAACCACCAGCCCTTATTGAATCTCTTCATTTGTTTATTAGATAGGACAGTCTGATGTTTGAAGGCACTTCTTCTTTCTCCCTTTCTCTCCCTTGCCTTCCTCTCCCCTACTCCACCTCTCTCTCCCTTTCTTCTGCTTAATAATTCTTAGACATCTTTTATTTCTGTTCAGCAGAGGGTAGTTCTCTTAAGCAGTATTGAGTGCAGTGCTTTCCCACAGGGCAGAGGTTAGCCAGCTGCTTCACCCAGCTCATCTGTAATTTTTTTTCCTGCTCTCGTAAGTGTAAAGATCTGAAAACTCTCAAACTTGTGTAATATACTGGGTAAAGTTGTGTTACAGTGACTTTTTGACAAGAGTACTAGACCCATGTTTGCCTAAGTTGCCCATGTATTTGAATTAGTTGACGGTTTCGGTGATTTGGGGTTTTTTTTGGTCCTATTTTTTGAGTGAGGCTAAGGCCAAGAAATGTCATTTCAGAACTGTCTACAAAAATTCGCTGTATGTTTTGGGAATGGATCAGCTATACTATTCAAATGTTGTTAATGAAATTGTGGGCGTTCACTAGGTGCTCAAATACTTCTGTGAATCCTAATTGTTACTGAGTGCAGTTTCTTAAGTCTGAGGATCTTTTTTTAAAAGAAAAATTCAGCAACTAGAAATTGACTCAGTCACCTTGGAGCCTTTTGCTCAAGGTAACTCTTCGTTCTTGTAGCCTTCATGCCATGTTTAACTGATTCTGGACAGAAAAAGTGCACATTGACCTCCAGGCAGCCAGGGATGTTTTGTCAGAAATACCATCACTGAAAGCTCATCTTACCAGTTACTAGCATGAGAATTGCAAAGATTTCAGTTATTTTGAACAGTAGAAATCTTAGAACTTAGAGTCTTGGAGTACTTAATTGGGTATTTATGGGTATCTTTATTTCCTGAACATTGTATTAAAAAGATGAAGGGAAGCTTTGTTTTCTGCTTTCCTGGATGGTGCATGAAGCTCTCTCTTTCCCTGTGGAGACACCCAAAGGTGGCCAGGCTTTCCATGAAAGAAACAGACACTGCTACAAAATTTGAGGCATAGTTTGTATTTCCTAAGTCAGCAATGAATGCAGAAAAGAATGTTTTATAATTCAGTTTTATATGATAACCCAATCTTATTACAAAAGCAGCTCTGATTTTATGCCCTTGTCCCTTCCTGTCACTGTCTACCTACGATTTGGTCCTATATACCTATATCTATACCTATATCTATGTAAAATGTGTATATATATCTATAGCAATCTCAGTAGATTGTTATTTTAGTGTTTTATCAAGGTTATGCCTTTTCCTCTTTTTCTGAGGCGGTGCTAGGGTTCATAAATGCAACTGCAAATATAATAGGATCTTCATTCAAGTTATGGTAGATCTACATGAAAGTGCTCTGAGAAATAGAAACCAGGGCTGAATGCACAGTTGAAAGGGCTAAGATTTTATCACAGTGCCAACAGAAAGTTCGAATTTTATCTGTTGTTATTACTTTTCAAAATAAGATGCAAAACCAAGAGCTATGTACAAGAAAATCGAATGGTACCAATGGCAAAGTGCTTCTCCTCAATGCTGGTGAAAATTCCACTGATGAGTGGTTCCTGATGAAGATCTGAACAGATGGCATATGGTGTAGTCCTATCCATATTGATGGAAGAATTGAAAGGATAGGTATAAGACTGAACTTTGGCAATTTGCCTGCCTTCCATAACTGAGTAAACAAAATAACTTTTGCATATGACAGTTGGCTGAAAAAAAATGCATGCAAACATTCTGCTATATTAACTGTCTTTAATATTTCATAAAACTTTCAGATAAAATTTCCTGATTTTTCTTGTTTTTGTCCAGGAAATTGAATCCTTTTGCAATGATAACAACATATTACCCTGATCTGCAAAATATTTATGCAGGCACGATTCTTTGTTCTTCCTCATAATGTCTTAGGAGTATTCCTCTTCAAAAAAAGGATGTAGTAAACCCAGATTTTAAGGCAAGGTGTTTGACATGCTTCTCTGTTTAACATGGCCTGGTAGTCACATTTTGGTGATGAAATGTTGAAGAAAGTGTCTATGATGTTGCAAGACCTGCTGACCTACATCTAAATTTGTCTTTGCTTTTTTAGACAAGCCGAACTTTTATGGGGGGCTGATCAGCCTCTGTTTATTATCCTTTTAGATCCTTTCAAGTGAAGTGTTGCTCATCACCAGGAGAGCTAAGTCAGGAAACTGCAGCAGGGCCTGCTTCTATATAGGAGGTGCTCTTGCTGTGATGAGCTGAGGTTTGGACCTCCTATTGTCAATAGGGTTTAGTGAGAAGGACTTAGAGAAATGACAGCTGCTATATGCATGCACTTTACTCTTGACTTACTGTTGTCCTTTAACCTGAGGCTTTGCACTTTGTTAGGTTTATGTTGGCTGTGGAAAACGGCATTAAGAAGAGAGAGCTCGCATTACTGCTTATTACAGTCATTACTGTTTATTATGAATACTGAAACAAGAGGCAGCGGGCTTAAATTTCTGTTGTTGCCACTTCTGCCACTGACCAGCTGAAACATCTTCAGGAAGTGATTTCACTTGTTTTCTTTATGTTTCCTTAGCCCTTTCCTTAGACTAAGTGTAAATTGTTGTGAGTTATTCACTACTGAGAACTGTTCTTACATAATACTAATCTTCCCATTTGCTATTTTCACCACAACATTCATCATTGTGAGAGCCAGGTCCTTAGAAAGGAATGTTTAGGCATGTTTAGGTTTGAATAGGCATAAACATGAACAGCAACTTATAGTTACTTTACAGAGCTGACCTACTGAATTTAGAAACAGATCTGAGCACAAAAATATGAAGCAAGTGTAGAAATGGATTTATATTGCATGTAACATACTTATGTTCTTAGGAAACAATACAAAGCTTCATTTTTGACAGCCCAGCTGGATACCTCTATACCAGATATAAATTAAACTTTCTGGCTTTTAATACTGTGCTCAGAAGTGTGCTGTACTCAGAATAAATGGTATTGTTATTCTTTGGACTGCAGCAGTTAGCATTTCTAAATCTTGAATAAGGTATGCCCCTAATGACAGAGCACTCAATGCTGGCTAAGCTTGGCAGGTTTTCTGCTTGATGGAAAACTGGGTTGCCCAGAGCTCTCTAAATGTTTGCAGGCTAGAGATCAGCAAGCAGCACATGGTGATAACGTGTTCACTGGTCAGAATACACTCCACCAAACTGGCTTGTTCTGTGCAGGCAGATGTGAGATTGGGCACCCAGCTGTGAGGGGCTGGTGCAGTCTAGTAACATTGGTTCCAGTCTATTGTGAGCCACAAATGAAGCCCAGCTGTAATGTTAATAACTTTTTACTCTGATTTTTGCTTCCTGTGAATATAGATGTCAGCAACCTACACTACTGGGATATTAATAAAATCATAGAGTATCCTGAGTTGGAAGGGATCCACAAAGATTATCAAAGTCCAGCTCCTGGCACTGCAAAGGAGAACCCTGAGAATCCTGAGAGCATTTCCCAAAGGTTTCTAGAACTTGGTTAGGCTTGGTACAGTGACCACTTCCCTGAGAAGCCTGTTCCAGTGCCCAACCACCCTCTGGGTGAAGAACCTTTTTCTAATATCCAACCTAAACCTGCCCTGACACAACCTCAGGCCATTCCTTCAGGTCCTGTCACTGGTCACCACAGAGAAGATATCAGTGTCTGCCACTTTCTTACCCTCACAAGGAAGTTGTAGCCTGTAATGAGGTCTCCCCTCAGTCCCTTCCAGGCCTAACAAGCCAAGTGACCTCAGCTGCTCCTTATATGGTTTCCTCTCAAAGCCCTTCGCCATCTTTGTAGTTCTCCTTAGAACACTCTCTAATAGCTTTGTATCTTTTTTATATTGTGGCCCAAAACTG
Organism: Climacteris rufus; assembly: GCA_013398175.1. Classification (NCBI taxonomy): domain Eukaryota; kingdom Metazoa; phylum Chordata; class Aves; order Passeriformes; family Climacteridae; genus Climacteris; species Climacteris rufus. Next base: position 749,225 of record VZRZ01006846.1, on the reverse strand, counting down.
CCCTCAGAACTGGAGGTGAGGCCACCCCAGTGCAGAGCAGAGCAGGACAATCCCCTCCCTTGCCTGGGTAGCGATGCTGTGCCTGATGCACCCCAGAACACGGGTGGCCCTCCTGCAGCCAGGCACTGCTCACTCATATCCAGTTTGCCATTTAACAGGGACCCCCAAGTCCCTTACCACAGTGCTGCTCTCCAGCCTCATGTTCCCCAGTCTGTCCATACATCCAGGGTTGTCCCATCCCAGGTACAGAATCCAGCACTTGTCTTTGTTGAAACGTCATCCATTTGTTGATTTCACAGCCCTGTGATTTGTCCTGGTCTTTCTGCAGGACCTCTGTGTCTTCAAGGGAGTCAACACCTCCTCCCTATTTAGTATCATCAGCAAACTTAGTACACCTTTGAGTCCTGTATCCAAATTGTTTATGAAGATGCTGAAGAGAACTGATCCTAAAATGTAGCCCTGTGGAACCCCACTAGTGACTGGTCACCAGTCTGATGTCACCCCATTTAATATGACCCTTTGTGCCTGACCAATGAGCCAGTTGCTCACCCATTGAATGACATATTTATCCAGCTGTGTGATGTCCAGAAGGATCCTGTGACAGACAGTATCAAAACCTTTACTGAAATCTTAAAAGATTACATCAACTGGCTTCCCTTGACCTCATTTCAGCATTTCAAGTTGAAATTAATATGTTCAGGAAACTGAAGATCTTGGTCAGCTTCATGTTGCTGTTGAATACTTAAAAATGGGGTTCATAAAAGAATAGACCAGAATGCATAGACTAAAATGGAGAGGTCATGCAAGTATGACCTCTATGGAGAGGTCATGCAAGTATTTTGCTGCTTTGCTAGTAGTTTGCTTTTCAGAATTTGTTTAATGTTTATTTAAAAAGTTGCACTAAATAAGCACACATGCTCCATTACCATAATTTTTACACTGGCTCTGTACAGCATTTTATGTTTTTGTTGTTTTAATTTTTAATACAAACCCTGCAGTGAACAGGGCTTGAAAAGTGCAGGTCTTAGTACAGAGCTAACAGAGTCCAGAGAAGGTTGCTTCAAATGCCCAGTGTGCATTAACCTCCACTTACTGCTTGTCTTCTAGTTGTAACAGTTTCACCTTAAATTACAGAAAATAAAAAAAACCCTTGCACTGAAAAATTCTGAGACCTTGCTGGAGAGCTCCATATTCATATACCCTGCACTCCTGGGAATCTGCTGTTTGTCTGCCCCAGAGTTCCTGATTTTTATATCAGTGCTTGGGCTTAAAAGAGGGGCAGGAGGAGCTCCCTGAAGGTATCTATTTGTGAGAAAAAAAGATATGAAAGACTTCAAGACTTCCAGTTGCTTGAGAAATCTATCTTATTTTTCCAAAGGGCTTATAAAATGAAATCATATATGCTTCCTCTCTCTGAAATTTAATGTGATCAGTAGAAAGGGTGCAAAAAAAGGAGGTCTTTATTGAGAGTTCCTTGGCTTTTCTGCTGGGAGTGGTAAAAGGGATATGAGAAGAGTGACTTTCCTCTATGCACCTATTTTGCTTTCATTGCTGTATTTTTTTTTACTGTTATTTGATTGCATGTCCATATAAATTATTTTTGCTTTCCACTAATTTATAAAAAATTTCATTTTCTTTAACCAGCTTTTGTCTGGAATATGAAAGCAGTCCAGAAATAATTTTAGTATCTTCTGCAGAGAACCATACATTCATATGCATGATTATTTCATATTGGTGCAAATGTGTTGCTACAGTACTTGTAAAAGAAAATGCTACAGTAGTCAGATAAAGAACAGCACAAGGGAGGAAAGCTGTGCCATGCTATTGCCGGTTTACAAGCATCATCCAGGGCTTGCAGTGTTGGCCACATGCACTGAGTCCTGAGTAACTCTTTGACTCTTTAAAGGTTCTGTGAGGCCTTGGTCCTCTGTGGGGATGGTGAAGGAGCAGTTTCCTTCTGCAGACTGGCTCCACACCTGCTGCTGCTGTGCATCCCCACCCCATGGCATATTTTTATATTTGTTAGGAGGAGTAAGCCACTTTGGACATTCTTCTAGAGATTGAGTTGTGTGTTGTCTTTCTAATTTTATTTTTTTTTTGCTTGTTTTAACTAAAGGTGATAGGTTTAGGTTTTATGGTTGTGTGGAGGTTTTTTTTTCCCTCAACAACTGTAAATATTAACTATCAAACTGCTCTGAAACTTTCAACGTTAAAACAGTCGTGATCGGGCTGGACAAGGTAGACAGGATTCAGATGGTTTGGTAAAAGGAATGTGCTAAATGCAGATTACACTGCAGAAACAAAAGTATGTAGCATAAGGATGTTGTCTATCACTTGCAGGTTGTGTTAAGAGTGTTTCAAAAAGTATTCTTAATAATTATGTATTGAGGACAAACTGATGGAATAAATTATGGGAGGTGCCATGAAGCATCCTAAATGTTTGGTTCTGAAAGCTTTTGTTCCCTGTGAAAATCAATTTTAAGTTAAAGGACTTTATTATTTCCATGCAAGTAAAAAATATCACTTGGTGGACATGCTGCATGCCCTCTTTGGTACTTCAAAAGCTTACAAGCACTTTTTAAGCGCTCCATGAGATGTTCAGGAACAGAAAATCCAGTTTCATACGAAAGCTATTTTCTAAATCTGACTTCTGTGTCTAATTAAGACCCTTCAGATTTATTTATTTGTTTATTTGTTCATTTATTTATTTTATTGGTGGATGAAATTTTGGCCCTCTTTCTTACGATAGCCACATGGGAGACACTGCTCTGTAGCCTTGCAATGTTCTGGTTAAATGTCCTCGCATTAGGCTAAGAGAGTCAGTTTTAATCTTTCCTGCTGGAGCTGCTGCACTGGTATACATAATTAAACAGTCCTTAAGCAAGAGAAAGGCTTAGGTCGTGGTGCGTGAACAGGTTAACTCTTGGTGAGTTGAGCTGTCCTGATTTTACGAATCTGTCTGCAGCCATTATTTGCTAAGTAGCGTCACAGAACTGTCAGATATCAATGAGTGTTTCACTTCATATTTCAGATAGCTCTTTAATTTTATGTCAGTGGGTTGACAGAGAAGCCATGTTATATGATGCTGTAGTAGTCTGTTGTTCCGTATTGCTCTGTTACAATAATGAGTGAAAATAAACCAACTGCTGTAAGGTTTGTAAGCTGCTAAATGGGCATTTAATTTTATGCGAGACTGTCTAGAGAGATGTTGCACTACAGTAACAGCACTAATATGGCTTATGAATTGAGAAGTGGTGCTGTTTAAAGGTGTCTGCAGAAATAAAAGGAAATGAAGATGTTTATAGCAAATGTCTGTCTGACTGACAGCATGTGTGTTGGTGGTAGGAATTGCTATTAACTCTGACAAAGAGGAGAGTTGTAGCCTTATAAGTGGAGGCTTCTCTCAGCTGTAAATGAGTTACATCAGAAAAATGGAGGATATGCAAGAACTTCGGAAACCGTTTAAATGAATTGAAAATATCCTATTCAGGTTGCACCTATTCTTTAAAAAAGTAATTAAATCATAAAGTGAATGAATGGTACCTTTCAGGTTTTCTCTGTTTTGATTGATAAATGTAGATGCCTGAGTCTCACCATGGTCTCATCTGAGTGATCAGCAGCAGTGATCTTTGAGCACTGTGGGTCAGATTCTGACATTCAAGGAGAAGTTATGGTTTTTGCTCTCCTCTGAACAGTCATTTTGCTTACATCAGATATGAATTTGGCCTTCTGCCTCTCTTCCCATTGCAGTACTTCTGTCCTGAACTATCAAGGAATAATTACAGGAAGAGTGAGGTTCTATTGATTTTAAACCCTTCATGAAAGAAGCTTTTTCAAAAGGTTTTGGTGCAGACTCATTTAAAAGCCTTTTTTTGTTGTTGGTTTTTAGTTTTTGTTGAGCTTGCTGTTATTGGGCTGGTGGGTGCATGCTGGTCCCCAGATTTGTCTGCTGAGCTGCACCAAGAGCAGAGCCTTCAGAGTTTTCTCTCACCTGATGAAACCACAAGTAGGCTGAGAAGACAAACCCAAAGCAGGGGGTAAGAAAGATCCCAAAACTTCTTGGTTTTATATGTACTGGGCCAGACTTGGTGTGGCACAGACTTTGCCTCTGGCCAGCTCAAAAGTTTCAGACGTGGTCTCTAGGTGTTTGTGGCTTCTGTCACGTTGCCACGCGTACCTTTCTGGAGGTAGATCAGGATTTCTGGTTTTCTCTTATCCACCATACTTCATGTGGAAGAACGGACATCACCATTTAGTACTGAGAGAGAGGTGAGCAACTGTGCAACGTTTCTGGGTGCAGATGTTTGATGTCTGCTGGGAATGCAGGAGGCCAGGGCTACATGTGTGTTGCTAGGTCACAGAATCATTGCACTGTAACCCAGCGTAAAGCTCAGCTGGTGGGAGGACATCCGTTTCCCCAACTTTGTTTGCAGTGTGTTCTTGTGCCTGGGGTGCAACAGGAAGGATTTTACCACTGAACCACAGCTCTATGTATGAGCATCTTCTGTCAGCCAGTGTCAAGTTATCAGTTCTTCCGTATGCCCTGTTGTTCACTTTCACTAGGAAAGTGAGGCACATGTAATACTATGTAAGCAGTGAAATTACTAGGAGAAAATTTCTTGTCAGTTGTTTGGGATCTTTCTGTTCTGCTCATAAACTATTCTTTTACTCTGGAAAGATCATGAACCACCTTGCTGTTCAGCTTGAATCCATCCCTTGTGGACCTTTTGCTGTCTCTTCACTGGAGCTCCCTCTGCATGTAGGAAACAGTGATGAAGAAATCAACAGGAACTAATGGTTGCAATATTTGCACAGGCATGAACCTCTATGACTTCATGTTAATCTAATTTGAAATGTAGAACCTAAATAATAGCTAGTGCACAATAAAAAAGTGGTTTCCATTTAGCCATACAGCGGAAGAGGGGTGTGGTAAGTGTGGGGTAATAAATGGCAAGTGTTTATTCTCAGCAACGTTTGCTAAGTGCAGCACAGGTTGTCTGTGTTCAATTACCTTGAGTTTTCTCACCTTTCAAAAGGTGTTTTCTTCAGCTGTCCTGATGTGGATTAAAGTACCCACTTACCAGAAACTCATTAACTATATAATTTTACAGCTATTTTTCTGGTTCAAAGTAAGTATTGACTTGTAAGAATACGCATATCAATAATAATTTTTATGCAACTGTTGTTTAATTTTTTATATCTAGAATGCTGTATTTAGAATTTATAATGTCTTTATCTGTTGCTGTGCTGAAGAACAATTTCACAAAGGCCTCAGTGTACTGTAGACTGCTGTGATAAATGCAGCAAGGTTGGGAGAAAACCTGGTGTGGGAATGACTTTGTTCTTTTTTTCAGTTTAAACCAATAACCGTTGTTTTGGGGGTTTTTTTTTATGGTGGAGACAATATACAGTAACAAGGAGGTGATGTTTTGAATTAAACTGTTCTGCTGAACATTTAGCTAGGATTTAGAAACAGTCTCATCCACTGTGTCATCATTAGCAGTAAATTAGTGTGCTGGGAATGGGCTGTCAGTAACTCAGATGTGCAGTTAGTGAAAAAAGTAATTCCATCCCCAGCAAAACATAAAACATAATGAAATGCAATTTCAAGCTCTTATTTAGATGTCTTTTTTTGCTGTGTCCCCTCAAATACAGAAACAAAACAGCTAAGATAAAAAGTAAAGGTTGAAGGAAAAAGAGAAAAACAAATATTCAACTTAAAATTCAGCAGCCTTGTAAGTTTTTTCCTAATGTTTATATTTGCTTTTGATACAGGGTAGTCTACTTCTGGAAGTGCTGCAATCAGTTTATACTGAAAGGTATTTTGCCAGGATATACCAGTTCTGTGATGATTTATAGCAAGAAAAATATAATTCTCTCCCTTCCCTTCCTTTTTGGGGGATGGAGGCCTTGGATGACTACCTGAAGCAGTATAAGCTAGTAATTTTCTAAATTTCTGAGATGGAAAATGTAACTTAGGTATGTTTTCACTCCCTATCATGCAATGAAGCATTTGGGGCCAGATCCTTTGGTGCTTTGAGTTGACAGAGCAGTTCCAGAGTTGATTGGTGCTTGCACTGAGGTGTTCATAGATAATTTGGATTAATTTCTGTTTATTGGTTCATGGTATGGCAAAGAGATGAGCAAGCATTTATCCTAAGAGCAGGTGACTGTAAATTGGTAATATATTTTCTGTGGAACATTAGAGTGAGTTGAAACCCCCCCACCTTTTCTCTAAAGTTAAAAAGTTAGTATTTTACAGAAGACCCATTCAGTGGATTTTCAGAAAATTGACAGTCCTTGCCTTACAGCAATTAAGCAATGAAATTAGAGTTACAGAAAATCATAATGAATAACATAAAAATGTTTCTACAGATCAGTTGGGTGCAGATTCTCTTGCTGTTTTAAAACCTACCCTTCCTGTTTCTGAAAAACTTAGAAAATTAGGTAATTCTCTGTTAGTCTGAGTTTTAGAAATTAAATAACTACATTAAAGGAGACTGTGGGATAGGTTTTCTGAGAGGCACAAATTCCAAGATCTGTGCTACTCTGATAATATCTCATGTTTATGTTACATTTGAAACTTTTCCAGCTTATTTCAAATTACTCTAAGCAGCAGGCCTCTGTACTTTCTCTAGTAGACTAAAAATTAGTAGACTAAAATATTAGTGTTAGCAAACATTTCAATTTGCTTAGCTGTCTTCTGGCTCACTCCTTAACTTCAGCAAACAGTTTCTTTCCCTTTATTGATATGATTCTAACAGGCCTATGATTTCCATTAGGAAAAAGGACAAATGGATTGTGATTCATGCCATGCATGAAAATCTGGTGCTGTTACGAGAAGCTCTAGAAAAAGGATGGGAAACCTGTGACAAAAATTTGTCTGCCTTTGGCCATCTGAACACCCTTGCTTCCTTCTCTGTACTCTCTGGTTAGTGTATGGCATTAGCTATGGATAATGCACAGGTGACCACTGGACACAAATATTTTGAGCTGTACCAGACTCTCTGTGAAAGGGATTACTGAGGCAACCATGCTGTCCTGTCCTGGTCCCTCAGGGTACAGCAGGTGAGGGATGTTGTCCTCTTTTCCCTATCCCACAGGAGAAGAGAGGCCTTTACAAGCCCAACCAAAGATGACTGGGAAAGAGGAAGGAAGGTGTAGGTCTTGATTTTACCACTGAATACTTGAGATTCATCCCTCCTCAATTGGACATGAAAATATGAGGCCTTCTGACTTATCCCCTGCAACTGGTTTATAGAACAGGAATATGCTGGGAAGCATAAAGCTTGGCGGGGGGAGTGAGAGTGAGCTGTGTGTTGAGCTGTGTGTTAGTCTGTGCTGACCTGAATGCATGCTGCTTGTGAGCTGCCACTGAACCAGCTCGGATCTGGAAGCTGTAGATCACCATCTCTGTAGACACATGCTGATTGTGCACCCAAGAAAAATGTTTGAAAATCTAGTTTGTGCACTGTGAAGGCCATGCCTCACCTAGGAATACTGAGGTTCCCCAAGACATTTGAGGTTAGAAAGGAAGTTGCAGTGATGAATGGGCTGCATCGGGCATGTGTCTTCTACTTGAAGGTGGTACACCTGTACTGTAGATTGCCAGCATTACTGTGTTATTGAATGGTGACAAATGGGTTTTGGAATGGAAGCTGAATGGAAAGAAAAAACATTACTGATATTATTTGTAAAACCTATTTGCAAGATTTACATTCTCTGTCTTATTTCTGCCAGTGATATTAGTGTTGACGAATTCTTATTTAGAGAATAAGATCTTATTACATCAAGGGGTAAATATGCAGTGTGATACATGGGGATTAGCTGTGCAAGTCATTATCTTTGACGTGCTGTCTTTACCACTGTTAGTCCTTCTCAGCAAAGGATCTTTTCTATATATAAATAATTCCAGCTGAAGAAAAAATGAGATGATTACCATACCCTCAAACCTCTTCTAATGATTTTTGCTGAAGTCAGAATACACCTGTCTTATGAAAGAGCTGTTTGCTAATTTTGACCATATATTGTATGTTTGTAAAACAGCAACTGTGACGGTGTTAGTTCATCTCATTTCTCTGGAGTGGTGACAAAGCTAATAAAAGCATAAATCAGATAATGATTTTTTATGCAGTAAACATCTGCTGCTATACAGCCTACCGACAAAATGACATGGTCTCTTAAAGCCTTTTAGCACACGTAAAGCCTCCAGGATTTAACTGATTTGCATGAAACGGAATCTTTCCCAGAAGTTTCCCCCTTACGACCACGCTTCATTTCCAGAAGGTAATTAAACCCTTGGAGACAAGCTGAGTAGTAGGAGCTTTGTGCCGCTGAAAATCCTGGAGGTGGGGCTACCTGTCGCATGATCACAGCTACGCCCCTTAATGAGCTTCTTACTGCCAGCGTTGGTGTGTCCTTGGTAAATTGTATTTGTAATGTTCCTTGCACCCAACGATGCTCTGGAGGGGACTTGCTAACAAGAAGGTATTCAGTTCTGCCACTGAAATGACAGAAAGACCAGGGTGATTTTCCTTTTCTTGCTGGAGTTCAGCTTTGCTGACTAAAGTTAAATCACTCTGCCAAGGATGAATCATTGGTACCTCATAAAAATAATTTCTCCAGAGAAAATTTTGGCTTCTGAAATAGGCAAAGCTGTTGCAGGATTTCCCTGAGGGAAGGCAGTCCTTCCCAAGCACAGGGCTTTGCCTTACTTCCAATTATCCAAGCTTGAGTGCTTTTACTTTGCCTGTGTCTCTAACAAGTTTCAGAGTAAAAATGTTCCTAGTAAGAGGCCAAAGAATTAAAAGTGTTTTTCATCACTCTGTCACTGTCTGTTAGGATCTAGCCTACCCCACAAAGAAGTGGTCTTCCTGGGCTTTCATTTTTCCCCTCTGCAAGCACTGCTGCTGGTCCTCTGTCAGGAAGCTCCATTACGGTTGGGCTCTAGTGTTCTTGGAGAGCCCTGTCTTGGTGTTTGGGCTGCGTCTTTTTTCTGCCCTCAAGAGCAAAAGTTTTCGTAAATGCCTAAAAACTTCCACAATAGTTGACCCCTGCATTTTGTTAATGTGTTTTTTCTTTTAAAATTTCTTTTAACAACAACCCATGAAATTCAGCTCTTCTGATTCCTGAGAAGCCAGTGCAGTGTGATGCAAAAGCAGAATGAATGCTTTGTCTAATGTTTGTTCACCCTTTTATAAAAACTTGTGAAGCACGCTGCTTGTTATTATTGAGGTGTCTGGATATGGTTATGTGAAATCTTACCTTGTGCCTATCTGAAAAAGGCACCAAGATGAAATTGTAAGGAAAAGAAAAGGCACGTATCAGACAGATGAAGGACAGCGATGTACCTGAGGATGCTCAGGGAATCATTTTTAGACTGCAATTAAACTTCAGAAGCCTGTGACTTCCAATCCTACACTAAAAATTTGGTGTTCCTGAATTAGATTTGCAAAGATGCTACTGTTGTCAGCAGCAGCAGCTCCTGGCTCTGTGCCTAGCTAGCCTTGTGCTCAGGAAGAGATGTTAGGCTATTGAAGCAGTGCTTGGGTACCACTTTGAGGTAGATGGTGGTACAACTGTATCACAGTTTGGGAACCTCTTATAGCTATACTCGTTCTGTCATATATTTGGCATTTTATCAAAGAGGGAAGGGAAATAGAAAAGTTTTATTTCTGAAACCCATTAAATGTACTGATCTGGAGGAAAAGTAATTTTTTTCTTTCTTTAATTTTGATGACTTTCTGTTGCAAAGTAAATAAAACAATTATACCACTGGCACAATGGTAGCACATATGCACACAACCCTGAAAGCTTGCCGAGAATTTCTGTTGAAGCTTCATTTCTTCATTGGAAGCACCTATACTTTCTGCTGACAGAATACTTCTTGAGGCGAAGGGAGATAACGTGCTGACTTGCCAAGATTTGACGGTTTGAGTTAGCCACAAAATGAAATTTGCACTGTACTGAAAATTGCAGTGTTCCAGGTTTTTCCATTCAGAATTGGAAAGAAGCTGTTATCTGTTTTTGTCCTAACACACAAACTTGTTTTGACTATCATGACATGAAATGACATGATAATTGCATAAAAAGGGTGACAGTGGTAATGAATCCAACTGTTTGACTGTCAAAATATTTAGTTTGATTACATAATGATTAATTTGGTTGCCACTTCATTAAATATTTGCTGAAATCAATGTATATTTATTAGACTTTTACATGCCATCCCATTTTTACTCTCAAATGGCAGATCAATCATGTGGAGACTTCTAACCCCAGAAATGTACAAAGGTCTCTGTGACACCAATACTGGCTTGGACAGTGTTCACTGCTGGAGGGCCTAATGCTGCCTCAGGTCTCTGTGGTAGAAAGATGGCTATGGGAACTTGTAAAAATGTATAATTTTTAACCCACTGACCATTGACTAAAGGAGCATAGTCAAGGAACCATGCTTGACTTCAAAATGTGTTTGGGGTTCATGCTTTTTGGCTGCTGGGACTGCAAGATTTAGTACAGTTCCTTTGAAAGAAGGATTGAGTGATGTCTGGCTATTAGGTCTCATGATCTGGTGCTAGAAAAGTGATTCATGTTCTGAGTAACTACTAAAATACTTCTTCTCTTAATAATTGGAAATGCACATCTCTCACTGTGTCCCAGCTAGAGATTCACAATGGGCAGGCGACAAGCCTTTAGTGTCAATGTGAATAGGGCATTTTGACAAACAACAGACCAACACTTGTCCCTCAGCTGTTTTTGCAGGCCTGATCATTGAGTCTAGAAATGAGACCAAGGCAGCCAAAACTGTGTCACTGTCTCAGGCAGCAGAAAGTGGAGAACTCACTGCTGCTTAATCTTTAATTTTTACCATGTTATTAGAAGACATGGTAGCAGCAATGCCTAATATGGATCACAAGCAGTAGCACAATTTATCACAGATGGAAACCAACTCATTTCATGTTCAGTAGACTATGAAATGAGTCACAGCTGTTCTTCCTCTGCTGCACAATGACACACTGTTCTCATTAGAGAGCATCCATGCTATGGCTCTTCAGCCACTTGCATCCCTTGCTTGGCGCATGTTGCTAAACAGCTCTCTGGGAATCAGAGGCTGTGGGGCAGCTCCTGCACAAAGGACCAGTGTGGTTCATTGGCTTGGGGCCTAGGTAAAGGACTGAGGATGGTTTTGTTTATTAAATAGCAATTAATACACTTTTGTGTTCAAAAATTTAAGTGTAATAATACAGCTGTAAAGTGCAAATGTTTGACAGTGAGATTTTTTAGTGAGAACATTTACTTCTGTAGTGTCTCACAACCAATATTATTCCAGTGTGCTGGATGGGGAAACTACAGCTCCTAGACTTGTGTGGCCTCAAAATGTCTGAAGGCCCTGGACAAGAGTCTTGCTGCTTTCCATCCTTCTTGTGCTGCTGTCCCTTCCTTTGCTAGATGCGATAGTCCACAGTTTGATATTTTACCTACAGTAGTTTTAAATGTTTCCCTATGGCAGTTTTGATTACAGGCAGAGGCTCTTCCTGCAATTTTCCTTTCATTCCTGGTGTCATGGCTAGCTCTTCCACACCACCTGTGAAGATCCCTGTAATGGCAGGAAACTGTTTTTCCTTTAGGGGCTTATTAGGTTGCTAACTAATAAGGCTCAGGAATGATTTAGTTCTGTTACAGAGCAATCCCAGCTCGTCCGGGTCTGAGCAAACCAGTGAAGACAGTAGAGTGGTATACATTAACCCTGGCTTGTTTAAGCAGTTTTCAATACACAAGCACGGACTATGAAGAGCGGTGCTGCTTTGCCAGACACACTCATGGGTCTCTATTTTCTTTAATTTTGTTTCATCCTTTACTTCAGGTAGTCATCTAGTCCTATTTGTCTTTCAATGAGATCAGCTTTTTTTCTTTATTGAAAGATTAAAATAATTGCAGTGAAATAACATTCTGGTTGCAGCACCTGCTGATACATACTTGGTCTAGAATACAGGGGAATGACAAGTATTGTCCAACTTCATACAGCCATCCAGTTAATGAAGTTGTATTATCCAAGCAGTGCCATTTTACATGAAAAAGAAAGTAGCACGCAAATCATTCTATAGTTTGAGGCTGACCTTGCAATACAGAGTTCATCTGGTGTTGCAGAACTGTGCTCTGAATTTTCAGGTTTTGGCTTTTGTTCTTCTTAATTTTTCCTTATGCTCTTTTTCAAAAAAAAAAAACCAAAACAAAACACAAAACTAAACAAACTTGAAAATGTGTACAATCTGTAAAATGCCTTGGAGCATCCAGTCTGCAAGAAGCCTGAAGCAAAGTGTCAAGGTGTAAGCTCTCCTGGTGATGTTACAGACTGCAGTGTGCTGCACTGATGTTGAACATTTTTCCAGCTATTGAAAAGCCAAGAATTTTTGCCAGGGCCTGGACAGATCCTTGGGTGGTTTTGATGGTGGTGTAGGCTGTCCTCCTGGTTTCTCAGGATCTGGACAAGAAGGAACAAGTCAGGAACTGGTCTTCAAGTGGTGGCCAGGATCCTTGAGCAGCATGGGCTGCAGAGTGAGCTGAGTGTGCCTAAAGGAGGCAGGAGCCCTGAGGATGCCCATCTACACCCATTTCTTGATCCAGTGAAGAGAGAGAAGGAAGCCCTAATCTGAACTACTGAAAGTCAACAAAGTACAAGAATATAAGGGCTTTTGACTCCATTCCCTGGTTTTGGATTTCATATCTTTCATGTAAAGTAATCAATCTAAAGTCTAAGCCTATTTAGAAATTCTCTTCACATCTCCAGGCTAAGCTTCTTAATGGATAGGTTTACACCCATTTACTCCACTGCTTTTATTGTCCTTTAACTTGATCATGCTTCCCCTGTCCCCAGTGATTATGCTGCAAGAGCAGTCCTGGCTTTTCTTGGCTTTCACTCCACAGAACTAAACAAGTCAAACTTGTAATCTCTGGTAAAAATGTGCTCTTCACTTTTCTGATTATCCTTCTCTGCACCTTTTGCAGTTCAGATACTTCTTTGTTTTTAAACAGGAGTGACCTGATTAAAAAGTATTTCAAATGGAGCTGTGCCAAAGTCTTCTATGGTAGTGTCTCTTTAGTGTACCAGAAGATCATGTCAGGCTGGCAGACAGTGTGGCTTATCTTTTCATGTTTTTATGTTGAGTAGTGTTATCCTCTCTGAATGATGACTTGGGTGAAGGATGCGGAAATGGCAGCTCAGTCTTCAGAATGAGAGTTGTGGCATTGGTTATTAGTTCCTCTGTGCCAAAAATCTGGTGACATCAGTGTGGCTGGTTATCGTAAAGTTTAACTGTAGGTCATCTTTGTGGCCAGCCAGTTGCCTACTGGTTTCCTTTATAATTTTGGTGTGCTGGTTTCACCAGATACATCAAAATCTGCCAGTCAAATACTGAAATTATTAAATGCACTGACCTCTAGATTGATGCAGTCTAAGTCACTCTACTGTTTCAGGTAATGAAACCTCAGATCGAAAATGTACGTTTATATTATGTGCTGGGAACTCCTGGGTATCTTTATGACTTTATAAAATTGTCTTCCTTTATAAAGGTCACTCATTTCAGTAACATGGATATGTAATTCTGTAAAGTTTTGAGCTATTTTTGTAAATGTGCTGTTATATCTTCATTTTCCTTATGCACTATCATTCCTGATATAGCATAGGATCATTAACAGAAGCACTTCATAAAAGAAATATAGAGGGATTAATAAGTAATGGCATACTCAAAATTCAAAGTGAACAAGGATTGAGAAATTGCATTTCTGTATCATTAACCCAAGGAATTACAGGGAGAAGGCACTGCATTGGTTAAGCTTGGAAAGGCCCAAAACTGTGTCTACAGCAAACATATATTATAGACGATTTATTTATTTTTAATCTGTAATGCATCTTACAGTATAAATACTGTAAGTTTGCCAGTTGGCATTTTATACTTTGAATACTTTTTCTCTAGATACTTCACTTGATCACTTGCCATCTTTTAATGTGTGGGATACGTTTTGAATTTTCTTTTAGTAATTTTTCTTTTTTTAAGACTGCACTGTATAAAATGATATTTATGTTCTCGTGACATTGTTTACTTTTGTCTTGCTTAATGATGGGATAATGTTCACCGTGGATGAGTATGTGAGGCAGTGAATGGTGTGTCCAGGTGATTAATTGTACAATGAAGCTGAGACACTTGATAATTACAAAACCTGTTGGTTGTGACTGTGTTCCAGTTATGTGAAGATTATTCGTTTTATATGGAGAGGGGCAACAATAAGGTAAACTGCAATGATATTTATGCCTTTTTCGAGTGCTTTTATTGCTTTTTCTTTGCATTTGCCTTGGGTACTACTGTAAGAGCAGGTGTGTTTATTAATAAAATGCATATTTTAAAAGTTCAGGAACTTCCCTTACAGGTTAAATCTTTAAAAGTTTTTTCCTTGCCTGAACATGAAACTGATTCTTCTTAAGATGGGGAAAAATGTGTAATATTAATTTTTAAGAAGTTATATTACATGAAATTAAATTTGCACTTTTACTGGGAAAATGCTCAATTTCTCAGTTTTAAAAATGTTGCTATTCTTTTTTTGTCACTGCAGCGACACGAAAAGGACGAGCCAGAGACACCTGTTAACAGGATCAGAGAGAAGGAAGGAAGGGCAGCAAGACCTGCCTTTTTTATTTTTTATATCCATTTGGAAATCACTATTCATTGGAGGAAATCAGTTCTTCCTCCCTCAATTACAGTGGTCAAAGGAAATGTCCATCAAGTTCTGTGTCCATGAGAAAGGAATGTGAATGATAAGATACAGTTACAATAACATAGCTATGTTTACAGAAAGAACTGTGAGAAAGAAAGTAAAAAACGTTCAGCTGCAAGAAGCAAGGCAACATTTTTTCACAGTTCCATATTCACCAAACTAAAATGTGCAGTGCTTGTCAAGGATAGCTGGCAAAATGGAGTGAATGTATGGTAGTATTTCAGATACAGCATGTGCCCACATGGTTAGGCGGAGTATCGCCCTCAAGAGGGAGGTGTTATGAGTGGTGCACAGCTTCAGTTTAAAATGTTTGGTAATGGGATTGGTGGAGTAGGAAAGATTTTTCACTTCTAGAAACAGCAATGCATTATGCTTTTAGAAGTTATACTTTCTGTTTTTATAATTAAAGCTGTATTTCAACTGGCCTGGGGAAGGGTGACCTGTTTTGGTGATACCTATCCCTTTCTGCCATCTAGTGATCTACACCGCCATTTATTACCCTTCTTTGACAAATGACCCAGAGGCTGCTCTGAATACCAGAGAGATATTCAAGGAGGACGGGTGCATGACCTGGACTGAGAAGTCCTCACTCTTCAGGGCCACATCAATTCAAGAATATAATCCTTGTATAGCATCACCACTTTCTGTGGTGTGAAATGAGACGTGTAATGTCCTCTTAGGTGGTGCCATAGTTCATATCAGCCTATCTAATGTTTTGGTACATTTGAGCCTCTTCTGCTCTCCTCTGGCTTATAGAGAAGAGTGAGTAATTTACTTCTTACTGCTGTTTCCAACACCAAACCCTCTGATACTTTGATTTGGGGAATTGGGGAAGGTTTAGTGAGAAAGCTCTGGCTTTCAGCGTATCTGATGGGGCTTGTCTCATGACTGCGCAGTGGTCCAATACAAATTGAGACAAGGAAGACTACTCTTTTTTAAGGATACTCTCCATTGTTTTGCATCTCATACAGATTTTTTTTGATTGTGAATGTCCTTGGAATGCTTTCATGCTGCATCAACTAGTTATGAACAGCTCATCATTGCAAAAGCAATTACAGATGTGATTCATTAACATCAATGAAGAGCGTTCTTAATACTTTGCTTGCTGAAGTGAAACAGAAAAAGTGTGAATTGCACAGTGATGCTCACTGTCTAGCTAACCCAGATTTTTTTGTTGTTGTTGTTTTTTGATTGGTTGGGGTATTTTTGTTGGTTGGTTCTATTTTGGAGGGTTTTTTTTTGGTTTTGTCATAGCAACAGTGATGACACAGAACATTAATCTTTATTTTGAAGATTATTTTAAATGGGAGCAGTAGTGGCAATAGCACAATGGGCCTTTGATCTTCAGGAATTGGTATTTTTTTACTTCCTCAAGTACTGTGCAAATCTCTGCTGTAGGAATGTGTTCTCTCATGTGCAGAAATCCAGCATGGAGTAGGGAGCATTAAGGGAGCATTAACTGATCACTAATTGAATCTAACTTGCCTGAGGCCTATGAAAGCATATTATTTTCTTTGGGAAAGTAAGCAGACAGTATCTCTAAAACAGATTAGTTATCAAAACTTTTTTTTTTTCAGGTTCTTTTCCCATCCTGAAAGGGAAAAAGTCAGAGGTGGCAGTGTTTTGTTTTGACCAAATTTCCAAATTTCTAATTTTTATTTTCATCTGTTTTGCACATTGCTTTCAACCATTTCCTTCCTTGTGCATTTCATTCTCCTTCCCAGATCTTTTACCAGAATATCGGTATTTTCATGCACTGATGCCTGTTTTGGTTCCTTTTAGTTGAACACACTTCCAGCTCCTTCTTGGGTACCACACAGCCACTCTGTAGCTTTAGTTATTGTTAAACAATGTCAGATACTTCTTCTTTGCATTTGCACTCCGTCATAGCACCAGAGAGGAGACATTTGGTCAGTTGCAGTGAGTTTTCTTTCCCTTTTGGCATTTTATCGCTCTTCCAATCCCATGCACCCCATAGAGTTTTGGGTTTTTTTAATGTGACTTACTGAAATGAGAGCTACTAGACCCTCTAGAAGACTTTTGTCTCCTTAAAGTAACAATTTATCATCAATTTTTACACCACTAACCCAATTAGAATGATAGTGATTCAAGACGAGCAAATAATTTGTAGCATAGAGCTGCCTGTAGAGTGAGAAGATATTTTCCTGTGTAGAAAGAGTATAGACCTACCTTCTACCCTAATCAAGTTGAGAATGGCTGTCTTTTTCAAAGTAAGCTTATTCCTAAAAATATGGTAGTGTTATGTGAATGAGTTAAAATGAAATACTGAAACTTTACATCCTACAATACATTACACATTTTATTTCTGATACTGCAAAGCTGAGCAAAGAAGTCCTCGAAAGAATGAACTTTATTAAGCAGAGAATAACTTTGCCTTGAGACTTTCTCTGTTATTACCACCTACAGTCTTTTTAAATATAGTGTCAATCTAAGTTATTTACTGATTTGTTCCAAAATTTGGCATATTTTTGTAGTAATTTCAAAAGATAGATAATTCCTTACACTTTAAGCCTAGAAAGGGCTGTGAGGTGAGCTGATTTGACCACTTGGGTATGACAAGCAAATGCATTTTGCAAAATTAATTTCTTATATTAATCACTGAATTAGACTAAATCATTCCATCCTCAGGAGATTAAATCCAGGAAGAGGACAAGAGAAGTGATGCTGCATAGAGCTTATTGATAAATGAGCCCTTTCAAATACTGTTTTGGAGGATAACATTTCTCAGGTTTTTTTTCACCAGTTCATTAGGCTATTTATGAAATCTTGAAAGGCTTTTAAATGAAGTTAAAATTGTCACTGTGAATTTATTTTCTCTGTGTTGCTTATATAATTCTTCCATGGAACAACAGCAAAGCCACCCTGAAAGGAAGTGTCTTGGAACAGTTTGGCATGCGGGTGCTGCTGTTGATGGATACAGTCAGAGCAGTCTCAGCAGCACCTTCTGAGTGTTCTAAAAATGTCTAGGGATGTAGCTTAACTGCCAGATCTGCTGCACTTCCCAGCCATGCCATTTGGCTGAATCTGGAAGTGACAGCTCATTGGCAATGTTCAGAGAAAAGTTCCTGCAAAAGTTCTCACAGGTGAATTCTTCTGCCTCACCTTGATCGTTGTTGAACCACTGCCAGTACAGGAGCATGTTTCCATTAGTGACAGTCTGTGTTGCAGCAATCAGCAGTGTCACCTTCATCTTCTCTGGCATTGCTTCAAAATGACAGGTTTTTTTGCAATACCTGCATGGCTCACTAGATCAACAGGGAAGAACCAGTGCTAATGTAAAGTGCAGGAATTCCAGTGCCTTCTGTCCAGGACCTTCAATTCTCAGCAAAAAAAATTTAAAAATCCTTGAACCTAGAAGTGGCTACAGCAGATGCAGGAATGCAAGTTTTGAGTCTGGAATGGTGCAGGCTTATTTGAGACCAATTATTATTTGAGTGCAATTCTGTGTGAATGCTTCATAAGGCAGTATGAGCGTTGATAAATTGTAGGTAGTTCTGACATTGCAATCCCAGTCATAGCAGTGCCTAAAATATATGAAAGATTGCATATTTGGTTTAAGTTTCGGGATTACTGAGAAACCTTTGAGGGACATACTTCTAAATCATATATGACAGTTGAGTGTCTCTTTTTTCCTAGTGTTTGTTTTCTCTAGCACTTTTTAAAACTCCATGTGAGGTATCTTCCTTTATTTTTTAAGGTGCTTAAAATGTTAAAAATATGACCATTTAATTTTAACAAGGTTGTTATCACAGGAGTAAGCATAGATATAACCATTTTTTGTTGCTTATGCCACAGTGATGAAGACAATGTGGTCTGTACTGTGGATTCCTGAAGGTCTCTGCCTGCCTGCCAGCTTGGTGCCTGCAGTCAGCCCAAGCACCTTTTCCTAGCTGTACCATGAAATGAATGTGGCCTTATGCCTCTGGGCAGGATATAATCTCCTGTGCAATGACATATCTGTTTGGGAACACTTCATTTTTTCAGTTCAGAATTAATTTCCTTTGTCTGTGGGCATGAGCTAACTATTATGGGAAGGTAACGAGCTTCTGGCAGCTCCTGCTGTTGTCATGCAGTGCAAGGTGTCAGGTGTGGGTTAGGAGCTTGTGTGAGACTGTTCCTCATGATCACATTGGTTGCTGTGAGCTCTATTACCTGCAGGTCCATTAGTTCCTAACTTCTCCTTTCTGCTGCTGCTGAGACCTGCAGAACTACATTGCTTTCTAGGGGTGACCTTTTTATCTGATCTTTTTGCTGCTTTCTAATTCTGAAGTGTTTTCTTATTTTTAGGCTGATTTGGTGGCAGATTGAGCTCTACTGTGTGCTCTGAATAATGGATTTTGTTGTGACTTCTATTCTAACCCTTTCATTACTTTCCAGTTGGAGAAATACATTCTCGTATTGTTTAGTAACAGTTGTTTTTTACTCTGCTGCTATAATCAATGATTGTTTTTTGAAGCTGTGGAACAGTTTATAGAGTTATACAAACACTGTAGTCACAGGCTATGCTTCCCTAGCACCTTGTCAGAGGTGAGAGCAGTGCATGTGTTTATACAAAGGCCACAAGGTAGAGGTGTAGGGAAAGCATCACTTTCTGTTGTAGAGTTCCAGTGAGAAACTAGACTAGGAAAGAATGAAACCCTACATCTCTCCTTTGCTACTCCAGTATATATTCAAATCATGTCCTGCTTGTTCTGTCTGAAGGATGTGTAAGAGGAGGATCTATTGCTAAGGATAAGAGTGAATAAAGAAAAAGGCAAATGTTTTGTTTGGTTTGGAAAGACAGTTTGACCACACAAAATTTGTCAGCTGCTACTGAGTTCATTGCAGCTGAACACAGAAGCAAGGAATTGCCCTCAAGGTCTTCAGGTTTGGGGAAACATTTTGTACAAATTTTTTCATTTATTTTCCATCTTCTCTGGTTGCCTTGAATTGATTTTAAAATTATATTTTGAGTTTTTAATAGCTATAACACCAATATTTTGTGATTTTAAACTCCAAGTTCTGGCTGGCCTTGGGAAATGTATGCTAGAGAAATCGCAAGCATTTCTACCTTAAAAGTCTGGCTACATTGGGGTTCAGCTGTGGGAGGCAATATGGTCATGTGGCAACAGGATTATGAAACTGAGCTTCCAAGGAAGCTTTCGTCTACAGACCTTGCAGGCTGAATCCTTGGGGTGCAAGTGCAAACCTCTCATGACTTGAATACTGCAGAGTTAATTTAGCACTATTTGTGACTACTCTGTAGAAACAAGCTACTTAGGAAAAGAGGAGCAATGCATTTCATTGCAGTTTTTCTATTTTTTCTTTTAAATCAGTGAAACAAACAACTGCATGTCATGTTTAATTCTTTAGTGCTGGTTTGGACTCTGAAAAAGTTGTTTTGTCTTTTTCATTAGTTGGCATTCATGTGGTGCTGTTTGTGTGCAGCACTAGACTTGATAAGATGGAATATGCCTCACTCAAATACTATGTATGCAGTCAGTTAAAATACTACTAATTATTTAAAATAATATTTTAGGTGAGATGTTGTCTATGGTATGGCTATACAGGCAAGTAATAAGGAAGCTATGGCATGGATTCACAGCTCATTGATGATGCTACAATTCCTGCCTCTCTCTCTGTGTTCTTACTGCATGTTAGGTAGTAGGTAGCTTACTCCATTTTGGGTCTTGCATTTATAGTAGGGTAAGAGTAGACTGAATGTAGCCAGTTTCCCCAGAAGTATACCCAGGGAACCCTCTAAAATCTGTAAACTCTTTCCTTTTCTCCCAGACTCCCAGACTGCATCACTGCCCAGCTGCAGCAGAAACATTAAAAACCCCACTCAAACAAAAAAATCCCCCAATAAACACCTTATAACATCTTTACGAAAATCAATAATCTAGTCTGGACTAGAAAAGGGTGTTTCCAGCAGTGACAGATAACATATGGATAGTTTATTGCATGTACAGGTTGACCACTCTCTTGTCTTGAAACTTTAGTTGTAGACAAGTGTATTCCAGGTCTGACAAATATGTAATAAATGTGTTTTGCCGAAACTGCACTGTTGTTGCAGGAGCTCACTTGATGTCTGCAACATACTAACTTATTATTGTACACTTGCAACTCCTTATTTCCATTCCTGCCTTCAGTTAATTTCTGTTGCCTGATTGAATAAGACCTTAAATTAATTTTTGAAACAATTTAATATTAATGAATGATTAAAAAATTAATAAAAATGAATAAGATTAAATAATTATTTTGGTCTGTTTTGCTGCCTCAGTTTGGTTGTCATGCTTTGGACATCTTGCATTTGGATGAGGCAAAAGTGAAAGAGATACATTTTGAACTTAAACTGCACACATTTTGGATCTAATTGAAAGACATCTCAGAGCAGACCAAATTCTGCTACCTGCTGCAGAGGGAGATGTGGAGATTACAATAAGAAGTTTCAAAATAGCATTCCCAGGAGACCTTACCAAGTGTGCATCCAGGAACTGCAGAGAAGCTAACTGTCCTGACTAGATATTGATCTAAAGAAATCATTGTGGTTCCTGTTTGAATGCAGATACAACAATAGTATTGATCAGTGGAAATTAATCTACCCTTTTAGATAATTTTAAGTGAATAAGTAAATCTGTTTGTTTGAGCAAGTCTTTCTACCCTTCTTGTCCAAAGTTCTCCATTTTCACATGTCTACTCCGGGAAGGAGTTTCCCAGACATTACAGATCCAGTGTTTCTGCTCTGCTCTGCTGTGGCTGGAGAACTGCACTCATTTTCGTTTGGGTACATTACTGCCCAAACACAGCAATAATTGCAAGTAGATAAACACAGGGTAAAAAACTACTAACTAAAGGACTATAGTTCCTAAAGAACTATTTTTTGTGTGTGTTTTCCTTGATGGCGTGAGTACAAAATGCTCAGACAGTGCAATACAGCTGTAGTCAGGATGGGAAAGCACTGAAGGATGCTCTGACAAGAACTGGATGACCTTGAGGATTAAAGCATTATAAAAACCCAATAAATCTATAGAACTGACTGGTCCAAGGTGCAGGCCGTGTATATTGAATCAAACCCATTAATTTCTTCTTTCATCTGCCGAAAGTGCATTGCTTGAAGAGGATCAGAGTATAGGAATCATAAAAGGAGTGATGAAGGACCAACGTGACATAACAAACCAGGTGAGAACAGGATCTCATCACATTCTGCTTAAGGACTGGAAATGTAAAGCGAAGTTGCTGCACCCACAGCCTCAGCTTCAATGACTCATGTTTTCAAGGAAAGTAACCGAAGTTGGAAGTGGTGCATAAGAGGACTTGCAGGAAAGGCAGGAGTCAGAGAACTGAACATTCATGTGCTGAGAGCTGGTATGTCTCCAGAGAGAAGAACATTTTAGTGCCAAGTTTAGTGCCAAGTGTGGCTCTCTGGAAATTGATAGCTGTAAGGAACTTTGGGCTAGACTTTGGAAGATGTTTCTAAAGAGTGAGCTTCTCAAGGGCTTTTGAGCAGGAGGAACATGGAATTTGTAACTTCCCTTAAAAAAGATAATCTGTAAAATCTCAGGACTGAACGAAAAGACTCACAAGGCTTCTTCTGGTTTTCTCTCCCTAAAAATACATGGCAGCTGTTGAGCAACCTTTGCATTTGGTTGAGAACCTGTGTTTAGTTTTAGTTAGGGGATGTTGGAACTGTTGGGAAAATGTGTGCAACTCATTTTGTGTCCAGTTAATTACATCCTGTCTGTTTTCTACTTTTCCCACAGCAGTTTGTGTTTTAGAAGATTGGCATCCTTTAATGAAAAGTTGAAATAATGTAATTCCTGACCTGGTGTGGTGTGGAGAAACTCAGGGAAAACCAGATGAAGGAGTCAAAAGCTATAAAGCTACAACACCCGGCTGGAGAATTTATAATTTTAGAATTTTTTCACCCAAAATAGAGAGAGAAATCAGCTCAAATCAGCTATATACTTGAACAAGTTAACAAAAATTAGCCATGAAGGCTTTTGTCAGACATAGTGTGTTATCGGGGGAAGAGCCAATCTTGACTTCAACACTCCTGCGTAATGTGCAATCAGTAGTTAAAGAAAAATTACATTCAGAAATTAATAGACAAGAAAATATAATCTTGCTTGCAAGCTTATGGCTGATTTTGCTAGTGATCATTTATCTGCCTGTGTGTGCCCCCATTTTTTTACTATAGACATGAAGTATATAGAAATGGAGCAGCCCTGTAGCATATAATTGAGATGAAAATATTGAACATCTGAAGGCTTACTTCCAAGGGCAGTCTTGGTTTAATTTTATAATTTGATGTTGGCCAGGAATGCAAATATAATAAATTGCTGGTTCTTCCTCTCTAATAGTGACTTTCATTGTTTACAAGGATCCTATTCCAGTGTAGGCAGAAAATTTTGGACCATCCTAAGACTTAGTGCCAATTTTGAATCTGCCCTAGACTGTTGCCCTGATTTTTGCAGTTCTGGATGTTGTCATTCTTCTGTAGCTAGTTTCTCACACTTTTCTCTGTAAACATGGCCATGTTATTGTAACTGTATCTTATCATTGCATTCCTTTCTCCTGGACACAGAACTTTGAGGGACATTTCCTTTGACTACTGTGATTGAGGGAGGAAGAACTGATTTCCTCCAATGAATAGTGATTTCTAAATGGATATAAAAAATAAAGAAGGCGGGTCTTGCCCCCCTTCCTTCCTTCTCTCTTGTAGTGGTTTAGCCCCGGCCAAAACGGCTAAGGCCCCACTAAGACTGCTTTTTTCCTCCCTTCCGAATTGAACTGTGTTACTAAACCCATGATAAGAAATGCTGGTAGAGGAGTAAAATTAGGCTGAGACAAGGTCAGAGCTTTTAAATGATAAAGTGAATTTATTACAGAGTAAAAGGAG
>VZRZ01006846.1:671588-725315 GCA_013398175.1 Climacteris rufus | reverse complement strand
ATCAGAGATAGGCCCTGACTGGACAGCTGTGGGAGCTTCTGGAAGCTCCTTACAGGAGCCATCTTTTGGCCCCTACCACACCCAAAAAGCTAGACCCCCCAAACTTCTCAAACCACGACATCTCTAATCCTGGTAACAGGTGCCTCTGTCTCTTCCTTTTGTGTCGTTACTGCGACACTAGACAGTAAAGAGTCTGAGATATGTCAGAAAACATGAGTGTTTCTACAAAGGTTTAGCTTAGGATAGGGGAATGAGGTTTGTTCACAATTCTGGTTCACTGAAAATGAGATTTTTCATGTGGATGTGTTGCTTTTGGCATTTTTTTGCAAAAAATTTTAAGATCTGAAACAAAGTGTCTTCCTGGGCACCAAACTGAGACAAACTCGTGGTCTTTTGTAAAAATAGTCTTAACTGCAGGATAACCTGCTAATTGGCAGTCCGCTGGGATGTAGCAGGTTCCTGTCCAAAAGCATTTTCTGCTGGTGCAGGCCACAGCCTTTGACCTTGCTCTTCTGTACACCAAGTTCTCCACTGGTTTGTCCTAAACCACATTTGCAGCTGTATTTCCTACTATGGTGAGAGGGGAGAGGAGGAATGTAGTGAACTTTTGGATTACCATAGATGATTATGTGAGGCTCCTCTGTCTTCTGAAAGTCCTTGTAACCCTGTGGTTTAGGGAATATTCAAGTTTTTAAATGATGTATGTGCTCCTTTATTCTGCAGTGAAGACCTCTAGAGCTGCCTAGAGATTAGACCCCAGGTGTCTAACCATTCCTCTTAACATTTGGGAACCTTTCAGGTGTTGCACACTAAAAGATATGGTTTGCAGCTGGCTCATAGTGGTATGAAAGGTGACAGTACCTGTTTTTGTCCCCTGGAAAATGCCTGTAGTTAGTGCTCTGTCCACTGCTGCTCTTGTACCATCTGTGACAGTCATTACCTGGATGTACCAAGAAGAGTAGCATGGTAATACAGTGGCAGTGTGTTCAAACTTAGTCCCTGCTTCTAAGACTTGTGGCTCAGAGATGAAAAACTCCCCTCTGTGGAGTGAGGGAGTGAGAGGCTCCCTTCTCACTTCAGAACCAGTTGTTCTCACAGTCTAAGGCGTATAACAGCAGCAGCAGTTTGTTAGGCACATGTGGACAGCAAGGCACTGAAGCTTGGGTCTGCCTTAGAGGTACTGCAGAAATCAGTCCTATGCCCGGGGCAATTTGATTTTCAGATCTGCCAAGAATAGTGTTTACTGAAAATGGTAATTTTGTGAAGATACTAATTTTTCATCTTTAGGGATGAAAGCAAAATTCTTTCATGGTATAAATATCACCATTCTGCACAGGGGGTTGCTGGTTCCACTGTTTACTCTCTGTGTGGGTTATTTTTAGGCATTGTGCAGGAGTCTGCCCAATATGGTTTATTTTCTCATACTTCTACCCGGTGGGGATTCATAGAAACTCTATGACTCTTTGCAGTAATTTTAAAGATTGTAGAGTTCTGCTTACACTTTTCTGTAATACCTGAAACTGTGTTTCTTGTTTGAGTGGCCTCTAATTAGAGAGATCCTCAGGTTTTATTAAGGAGGCCTTGCCTTTCATAAACTTGTGCTGGCTGAGCCTGATCCCGGTGTGTTGTCCTGCACATTGAATCACAGAATCACAGAACATTCTGAGTTGGAAGGAATGTACAAGGATCACTGTGGTGGCACGCAAAATTGGCTGCTCCGTGACCTTCCCAGGCACCAAGGTCAGGCTGGCAGGTCTGCAGTTCCTGAGGTCCTCTTTCTGGCTCTTTTTGTACATGGGCATTACACTGGATAACTTCCAGTCAGCTGTGACCTCCCCAGTTAACCAGGACTGCTGGTAAATTATGGAAAGTGCCTTGATGAGTGCTTATGACAGAAGTTCTTGCTTAATTCCAGTAAGATGTATTTGCTGGATCTTTCTTCTGAAGTAAAAAGCCAAAGAAAATGTGATTAGCCCTCATGCCTCCTCCCCCAAACAAGCCTAAATGTTAGAAGTTAAAATATCAAGAGCAAAGCAGTGGTTTGGGACATTCTCTCTCTCTTTTTTTTTTGATTAGCAAAATCCATAGACCTTTTTTTTCCCTCATGTTTCATTTTCTGTATGTGCCAGCTGTGTTTAAAGACAGGAGTTTTAATTTGAAATACACTGAAATTAATCCCATAGAGAAGGAAGAATATTTTAGGCATGAAGGGTAATAGTATTTCTTCACTGTAGAGAGAAAATTACTTTGTTCACTTTCTAAGACGACTTCATTACAGTGGCTCCTAAGTACTTTATGAAAGAAGTCACAATCTTGTCCTTCATGGGCAAGAAATTCTATGTTTCCTGGGATTATTGTCTTTCTCTAATCCAGTTCGTTATCAGCTATTGTGGGAGGAAAAAAGATGCAGGGGTTTTTGGTGTTTGTGCAGCTGAAGAAATGCCAGTCTTTAAAGGAATCTTTCAGGCAAAGTGGAACACGCAGTTATGGTAACGATCTGGTCCTGGTTCGATGATGGATGGGAGCCCTTTCCATCTGCTGCAAAGAACAACCGTTTCCCATGACCCACTAATTAAGCCTGCACCAACATCATTACTGGCCCTGTTTGTACAGGACAGTGTATCTGTGGGTGTGTGGGAGTGAGTGTCTGTTTGGATCAGAGGGAAATTGTTCCTTTACCTCTGCAGTGACTGGTTTTCTTGTGGAAATGCTGATGACTGGTGGTGTTTTAACTGGATATGTGCCAATGTTTACTGGATATCTGCATGGTGCTGATCACCCTTCATGAAATGTCAGCACATCTTTGAACTCCCACACCAATGTTTCATTTTTCTGCATACTGGGAGAACAGATGTAACTGCAATTTATAGGGTCCTAAGTCCATCCATAACATGATCAGAATAGCAAGTGTCGATGAATTGATCTCAGAAATAGAGGGCTTTTGCTGCTAATAATTACTTTGCATTTGTCTCCTTTTACTGTTTGGTTTGGAAGGTGGGCTGCCCCAGCATGGAGTTTTTTGGACATGCCATCAGCACTGTGCTCAGGGACCTCATCTCACACTGTTGGGAAGATTTTGATCTAACTGTTTGGTCTTAGCTTAGAGTGAATTCTAATGCATGGGTATGGGAGGATTCTTTTAACCTTTTTAAGGGTCAGTCCGTTAGAGGTGGATGCAGAGTCCTTAAGATAACAATCATTACTCCTGAATGAATTAGCAGGTGAGCTGTCTCTTCCCTGACAGCACAAAGATTAAAAAAATGAAAATGTCAAAGTATCCTAGTTGGCATCCGAAGTGAATGAGTCATTCCTAATGCTACTAAAAAGCTAATTCTGCCTTGACTTCAAAGAGAAACATCAAAGATGCGTTCTCTGTTTATCCAGGTGCTAAAGGAAGAGCTTTTCCATGCCGCTGCTACTCTGGCTGAGAGTACGGAGGAGTGTTGTGCTTGCTCGCTATTGATATTGAAATCGTTACATTCAAATGAAGCTTATTGAATGCATTGCTGACACAAGCAAGGGAACCACACCAGCAGTTTGACAACTGCTCTGTGATTTTAACAGAAGAATAAACACAGAAGAGTAATTAGATAAGACAGCAGGAAATTAGGAGGTGTTCCCTGATTTTCTTAAAGAGCAAAGATAATATTCTTCATGGGATCTGTTTCATAACTTGCTGTTATTGCATGTTTCTTGCTTTTTCTGTTTTACACTCCAAAATCTCCACATCCTTCTGCATCACTTGGTCTTTATGCATATACTGTCTTGACTGTGTGTGGCAGTGGCTGTCAAGCACAGAAATAGCCTCCTTGGCATAGTTTCTCTAGAGCCAGGGTGGCTGAATTCACCATGTGACTGCATGTATTCACTCTCTGTGTGTGAGGCTCTTGATTCACTTTTGAAGGGAAGATTAAAGACACAAAGCCAAGTGAAAACTGGCATTTGGGAGATTCTTCCCAACTACTTACAGATTTCTTTAAGAAAAAGTAAGTTTCTATGGACAAAAGCGTAGTAGCGCTTATCTTTGTGGACTCCATTAAAGCACTTGAAATGGAGACTTATGGGAGATGACGGAGATTAATATGAGAATTAGAAGATGAGAAGAAGTTGATCAGCTGAAAGGATAACATTGGGAGGAAGGAAGTACTTGCTAGTAGGATGTTTCCTAACAAAATTTGTCAGTGACTAGTTTTGGGAGCAAATGTAGTTAGTATTTTCACTTATAACCTTTGAACAAAATCAAGAAATGTGTTTAATGTAGCTGATTTAGTGATATGATTATTTAATTTAAAGCTATATACTAAAGAAGTGTTTTAGTTAGGCTTGAATAGTTTGCTAAAAGATAATACTTGAAAGGCCCTGATCAATTAGAAGGAGAAGATAATGATGTTGATGGTGAGAGATAAATAAAAAACAGCAGGTTTCTTATTTCATCTAGGGCTTCGCTCAAACATTGAGGCTAGTAAAGTAAATGTTTTCTGGATGAAATGTAAATTATGAAGATATAGAAAATAGTCCTTTACGTCCCTCTGTGTTTTCTTCCATAATTTATAAACACTTTGATTAGAGAGCTGTTGACAAATGTTTTACTTTTTCTGCCTTGCCCTTTTAAATGTATTCTAAAGATCTTATTTGTTGAGTTTTCTCTGTTTTTCTGATTTGTATGTTTTGAGAACTTGTGTGCAAACTTAGCACTCTTGAAGTGAGAAATTTTTTTGTTGCCTTGTGCATGCAAGGTATCTGCAAACACAATCTATACTGCCATCCTCTAGACTGTCTTTGTGCTGAACTGTAACTTAAGCTGTTGTTTTAGTCCACTAAGAGATGACCCATAGTATCAAATTGATTCTCTCATCTTGGTGACATTCAGACTGAGCTCACAATACCGTTGTTCACATTTCCCTTCAGTTGTGACCTAGAGCTGATTTTAAATCTGATCCATGTGGTGAATTGCGTCAATCCTCTGTGTTCTCCCTTCTCTCCAGCCATCTATATTCAAAATCCTTTATACCGTTTCAGCATTTTGAAAGAGTTACCATTTCTGCTTTATATCATTAGCAATAGAGGTGTAAAATAAGTTCACAGACTGAGTGAAAAAAGTAAATGTCACATTAGACAAATGCATTTTCAACAGTGATTTCAATCAAGGATGGGGGAGTTCTGAAAAAAAAATTAATTAAATCAAATCTGCCTTCAACTCTTGAATTTAATACCCTACATGCTGCAAGAGAGTTAGATTTTGGCAATGTGGCTGGGGAAACCTGAGGTCTTACCAGTTCACATAATATCTTTGTAAAACTTACATTTCTGATCTGTACTTCAGCTTGCGTATCATGAAATTAAGGGATCATATTTCTCAAATACCTGCCGAAAAGTAACAGCTTTTTGCAGAATCTTTGAAGAAGCTCAACTAGAGGTGGTCTGAAAACTTCAAATTCAGTGTCATGTCTCACTGTTATAAAGTGAGCTTCTACTGCTCTAAATTCAGGGCATGGGGAAAAAAGATTGCCTGTTAAAGTCAGGAAGAATGAAGCATACCTAGACTCAAAGGCATTTATGGATATGCTTCACTGGAGAGTTTCTAAATAAAATTGGTGGAGGGAAGAGCAGAGCCAGCCAGTCTTGTTCTTTAATGTCATTATTTCTTACACGTCCTTGCATGTATATGTGCAAACATTTTCTGAATAGTTCTAAGCATTGTTCATGGTTTTCTGCACCTTGCTAAACTCAGGAAGCTTTGAAGGGCAGATGTACTGGCTTTTTTTTTTTCCAATTAATTGTATTTATCTATATAATGGCTTTTAATAATTGAATTAGTCTAAAATTTGTAGGGAAAAAAAAATCCCCAAAGATGATATTCTGTGTTTGTCCATATGCCCACACTTGCATATATACTAGATATACGTTCTATTCTAATAGAATTTTCCTGCCTACATCAATACCACCTATAACCACATCACTCCTGATGTACTTTCATTTAACCTCCTTCTCTCCACAGTTGCATATATCCTGAGCATCATAGGCCAATCTTGTAACATTTAGAAAGAGTTTTCTAATGTCTCCCTTGTGTCTGGTGACATGCTCAGAGCTTGTTCATTGCCCAGTCTCAAAGCAATGGGGACAGGGTGCAGCAGGAGAGGAGACAAAGTGCTGAGGGCTGTAGTGAGCAGCAAAGCACGGATGTGTCCATGGCATGTGGAGGGAGAGGAGAGCACATGGAAAGGAAGGATATACAGTGATGGAGCATCCCCAGTGATGCACAGTGTGAGTGCAGTGAAGGAGGGCTTTGACATCTTCCATGCTTCCTATGAACACTTCTGAATTTGAATTATTCTTTTGAATTTTTTGGTGAGTCGCTCAAGTGGAATTGCTTAACTCAGTTTTGTTGCCCAAAGGAGAGTCTTCCTGCATGTACAATATTATCTGTGTTGGGAGTTAATTATACAGACAGAATAATTAATGTTCATATTTGGTAAATCAAATAAAATAACAAAACAGATTTCTTCTGTCTCTGGTACATTTTATGTAACAGAAAAATGCGTTTCATGTGCAAACAGAGAGGTAAGAACAGCAGAAGAATCAGGATAGCATGATGTTTAAAATCATAAAAAGCATGTTGTTTTTTAAAATCCAGGATCATCTCAACATGATTCTCACCCCAATAAGTGCATATAGTTATGTTCTGTGTTACTGTAGAGGAGAATTCAGTGAGGAACAGAAGAAGATGTTTATGATCAAAAAAGCATTTTCAAACAAGGTACTAATAAAACTGCCAAGTATAAGAAAGAAGGCTATGAAGAAAGAAATTGCATTTTCCCCTCTCTTGAATTGTCTTTTATCATAGTATCTCAGTAATACCTGAAGTGGTATTTGGCAAGATCATAACGTAGAGATGAGGTGTTTCACTGTGCATGTTTCTGTCACTTCATATCTCCTGATGTTAAGAAATGCAGCCAAGATCACTGCTCATGTCTCATCCAAAATAATCCTGGGGATTATTTTCATTCTTTTGAGAGGTTTCTGTGGAGGAATACTAATGCCAGAGAAATGGATAACAGCTTTTGTTGTTGCTTTATTTTTGGAGCCTTTTTTTTTTTCATAATTTATCTATATTTTGGAACTCACAGAATGTTTACAGAAAAAAAATTAAAAATCTATAAAATACTGATCACATTTTCAAGCTTAAAAGTTATTTTGTTGCCAAATATGTATATATATATATTTCGAGGGATAATTCTAAAGGGATACTTAATACTATATGGCTTACAAATATTCCTCTCCCAGCATTTCAGCATTGCCAGGCTTTTTTTTTTAAATCTGTTTTGAAAGTAATATTTTTACAACAGTTTCTACTTCTGAGCTGTATTCTCTATGAGTTCTCTCATCTTTTTCCTGTCTACTTTATTACATTCCTCAGGCATTTGTAATTTTATGTTGAATCAAATTGTATCCGTCACCTTGGTGTTTCTGCCTTGATCTGGATAGAGATGCATAAATGCTCTTAAGCCTTGTGGGAGTGGCTCACGTGTTGAAAGGTGAGCATCTCGCTGCCTGCTTAGTTCCAGTTTAGGTGTGTCTGCTGTGGGTGAGCTCTCAGAAGTATCCTGAGCAGCTCAGAACAGTCCACTGTCTTAATGCATGTTGCAATAAATGCCTTTTGTAATCAGTTTTGGGGGTCTGTGAAAACACCACCATAATGTTTCTGAGCTGGTTGACTCTCCTGTACTTAGATGGGTGGCTGCAGAAGACTGTGCAGAACAGATGACAGGAGAAAGGGTGGGGTTTGCTGGCAGGTGGGTTGTGCTCATTCTACAATCTTAGCAGTACGTTTTAAATACAAAATCTGTGTCTCTATTAGAAAGATGTTGTAAGTGTTTAGGAACAGGCAGAAAAGTTGTGTGTAATCCCAAAGCATTATAGGATCAAGGGCAATTTAAGAATGTTAATAAAGAGTATTTAATTCCACCACTCTTATTTTCCCATTCCTTCTCTTCTTCGCTGCATCCCCAAGCAAACACCACAAACAGAAGCAATCTAGGGGACAGTAGTGTCTGTTGCACCTGTGAGACCACAAATTCACAACTGAGAAGGGGACACAGCACTTTCCCTCTCACAAGCCAGCCAGCAGGATGCATCTTGTACTTGAGAGCTCTCAGCTGAGTGCTAGCTTCTTTGTATTTGATTTTTAAAAACACCTGTTTGCAAAGAATAATGTATGTATTCTGGTAGCTGTTTATTCTCGTATCTCCACTTTGGTGGAAAAATAATGTTTTTATAAATGGAAATATTTAAACAATTAAAATTGAGCAGTACTATTTTTATGTGTATGTTAGGTAAAACATTCACCTCCAGCTTTAGAAAATCTCTTGGGAAATCTAAGACAACTTCTTTTCTACCCAAGCAGAGTGTGCTGGGGTCTAGCAGGTGAGCATGGCACAGTAATCTGCTACAGAGATGCAGTTCTAGGCCTGTGTAACGAGTCTGTAGAATAGTTTGGGTTGGAAGGGACCTTTAAGGCCATCTAAATCCAATCCCTATTTTGCTTTCTCTTTTTCTCTGTGACAGTGGTTTCCTTCCATTCCCTCCTTAGCTGCAGAAGACATGACACTGTGCAATGCTTTGTTTTTATCCATAGCAGATAAAGATTTTATCTGTAGACTAAAACATGGTCCCTTTGAGGTACTTGCTATGAATCACATTGTTTCAGGAATGCATTATAGCTTGTCCCAGGGTAGTGCTTCCAGTGAAATACTCTTGCATAACACCTGTCAGCATTGGCAGGTGCTTGTTTATTTTTGATAGGGAGAAAGTAGAGAAATTATACATACCAAGTAGATTTTCATGCTGTACCTTGTATAAGCTATTGAATCTCTTCTCAACAATCCAGTATCAGCTGTATAGTTTTTATTGCTTGATCTGGGCTCTTTAATGCAAGTAGCTGGAAATTTTCATTCCCTCTCCTCTCTCTACCACCTAACAATATGTTACAATAACATTACATTAGTGAAAACGCAGTTAATGTTCAGACACAATTTTAACTGACACTGAGTCAGCTGTGTTATTTGGGGTGAAAGGAGGATATCCTTTTCATGTAGTATCTCTTAAGTGTTACTACATCTTAATGCTCCCACTCCTTTCTATATATAGATACTGCATTAAACCAAGAAACACATGTGCTTTTCTCTCATTTGAGGGTTTTACACTAGGTGTTTTGTGAACTGTGCTGCCTCTTCGCTGTTATGATTTAGGAAATACTTTAAAAGAAATATATTCTATTTGTTTTATTTTTTTTTTATTATTCTGTTATTGAAAGGAAAATTTTCTATGATTTCTGATCTTACTACATTTCTACCCTCATCAAACATAAAGCAAGTTTAATAACAGAAGTATCATGGTGTGCTAGTCCTGGCATTTTCACTCTTCCTCAGATGTTTGCTCCTGTCTGTTGTCAGAGGGACCAGTATTGGACTGGACAGATTTCTGCCTTCAACATGGGTGGCCACTCCTGTGCTTCAGTGCTGTGATGCAATCTTTCACCCTCTGGAAGGATGCTGACTCTGTGAGAGATTGCCTAAGATGGGATTTTGGTTCCCT
The DNA here is from genome assembly GCA_013398175.1 of Climacteris rufus. Taxonomy (NCBI): domain Eukaryota; kingdom Metazoa; phylum Chordata; class Aves; order Passeriformes; family Climacteridae; genus Climacteris; species Climacteris rufus. Next base: position 715,721 of record VZRZ01006846.1, on the reverse strand, counting down.
TTATGTTACCTTACTCTTTGCTGTTAAAAATAACTAGTTTCAGAGTAGCTAGTTCTCAAGGTTATTGTTCTGTAAACATAGCCATGTTTTTGTAAAACTATCTTATCATGCATTCCTTTCCCATGGACACAGATCTTTGATGGACATTTTCTTTAACCACTGTAGTTGAAGGAGGAAGAACTGATTTCCTCCAATGACTAGTGATTTCTAAAAAGGTATTTAAGAATAAAGAAGGTGGGTCTTGCCCCCCTTCCTTCCTTTCGTCTGAACTTGAACACAGCTGTCTCTGGCTCTTCTTTCTGCGCCTCCAGCATTCCAGCAGCGTTACCTTTATATTTGACATTTCTGAATTTTACACAAATGGTTGTGACTGACTTGAAAATGGATAAGGGAGGAGAGTGGGATTTAAGTTGTGAAATGACAGAAGTGTCATTGTGCTGAGCAGATTTCAGATAGATCAATGTATGTTTTCTTTTCTGATAAACCTTGGAAGTTTTTCTTACTGTAAACTGCTCTAAACAATAATCAAACATTTAGCATGTTAAATTGACAATTGCTTTTTTCACTTCAAGTTTTTAAAAAAGAAAGGAATTCCAACTAACTAGCAAGAAAATGTGTGGTTTTCCTTTATTAAAAAGCTCCCAAATCTCAGTGATTTTGATTAATAACTGAATTGCAAAATATAACAAATCATATTTAAGCAGTCTTTGTACCCAAGGAAATCTTGAGATTTGTTGTACAAATGGAAGAGGAATTAGGAGCAGAAGAAAAAGAGGAGGGAAGCAATTAAAATGAAATGTCTTTTTCATTTTTAAATTTAACCTTTCTTTTCCCCTTTAATTATTAAAGCCAACTAGGACAACTCTAACTGTAAAGGACTAAAGAAAAAATACTTAGGTTGTTTCTAAGTTGCTTACATCAATGTTATATCGGTATCTCAATTCAGGTTTGTTTCTTCTATTGCTTGTATCAGGCTTCCATAAAGAAACAAGAGAGGTATATTTTGATTTCTTTCTGTATTTGCCTAATAGTGTTGGAAATGGAAAGGTCTGGCACTGAAGGATATGAGCTCAGAAGGAGAACTGAGATCTGGAAGGCACTCCTGGACATGCAGGGCTTCTGCATGGACGTAGGGAGCTGCTGTGCCAAAATTCACTTTCCAATTCACTGTGCCAGTCTGTCCTGCCCTGCTGCCTTCCCTGTGTGTGTTCCTCCATCATTCAAGGCTAGAAACTGTAACAGTCCAAGTAAATCTTCTTTTTATTGTTGTTAGAGGTTTTGTGAGTGTGTTTTGGTTTGGCTTTTTTTTTTTTTTTTAATTAAAGAAGATACAATAGAATAGGAGCTTTCTGCACAGGCATACTCGTAATAATGCCTGTTCTGTGCCTTTTCTGTATATTCAAAAAACCCACACACAAGTCTTCAAATAAAAATGGGAGGTGAACCATCCAGAAAGGGCCTCTCTCCCCAGTCTTCATCCATACATGGGTACAAGAGACTTTTCTGTGGTCAGTTTTGCTGGGAGTAGATTGGTAAGCTACAGCATAATGTGAATAGCAACATTAGTTATGTGGATGTGGTTTTAGTTCCCTCACTTTCATAATAAACTCCTCCGTTTCACAGCACTCTGCACTGTGAAGAAGGGCACTGTCTGTCTGCACAAGATGGCATGTGAGCAGATGCTTCTGGCAGTGGGACAGCCAAAGAGCTGACCAGAATCCTAAGAAGTAGTTGAACTGTTAATGTGTCTTTGGTGACGATGTTTTTGGCTGCTCTGCATTACTGCAATACTGGGGCACAGTAATGCAAGATGGTAAAGCCAGGTGATGATGCCAGGCTACATCCCATGTCTCATGGAGTGTGTCCTTTTCCCATTTGGCTGCATACTCTGCTTTTCAGTAAAGCAAGTACAGTTTAAAGTTTCATTCACTTAAAAGTAAATATTTTTTTAAATGGAGTCCACTACATATTGAATACAGATTTTAGTTGTGTTCTTGCAAATGTTCAAACCACTTAAATTCTTCTAATTTTCTGCCTGAATGGTTTCCTCTGGCAGCGAATCCCCCTAGTTAACCCTCTGCTCTCCTAATTATTATGGTTTTGTCTGTATCTGAAGTTGCTGCCTTTCAGTGTCCCCATTTCAGCTTTCTCTGTAGAGTTGGTGTTTGATTTCCATTTGATGAGAAATTATCTTTGCATAAGGAAAACAGACTTGAATTTAGCAGAAATTGCAGTAGATGGGTATAAAGTCTGCACAGCTGTCACTTGGGCTTCTGCTACTCTGTGCAGGAGGTGAAATAGTTTCTAATGAATTAAATATCTTGAATCAGGAGACAACAGGAGCATTTTGGTTTCCTGCTGAACGGCAATGATAAAAATCTGTATTTACACTTAATGTTTTAAATTTTCTATTACTGTTCATCTCCCCCACTGAAGATATTAATTAAGTATTTTTGAGCTTGGCAAATGAAAGGTTTTCAATTAAAGTGCAGCAGTTTTTCACACATCCATAAAACAAAGCAAAATAGATGCATCTGTCTAGGTTCTGAAATGATTCAGGCAGCTGGGGAAGGGTTGGTTATCTGGAGAGCTTCTTGCTAAAAGTGGTCCGAAGCCTGTTCAGAACTGCACAAGTGTTAGTTGAGATGCCACATGGTTTTCCATTGGCTTTAATGTGACACCCACTACACAACATGTGACAGAAAAAGTTCATACCCTAAACAAGCTGTTCTGTGGTGCAACAGCTTGTCAAGGGCTTCAAAAGACTTGTCAGATTTCCCCAATGAACATATAATGCTCTGTTTGAGGGGGAGGGAATCCCAACACACAAGGTAATTTAGTTTCATCTGGCTTTAAACATCAATGTGACAGGTGTTTGAATATTCCCGTTTTCATTTAATATAATTTTATTTTGTGTCTCTTGCACTCCGGTGTACTCAAGAGCAAGAAAGAGGCATATTGGAGGGCTTCTCCATCTGATCCTGTTTTGCTTCCTGCAGGAGGAGCAGAGACAAGCAGCTTGGGCTTTTTTCCCCCTCACGGCCATATCTGCCAGAGGGCTGCTTTGGGCAGCAAGAAACATCTAAAAATATTGTGAGAAATGGAGCAATAGTAATAATCCTGACATGGACTCGTGGCTTCACGGTAGTGCTCCCTTCCTGCCTCCCTCCCAAGTGGTGCTGTGGTGTTTATTCACTTATTTTTGGAGATGGAGGATACAACTGGGGAATACTTAAGTAGTGGGAATCAGAATAGAGGATCCTTTACTATGTACTGACAATGCACCTCCAAAATGCTCTCTCTATGTCCATCAGTGCTTTTGTTCGTTTTTTGCTCTTTGGATCCATGTGTAGCTATAACCAATCATCTTGTTTCTTCTTGCACTGCTGTCTTGTCAGAGACCTGCATAGAAGTATTTCCTGTCTGATTTACGTTAATTTTTGTTCATATATATCTTTGCTCTCTCTCCACGCAAGTACATAAGAATATGTGTGCTCACATGCACACTCACAGTGTCGTGGTGCCTGACCATCTGCTCTGAATTACTGGAAAGGAAATCTCATATGAGGACCATCTAGGGACTATTAAAGAGAGGCAGAAGGAAAGAGTACTCTTTAATCAGAAGTTCATTAAATAGCAACAACTTGTGGCAGAATTGTGTTTTTGATACTGCTGAACACTTACGTATCCATAATTGTTTAAAGTGGGAATTCCCAAACTTATTAGGATCTTGGGTAAATGCTGCTGAGCTATCCAAGAAAGACAAGGTGAAAAACTTTATCAATGTATAAAGAAGTGACATATAGCAAACAAGGTAAAGCCATGTCAAAGACAAACATAAATATTTAGGAGACTCTTTAAATTAGACAGAAAGGGCAAAAATCACATAGCAAAAACTAAACAAAAGATGGCCCTGATGCTATCTGTCTATGGATGGATTTATGAGTTTGTGAAATAAAGCTCTCTGGCAAGTCACAAAGGTGCTGTGGGGTAGGAACATCTTTAAAGTAAAAAACATAATCAGTGAGTCAGGCTTTCCTGAAAGTAATTCTAGTCAAAGATGCAAAGTCAGCTGTATTGTTAAAAATCAAGTGACACACTCAAGGTTATAGTATTTGCTGTGTATTTTAGGAAGAGCAAGACAAGGGTACTGTAAAAATACTGCTTTCAAGTTTAGAAGAAAAAAGTAGGTCATGGGATTTTAATCCTTCCTTTATTTTTACCCTAAAGGGATTAATCTAATTTCAGATCTAGCAATGCATACAATTTATAATCTATAGAATATTGTATATAGAAAACTGTAGTATTTCTATCAGCAGCATTTAATCTCAGACTCTGTGTTTATAGAAATACATGCAACAGATGAATGCTGAGTCACTAACTCAGCCTTAACAATGTATTAATTGTCACCTTATGGACCTCAAATTTGCAGATTCTCATCCAATGCCACAAAGTCTGGAAATTTAGATAAAACAAACAAGGAATACTGTGCTCCCAAACTGCCTTAAAGAGAAATTCTGAATATGGTATTTGAATAAAAGACTGAGGTGTTTTTCAGTACATAAAATATAAACAGGATCAAACTTCAGGGTGACAACCTTAACTATTGTTCCTCCATCAAATTTTTATTCTGTTGGCCATAAAAGATCGTATTTCATAGAAGCTAAGATCGAACTGTCAGGTGTCAGTGTCTAAACTCAGGGAATTGAATGAATAGCCTGTCTTTCTTAGAGGTACTGGTTGAAGGCTTTCTGCTTGAAGTGTGGAGAGATGGGCGCCTCTTGTTTTTCCCCTAGTACAGGACTACCTGCATACATTTCCAGAAACAGATTTAACTGCAGAAGCTGCAAACTCCAGGCTCTGAACACATGGAGTGTCTTTTTGGGTGATAGGAGATTACAGCCCCTTGTTGCAGTCCTTGTACACTGCTGAGGTGGAACACAGCACCAGCTGTCATGACTTTGACCAGTTTGCTGGGTGTTAAGGTGTTTTTGTGGAGACAGTGCCCAGATTTATCAGAAGAAGCAGTATCAACTGAGCAGTTTAGAGGAGAAGCGGCAGCTAGGCAAATTGAGGGGTTTGGTATTTTCTGTCCAGAAGCTTTCGTCCAAGTTCAAAATACAGTGGTAGAATTTCTGGTCTTTTCTAAGATGTTTTGTGTAGGTGTAGCAAAGCAGGGTGTAAGGATTCTTTAGGAAAGGACAGAAAGGTTTTGAGAAAGAAGCAATTTTCTCCCATCCTTCTTATAACTTGCATATTTCCTCTGATGTTGGAGGAGTCCAAATCCACTTTGCAGTCTCTCTTTTGAAATATTCAAGGACTAGGAAATTTTGTCTTTATGTGAGAGGTTTGCTCTGGCTACCAGGCTGCTTGGCTTGAGGAACTAGGTAGCAACATTGCTGGAGATCTTCCATCCATGCTTCCATAAGCAGAATCTACTGCTGTTCTATAAATTACCTTGCATCATGAATATATGCTCAAGCAACTGGGATGCTTGTGGATTAACATAAGCAGATTCAGACTGACGGGTAGGCACTTCTGTTTTCAGTTGGTGGAGGATTGTTTCAGTGTAGCTAGCTATTGATAACCAGAGTGATAGTTTGTCCTGCTTTATTTGTCAGACCTCATACCTTGCTGCTTAACTTAATGGTATGTGATACAATCTTTTCCATATAAAGAGGTTCAGACATGGTCAAAGGACTGTAGATTTCCTACATGGCAGTCCCTCCTCCCCAGAGAAGGGAATATGGGTTTTATTTCACAAATGGGCTTAAGTGGCATCACTTCTTATTGCAAAAATCTGTAAAATCCACATGCTGAGCAGTGGGAGATGTCTGAGCACCCTGCTTACCATTCCCCTGATGGGAAAGTGGTTTTATTGCAAGCAGTGAAATCAAACCAGCTGAGTTGCAAATAGATTGCCTTGTTGATTTAATGTGCTTTCATTTTGACAGTGGTGAACAACACAGGTTATACAGTAAACCATACAGTCCAGTGTTTTCTGACAAAAATAATAAACCGAGATGCCCGTTATCTGCTGTAGCAAATATTGAAAATTAAATGGTCATCATAAAATGGAAGAGTTGGTATCGATCGTTTCTGTCTCCCTTGAAGGGCCAAGGAGACGTGTAACTGTGGTGCAGGTAATCACGTTGCCTTTGGGTTTTTTCCATTAAGTCACAAAATTTCACATTTGAGTTAGCACTGACTGACTGGTGCTGTACCTTTGGCAGATGAGAAGCAAAGGTTGATCCAAGCCCAGCAGTCCCTCCTCGTTTGAGGAAAGGCTGAAGAGTTTCACTGTCTAGCAGGTGGCTGCAATTTCAAAAATAGCTTCTTAATAAAATTTTCTTCCCCCCATTTTTGTCTGACATGCTAATTAAGCTCACCAGGGAAGTGAATGGCTTGGATTCCTCCTTCACTCTCACGCTCCTGCAAACAGGCAACAAATGTAGATGTATTTATTCAGTTGTGGCAAGGGGGAAAGTGTCCAAATTCTTGATCTGTGAATGTACAGGAGTGTTTAATCCAGAGAAGGAAAACAGGGGCATGCTGTTCCTGAGGCACTGTGGGCAGGGCAGGGGTGCTAATGAATTGGAAGAGGAAAGCTGGATGCCCCAGAAGAGAGTGGCAAGAGTGTGACAAACAGATTGTGTGAGTAATTACTTTTGCATACCTTCCTGACCATTATCAGCAGGACTGGATTTTTGATGGAAAAACTTAATTAAAAAGTTTAATTTTTTTCCTCTTAAGAAACCTGTGTGCAGGGTCTCATTGGTGGGAGGAATTTAGGACACTGATTAATTGCTTTCAAGAGGTCAGCAGTGTGAATCCTGCAAGAAACAATAAAAGTTGGCAACCTGCTAAGCTAATGTTACAAACACTTGAGCACCATTTCTAAAGCAAGGCTTTTCTGAGGAGTTCTCCATCACTGCTGTTTCAGGTAGGCATTTGCTGGAAGAAGAAGCAGAGAAGACTCTCGCGTGCAGCAGCAGCACCAGTTTTACAGTCCCACATCCCCTGATTGTTTCTTTATCCTTAGGAGCCTTCCTTGCTACAGGGGTGCTAACCCCTGTATAAGGTGCTGTGCAAATGCAGACCTGGCATCTTTCGTCTATGGTAATTCATGGCCCCCTGGCCTGTTTGTGTGATTGACTGTGGCATCAGGCCTTGGAGCAAGAGCCAGGTTTTTAACTGCACGAGGTTCAGGCTGCACTGCAGATGGATGTCATGGGTGCTGATGTCTTCTGTCTGATGCATGGGATTTGACAGATCTGCAAATGCCAGGCAGAGATCTCACTGTAAGACCTTGGTGCAGAACAGAGACTTTTACAGGCACTGGAACACTGATTGAAGTAGTTTTCATGTCTATATTAATATGAATGTAGTAATTGTAAGAGTTAATAAAACACAGCAAGGCTGTGTGTTGTACATGGCATATTCTACGACTGTGTGGCAGCACCAGCTCTTGAGAACCACGTTTACTCATTCCTTCCAGACTTATATTTTTGGTTCATTTAAAATGTGGCATCAATCACGCTTTATATGGAGTTCTTGTGGGTACTAACCCCATGTTACAGCATAGTTAGTACACGGCAACTTTAAATGTTTGATCCTTTTTCCCTAGCATGGGCAAAAGCTGAGAATTGAAACATGATAGTTTATAGGTTCTCACTTTTATCTATTCAGTCTATTTCTTGAAGACAGCTGAAGTACAGTTGTCACTCACCTCAAAGCGAGAACCATAAACATTTGCCAGACTTCACACAAAGAATTGAGAACTGTGGACTCCTTTGATACTGGTTTCTTGCATTACCTTTCAACTTTCCAAACTGGAAGACAATTGCCTGTAGAGGGGAGAAAACATGAGTTGTCTCCAATGTCTTCTGCAGCTTTTTCTTCCTCACCTCTGCTTCTTCATTTGTCATTAACATACAGCAGCAAACTGAGAACCCAGAGCACTGGGGTGAGACAGGAGGCAGCAAGCGTACCTTTGCACTGCTGCAGTGTGCTGTCATGCAGCTCTGTTCTCCATATGGCATTGCCTGGCTGCACCCATTGCCCAGCAGCCGCATCCCTCCCTCCCACCTACCCTGCCCCAGTCACCTTTTGCTAGCCGGGAAGCATAATAGGTGCTTCCCAGTAGCTCCAAGTAGCTCTGCAATAAGACCCTATCCTATCTTATCCTCTCTCCAATACCTGCATTTCTACAGTTTGCCACCTGACACTATTTAATTCTTGATGATTTGCTAATCATGCTGAAGATTTGTGATGACTTGCTGTTATTGCAGACCAAGGGACACTTGACTAAATTCCTGCTTTGATTAATCTTCCTAAGCAAGCTCTCTGCTCACTGACAGCAAAGACAGGGCAACTTGGGCCTGCAGGCCAATGCCTTCTACACTCACATATCACTAAGTAGCCATTGGCTGGCTGGGTTAATCTGACTGTATCACCAAGGGCACTACAGTTGCTCCTTGTTGCTTGCAGGGAAATAAATCCACAAAATTCAGGAACCAAAATTTTACTATGAAGCAATATCTTGGGGGTAGAAGGACAAAGAAGACAAACAGAAGGCTTGTGCATTCATGTCAATAGCAAGTGTTAGCCAGAAATGCATGTTGCTTGCAATGCCTGTGATGAGTTACTTTCCCAGCAGTGGGGCTGTGGTGCAAATTACACAATGCTTTGCATTATATTTACCAGTCATCCCTCCTTTAACATATCTGAGACTTGCCATTTGCTGCCTTACAAATACTTTGGATGCCCTTGAAGTTTTCAGATAGCAGGGAGAGGTAATGGGATAATGCAGAAAAGTACCACTTCTACTTGGGGATTATTGTTTCTGTAATGGTTTCAGTGCCACTGGGATGAGGCTGAGAGATATGGAGTTTTAAGCAAGAGGAATGAGGAGGAGTGCAATAGTTTGCATTTCACTTGCATGAATAGAGAAACATTGGAGTGCAAATGCTTTGTGTAAATCCTGTGTGCTGCACATAGTGTACTCTGGATGCTTATGGTGAAGCAAAAAAACTTCTGAAACCAACTCACAATGTGAACAGTACACATTACATGATGAATGAAGAAGAAGAAGCAGAAAGGATGCCTGTCCTATAGCTTGTTTTAACAGTGCTTAAATGTGTTAGTTATGTAACACTGGCAAAGAATCTTTCTTCTAATGCTAGACAGAAATTCATTCTGATAAAGCCCAAAGCATTATTACTGAGGCAAGAATCTCTCTGCTTGCCAGTGGAGAGATTAGAGATAGTTTTTTCCATATCTTATTCATGCATGGCTTCTCTACTGTTTAGTTTTTAAATACAGGTGATTTTAAGATATTAATTTTTCTCTCCTACCCTGGAAAACCTTGCTAGATTATTGAGGTTTGCTGTTTAGTGTGTCATCATCCTATTTGTTCTTACTGTAAGTCTCTCCATCTTTTTTTCGAAGTACCCTTCAGCCTTTCCTTGTATATTCTGCTTTACTTAGCAGTGATTGTGCTTTTGTTTGTCAGGAGTTACATGTAATGCATAATAGCAGTCAGAGCACAGCATTTTTGCATTAAGGGTGCCAAATCCTGGTACTTGCATATCTCCTCATGCTTCTCAGTCACTCATTTCAGATCTACTTTCTTCATTTGAACTTGTCCTCCTAAGAGCATCCTGACTTTGGCTTGTGCAGCCTATTTTTTGAAATGAGCTTCCTCACGGTGACATTTACCTTCTCATTCATGATCTCAAAAGTTTTTCCTGATGGAGTATTCTCTTCTCTTCTCTCTCCCACTCTATCACTTGCATTGCTGTAATTAAATATTTTTTTTGTTTGGACAGAGTTAATAGCACTGGGGAAGAATACAGTCCATGGTATTCCAAGATTAGAGTTTAGTCCGTTTCACTCCTGCCAGTATATGGAAACATTAGGAAAAGGGAATTGCAGTAAGGAGGCACAGTTTAAGATTCTGGTAATAAAGTGAGTGAGGTAAACAACAGTCCAGACTGAAAATTCAGTGTACACCCTCACTGTTCCCCTACTTCTGTATCTAAGTTCCCCTCATCAATACATATAATATAATATAATATAATACATTTCTTATTACTGATGAGCATTATTATTAGTTGGAAAAGCATTTCTTTACTTGTTCTGTTATCTTGCTGATTTACAGAAAATGTACTGTATCCTTAAGCTAAAAATCAGAAGTTTTTAATCTTCTGAAAATAATCTTAAGAGTCTAGCTCATACTGCAGATAAGCTCTAGATCTGGCAACACACTTTGGAGCAGAGAAAGGCCTTTCTATATGGGGAAGGTATATTAGTAACTCCTCTTCTACTTCTTTTTCATTGCTCTTCTTTCCATCCGTTTCCTCATGATCTGTTTGTTTATAGCAAGCCCAAGGTGAGAATAGTGATTTCCAATGCTTCCAGGCCTTGATCTGAAATTCTAGCTGCATAGATGCTTGTATTAATGAAAGCAGCTAAGTTGAAATTCTCTTCAGGATGTCTGATGATAAGCACATTTCAATCAATCTTAAGGATGCAGTTACATGTAGAGTAAGTGCACTTTGCCTCTAAGTGCACAGGGAACCAAATGAAAAATTTGCAAACCTCATTGCAGCTTCAGTGCTTTTAGGGAACCAGCATTAAAATAGGAAATCTGGTGCCTCCTGGCTTGTTTTGTCTTTTGAACAAATTGGCTGAGATGCTAGATGTTCTGTTTTTCTCAGACAGTAATTCAGAACAGAGAGTGATAATAAGAGCTTGGTGAGTTACTTTTACCTATAGTGCTGGCTAGCAAGGTGGTACTTAAGAAATTAATTAATTAGATTAATTCCTGTCTAGAACTGCCTACAGTAAGAAGCCATGTTTTTGGAAAATTAATGCCATCAATGAGCTCAAACATGTCAGTGTTTTATTTGGTGACGTCCCTTGCTTAGGTTTTGGAGTCATTACTCATAATACTTGAGTTTGTGTTGATGTCACTTGGTCTTGTAAAAAAATGCTGGATTCATCTCTGTCTGAAATGAGCTGTGTATCAAAATCTCCCCTTGTAAGGTTGGAAGGGACCTCCAGAAGTTATCTAGTCCAGCTTCCTATTCAGAGCAGGCCTGATGTCTTAGTTAGATCAGATTTATCAGAAGAGACTGGAGAAACAATAGGGTATAAACACATTAAGGACAGGAAAACATTAATACACTAGTTCTGTTTACTAACTATTAAGACCCTGTCTTCAGGTGTTTAAAATTTTTATCACACTTTATGCAATTAAAGAATGTCTTCTCTCCCCCATGTAAATATTTTCATGAATTTTCATTTTAAGAACTAGCTATCCTGTGCTTTGGAGCAAGAATATGAATTTCAGCAAGGCCTTGGTCTTTCTGTCAGCTAGGTGGAAATCCATACACTATGCTTTAAATTATTTTAATTTAATAACTAAAATTTCACAAGACTGGCCATCTCAATCCCTTCTGCCACCCTGAGCTCCAACACTGAGTCTCTCACTGAGTCTCACAGCCAACACTGAGAATTAAGCCTGTTTCACTCCTAAGCTCCCCGGGTTCCCATGCAGTGTCTAGGAAAAGGTTGTCTAACTCAATTGCAAATGCCACAAGATTTAAAACAGATTTGGGTATTGATTTTATGTCACATGACAGAATCTTTGGGCTTTTAAAAAATTACTCAATTAAAAAACCCACAGAACTTCCTGGATTGTTATGTAGGTAACAAGATAGTTCCAAAGAACATTTGTAAGGCTATCAAGGCCCGTGCTCAAAAGACTGTGAAATGCTAGAAGAAAGGTTATCTCCATGACTCTGCATTTCCCCTATTGTTTCTAAATTGTGATAGAATCTTTTTAACTTGATGATGGCACTCTAGTTTTCCACAATACTAGGATCTCACTTATAGTACAGAAGAGAGGCTGAGAAGTGTGTAACACCTGCAGCAAGACACTGCAGGAAGAAATGGTCAGTTAAAGGCATCTGAGAGCTGTGTGGCCCTGGAGAGCTGCATCCTGTTTCTGCCTGCCATCCTTCTCCTGAAGTGCCTTAAACCAATCTTTCTCACTTGGAATTATAAGATCCTCTTTTAATGAATGAGACTTGTGTCCTGGTTTGCAGAAAGGTTAAGCACCATGGCCACAAATTAAGTCATACCTAAACCAGAGGGAAGATCATGTCCTATGCTGCTCAGCTGGGGTTCCCGAAAGTCAGTGGATGTAGTTTTTACCTTGATCTCTCTGTAAATCAGTTAGAAATATATAAAACATGGATGATACAGTACAAAGAAATAACCAATATTTGTGAAGAAGTTTGGCTCAGCCGTGATCCTAACACAGACACGGTCAGCAGGAAATTAATTCTTCAGGCTTCTAAGCAGAATGTGAATAGTTCACAGTATGCAAGACCTGCAGGTAATGTAGAAGTATGATGAGAAAGCAGTCACACTTTATAGCTGTCTAGAAGATACAGAAGCTATAACTTCTGTGCACTGATGGAGGGAAGGACCCTGCAGTAAAAAACTTAATGAGCATTTAAAGTTTGTATTCCAAAGTATGCTTGATAGCTGGATTAAGGCTGCTGAAGCAACTGTAATTCAGACATCTATTTAAAGCTTTAAATGCAGGCTTTAAGTTGCACGCTTTAAACTTGCCTGGTCTTATAATGTAGAGTTCTTTTTAGTGGTTCCATGTGTAAGATGTTATTTGTGAACTTTGTAAAACAGTCTTAGTAAAGACTGACTTTGTTCACTCTAGCTGTCTTCTTCCCATCCTACTTTTTAATATATAGACAGATTTTTAAAGTCAACATTTGGCTTGGATTTTTTGATATATGTATGCCTGTGCCTTGTCCAACAGATTGACAATACTGTTACTTCCACAACACAAGAGCTTTACTCTATTTGAGGCATTTACAGCAGTGCAGATGACTGTGTCATGTAGTAAAATGCTGCTACATCAAAGAAGTGGTTCTATAGGCCATCAGTATATTACTTTGTGCTGATGGAAATAACTGCAGAAGATACAAGGCTACAGGGAATTGAGCTCCATATTCTAGAACAAAATATGTAATTTTGCTGAAAGTGATTTACAGGCAGAGTTTGCTTATGCTTCCCCTGCCAACAGTGCTCTTCTGGATGCTCCATCAAACAGTCTTGGAGGTTTGTAAAATACTGGGCTTGCTGTAATAGGAGATGGGCTCCTTTTTTCAATTTAGAACAGTCAGCAAGCTAGCTTCTTTCACAGATCCGTTTCAGCACCTGTCTCTATAAGTTTTGTTTAAGTTCTTTGAAGGAGGGGACAATTTTAGCTTGTTCTTGGAATGCCCTCAGAATTTTGTTGTCTAGAAAGAGGAACAGCCCTTGTTTCTCATTAGGCATGATTATCTTCTGCTTAGAGATAGAGACAGGCTTGAATACTGTGGGACTATCTCCCTGCCTTGACCACTCTGAAGAACTCACTGCTCTGCTTCTGCTTCCCACTTATAAAGTTGAAGTTATATTACTTAGCTCACCTTCATTAAATACGTTTTTTGTTTCCATAAAAGGTGGTGGAGGAAAGCAATTCATACTGTTAATCACTTTTAGTTCCTTGAATGCATTAGACTGGCAACATTAAGAAAAAACTGCAGCCCTAAAATAAACTTAAAAAATAGAAGTCAGTCAAAAGAGAGTGTAACTTTAACCAGGGTCCACCCAGACTATATTTTCTTTCTTTCTTTTCTTGTTTAACTTTTTTTCCTTTTTTTTTTTTTTTTTTTGAGGGCATTTACATTATTGAGAAGCTTAGACCTAAATGTTGTCTTAATCCATTTTCTTCTGTTCTCTGGCCTCTTGCACCATTTGTGGTAACTTGTTCAGCACAGGTGGTCACCTGTATATCCCAGCCAGCGTGGCGTGCCAAGAATCATCAGCTTGTGCTGGTATGGCGTGCCAAGTTCCTTTCCTTCTCATGGAGGGAAGTTCAGTTTTGGAAGAGCATTTTTAGCCTGTGGCTACTTACAGCATGCTGGCTGTGAGGGGAAGAGTTTGAAGGAAGTCTCCGGGCCAGCCATAGTCTCCAGTCAGACTCGACTGCTAACATAGAGTCCCTCCGTGGGAGCTGAGGACTGATATGAGGTAGGAATTTCTGAAAGTAGAATGTGTCTAATTATTTTATTAATTGTGCATGCAGAGCCTTAAAATATTTCAGTTTCTCGTATTTTTTTCTTTTCAAGAAAGATGATCTCTATGCCTCTAGTCACTAACCTCTGTTCTTGTACATAGGCATCAGGTAGCGCAGGAGTGAGGTGAAGATACAAAGTAGCATACCAAACCCAATATATCACTTAGATAATTAATTACTGTAAAAGTAGCAGGTTACTTTCTGGTGAAGTTGTGTTGAAATCTGAAATAGAAAAGTTCACTAATTCTTAGTAATTGTTCAAATGAGTAGTAAAGTTGTTGGGTCAAAGAAAGTACAAGTACTGATATGCTAGCAGGGTAACTTTATGAAGTTTCTGTAGAGGAGGAAAGCCTGTGCTTATTTTAAAATTAGGGCAAATCTACTAACCTGACCAGACCTGTGGCTGAAAAATCTGTTTTGCAACATAAAACCATACCTGTGTCTTAAAATATAATTAGAAAATAAGACCATTCTATCTGAAAATGTGCCACTTGCAGTGTAAGGTCTGTTTTTTTATGTAGAAATATACATGAATATGGAACTCACTGTGTGACTGGACTGTGGCTGGCTCCTGGAGCAGACTCCGTGTGGTGGCACTGGTGAAAGCAAAGGCATATAAGTGGCTGTTCCTTATGTTGTCACCTGGATAAGACAAGAAGTGCTCTGCTGTATGAGACGGGCACAGTTTCTGCTGTGCAAGGGGCACTTCTGTCTGTCACATCTTCGTTAATGCAAAAGAAACCTATGGAGATTTGGTTATACGGTGCAGTTGGACCCTTATCTGTCTGTTCTACCTGCATTTTTAAGTGTGTTTCTGCAAGATTGGTTCTGAGGCTGCATCTGTGCAACACATGCTCACTGGGTAGTGAATTGCACTAAAACAAGTTGCTATTGGTAAACCGTGCTTGTTTGTTGGGCTTTTTGTACTGTTCCTCAGAATTCAGACAGGTCTTTTGCAAAAGAGACACGTATTTGCTGTCAGGAGGATTTCTTTTCCCTGAGACTTCAAGTGTCAAACCCACTTTTCCAGGTGGGCTGTACTCTGGGAGGACAATCACAGTCAGCAGCAAAAAAAGAAGTTGGTCTGAAACTTTCTTTTATGCTCAAGTCCCAATCAGAAGTGTTTGCCTGACAGTTACCAAAGCTGGCTACAGCTAATACTGCCAACAGTAGTGGGAAGGGTTTGGTAGCAATAAATTTTCCTACTGTATGAACATTTTGGATCCAAACCACTACTGCTGTTTTACCCAAGAAAAATTATGCATGGGAAACTAAGTAGCATTTCACTATCCAGATGGGGAGGTATCAAGCCACAGCTCACAAGATGGAGAAGTGTGGGGCACTAGAGAATTGGGATGGTTAAAACAGTGCAGCTTCTTTGAGAGTTTTATTTGAAGCTGTTCTGATCGTGACAGTTTTTCAAAGAATGGAAGATGAGAAATAGTTGGTGATGCTGTTTTTTTTTGTAATTCCCTGCTGGCAGGACTCCCTAACCGTGCCTGTCATGTAGCAGGGGTATTTGTTTTGGGATAAAATCAATTTTCCAATTTCTCCTGGAGAAAGTAACTTGTTGACATTTTAGTCCAAACAAGCATACAGACTCAAGTATCCAAAAGGATGGATCAAGGCGAAACAAACATGCACAGTAGAGCTTCCCTCATTAAAGTTTTCAGCTCTTGAAGAGATAACTCTGCTGTTTTACCAGCCCTGTTATAATGTGCTGTATCAGATTACATTTCTCTTGCAGATCTGGAGACTGGATAGACCTATGATTCTGGTTCAAAATCTGTTTCTGCTTCTGACACTTCTACCTCCAGATGAGTGTCTTGGGGTATTGGCTTGTTTGTGCAGGGTGGCTATGGGTACAAGGTGATAAGGACACTGGTGTGATCAAGTGGAAGTGCTTGAGGAAAGAAGGTCCCTTGGAGAAGAGGCAGCCACAGGGTTGCAGGAATTTCAGGAGATGCTAAGCTTCGGAAGTAAAATGCAGTTGGACTTCCCTGTTTGGCACATAGCTTCCAAAATGTCCCCTGACAGAGCTTCAGCAAGAAAAAAGAAGGAACTACCTCTGTGAAATGCTGAATCTTCTTTCACTCTCAAAGAGAAGTGTTTGCGTTTATTGCCTTGCCTTCTGTAGATCCAGCCATTTACCTGCAGATACTATTGTCACTGAAATCTCTGTATACATGTACTATAGAGGCTCTGGGTTTCTGGGAGTATTGCTCATGGAAGAGGATTTCTATATAGCTACTAGATGGTTTGTCCTGAAAACACAACCAACTGGTTTTAGAGATCTTGAAACTAGATCACACTTACTTTACAGTAATACAAGGGGCTTACTTGCTGATATGGAAAATTGACTGATCAAAAAACTGTCAATTTTCATTGCATGTGTATTACAAAGCTTGCATAGTTAAAAAAAAACCTGACTGCCTTCCATCTTGCAAATGCTGAAGTCTTATTATATTTAAAATGTCTCTTGTGCATGAATGCTGCTCTGCCACTATGCAGTTTTTGGTTCCAGCTTTCTCTGACTTAATTGCATTTGGCATGATTTCACAAATTTTATTTTTGAGGTTAGATGAGCACCTAGTTAGCTACCTATCTTCATACATCACGTTGAAACTTTGGTCTGGATACAGAATAAAATATACTTGTCTGATCAAACATAAACAAATAAATCAAGATGAGTAGTGCAGAAATCTGTTCCAAAGCTTGTTTAGTATGATGTATACCACTTTCCAGATGTTAATCTCTGTCTTCTAATAATGACTTTTAATTATTTGCTGACTGCCATTAAGAAAATATTTAATCAGAACTGAAGAGAAAGAAAGAAAAAAGACAAAGGTAATAAAAGATGCTGAAACTATGGAGACTCATTATCAAAATAAGACATTTGTGTAAGCTGCCTGGCTGCTCTCTAATCCGCAGGCTGTATAGCAGGGGGGACTCTTGTGCTGGCAAAAAGTACCCAATGGAAATAAAAGGGTCTGCCATGATAAAGGAGAACAGGTGGCTGTGATCATTCCTTCCCTCTGCTGCCTGCTTTTTTGCTTAGGGGTAGAATAAAACATAAGCTGCCTCCAGGAGATCCATCAACTTTCTTAGATGCATTAGTCATGTTCCAGCTTCTGGTCTTGCAAGTGTAGTGCCTCCAATTATATCTGCAACTGTGCACCTTCTTTCTTCCTGGCCTGGCTCTCTAGGCTGCAGTGGCCTCAGTCAATGGAGACTGCTTCTCAGGTGGGGCTGCCTGGTCTGTTTTTCTGCTCTCTAAGTTGTGCCATGGTGGGTTTTCATGGCAGCAGACTGGCTCTGATTATTTGAATCGCCCCTAAAACCACTCCAGAGAAGATCGAGGTGGGCTTGTCTGGCCACATGGACCAGCTGTAGGAGGTGAGGGGTGGAGAGAGCTGAGGGAGGGCTGGAGGCATGAGACTGTCTGGAACAAGAGCTTAGATGCCTGTGTTAGGAAGTATTTTGGTGAGTAAAGGGCTTTAAGTGATGGGGTCACTGGGTTGAGAAGCCCTGGTAGTCCCGGAAGGATCAGCAGGGTATAATGCATATTCAGGGGGCTAAAGGGAAGAGATGATGAGGCTTTGAGGAGGGAGTTACTGGGTTCTAAGTGAGCACTGCCAGGTGGGATGCTGTCAATGCAGGGTCATGTGCACAAAGCTGCTGCCAGGTAGTGAGTAGCTAACTTCTTGCTATCAACTAGTACATTACTTGCTGTAGCTCCACCTCAGAAATTGGTAATGAGACTTCTTCATCTGTTCCAGAATGAAATGTCTGTCTTTCTTTCTACAGTGCTGGTAAGAATTTTCTTGTTTCTGAGCAAAAGTACAGGCCAAGAAGGTGTTATGGATGAAGAACAAACTGGGATCCTAACTGCAGGGCCTATTTAGCCTTCTGGGGGATTATCTTAGGTGGGATGGAGGTTTCTGCAGCAATGATTTGCCATCTCACCATTCCTTGGAAGAGTATTCATACTTGAGTGTGGAGATGGATTGAGCTTGTTTACTCATCACAAAGGAACCAAATCCAGTGTTGTGTTCTCTTAGCTGACAACATAGATAGTTGAACCATTATCATTTCAGTTCTCTGTTGTATTGATGTTGTGCTGCTGTACAGCTTGTTTTTGTGGGTATTTCAGATAAGCTTGACTTAATTCAGTAAATCTGTATACCTTGTAATGTCCACAGGAATCTGTCTAGAACTTAGAAAAGCATTTCCAGGTTTTACGCTTAAATTATAACTCAGACTTTTCTGAAGTACTCCATGGATATTTGCTCAGAAAAACAGATTCCCAAGAAAATGGAATTATTTATTGCACAATTGGCTCCACCTTCCACCAAGTAAATTGAGATGGAATGTGTACAGAACAACTAATTCATTGTGAATGTGATCATGCTATCAAAATCTAAAAATGTAAAGGAGAGAAAAAGTTCTAACCTTCCAAAGGCTGAAATTCTTAGGCGAGGTACTTTGTGGATGATCTGCGTTTTGCAGGTTAATTTTATTCTTTATCTGTAGACAATATTGATACTAAATGACATATATCATGCCTGTTCTCTTCACTGACTGATAAGACCCTATTCAGACATTCACATACATACTGAACAAAATAATTCTGCAAAAGAAGTTTGTCTACTTTCTCATAAGGTTCTTGTTGTGACTTTGCCATTTACAACTTGTATATAAATTCAAAAGGAAGGAGTGGAATGTTTATACGTTCCCAAGGTTCCACAGAGGTTAATCGTTTTTCTTCTTCAAGGAGCTCTTAACATACAGAAGTAGAGCAATCCCACCGAAGAGCTAAGTATTTGAGTCTAGCCTAAACACCAGCAGAATGCAAAATGTTTTGGATGAAGAAAGCTGGTACAAGCTTGAACTCTTAGCAAGCTACAGACAGGCTTGCTAGAAGTTGATTGCTGATGTTATTGATCTAACAATACAGAGATAAATTAGGCATAATATTCCTGCAGTTGACATGAGCAGTGAGGACAGCGCATCCGAGAGTTTTAGGGAGCCCAGAGCCATATACTTGGTGAGATGATGTAAAAGGAGATGGTTTGCCTTGTGCAGTTTTCAAGCTCAAATAAGTGGGTTTAAAAGCTGGGCCATTAACACTGTCTATTCCAGCTAGTACATGTCACAGTCCATAAAGCTTTCTGTAGAGGAACCAAGTAGAGAATTTGGGGTTTCATTTGATTTCAGGGATTATTAGAAAGTGGAGATTGAGGCAGGAGGCCAGATTGATTCAGTGGTCTACCTCTGCACATTTGTGCTGTCTTTCAAGGCCACTCACAGTGGAACCTTTCTGGCTTTAGAGATAGGATAAGATGTCCTTAAATACTCAGAATTGGTAATTTCAGAATTGCTATTTTTATAGAAGGCATGGGTCTATTAGTGGGTTTTTACCAGCATCAGGAAGATATTTTTGTACTTTGGAGCCAAATGAAATTCAGTAATTAAATACATTCAAACACAGACCCTAGTATCTGGGTGGCATAATCTCCTGCAACCCTCTGTTGAGTTGAGAGTGTAATTCTGAGCCTTTAAACTGTTCTTTATGTAAGGAAGGCTGGCACTGCCATAGCTTAACAAAGACTTTTCATTAAAACCTGGTACCCTGTGGTAGTTTGAGGGGGTCTGGCTTTTTGGGTGTGGTAGGGGCTAAAAGATGGCTCCTGTAAAGAGCTGCCAGAAGCTTCCACAGCTGTCCAGTCAGGGCCTATCTCTGATGTCTCCTGAAAGATAGATGTGCTGTAAGCCACAGCTAGGCCAATTACGAAGGAAGGTAACACCTCTGTGACAACATATTTAAGAAGCAAACTCGGGAGTAGGCATGTGCGCGCCATGTAGCAATAGTTATGTGTAGCAGTAACGACATGAAATAAGGAGACAGACACCTGTTGAGATAAGGAACAAGTGCGTCAGGCCTTGCCCCTCTTTATTATATATGTGCCTTATAAATCACTGTGGATTGGAGGAGACAAAGAGCCTCCCCTCAATCACACTGGTCAAAGGAAATGTCCATCAGACTTCTGTGCCCAGGAGAAAGGAACGTAAATAAAAAGATACCATTACAATAACATGGCTATGTTTACAAAGGATGTCTGAGAACCAGTTAAAAAAGAATGATAACATCCTGAACTGCAAAAGTCAGGGCAACAGTTACATCTAACAACTGTTAGACAGAGGAAAGGAGTACAGCATGTGAAAGAAACAACAGATATGGACACCAGCAAAGCCAGCCAAGAAGAAGGAGGGAGGAGGAGGAGGTCCTTTAATCATCAGAACTGATACGTCTCTGCGGCCTGTGGTAAGGGACTGTACCAAATGCAGTGTTTTCCTGTACCCTGAGGGTCCATGAAGGAGCCGAGATCCACCCTACTACGGGGCAGAAGGGAGTGAACTCCTACAAGAGAGACTGTAGTCTGGTGGGAATTAGCATGATTGACGAGGCCTTTGCTCCTGGAACCAGGAAGGGAGTCAATTAAGTTAAAAAAGCCTGGTTTTATTCCTACCCTAAGAGGGACCAGCTCGGCTGTGGGAGAGAGCGATGGGGCGGCAGCAGAGTCCGGGCGGACTGCCTGCCACCTTCTGCAAACCTGCCACAGTGACAGAAAAGACAGAGAATGTCTGTGAACAGGGGAAAGAGACGAAAGAGAAAACCCAACCTCCCTTCCAGGTATTTTGGCCAAGAAGAGAAAACATCTGAGGACTGAACTAACTAGGAGGAAAAAAACCCCGGGTTCTCTTTACCTTCTGGGAGAAGGAAGGAGGGCTGCTGGGGGAGGGGGGAGACAAGAGAAAGAGGGTTTAAAAAGATGGGTTTTGCTTGCTCCTTTAACTCTGTAATAAATTCACTCTATCACTTATAAATTTTGAGCCTGTTTTAGCTTGCTTTAATTAGGGAGTTTTTTCTCTCTCAGTGTTCTCAGCTTAGTAACACATTCCTTTCCCCCTGTCCAGTGCAGAGGGAGGGGGAAGGGGGAAAAAGTGGCTCTCATGAAAACTTTGGCAGTCAGCCAGAGCTAAGCCACAACATACCCCCTTCCCATACTCCCCACCCTTGGCTTCACTGTGGATATCATTGCAAAGTTGGCATCAGAATCACCTTGTGTTCTGTGTGAACTTACGCAGATTTTTGACTAATGGTGAAAATTATATCCTCTGCAGTTCAGTAATTTTTCCATTTGCAATTTTATTTTTGTTTGAACCCTAAATGCAAAATGACCCATGTCAGGGGACCATTTAGGCCCTGTGCTTTTGTGGATTGAAATCTGTGCTGTGGGCAGCATGAAGGAGAACCCGATGAATTTCATTTCACAGGGGAGTAATTTTTAAGTCCTGTTGAACCAATGTTAGCAATATTGAGTACTTTAATGGAGTCAGCCTGCCAGTTGCTGACAGGGTTTTCAGCATCCTGCCATCTCGCTCAGCTAGAATAATTTAAAATTGACATGGTGCTGAAAATGAGGAGGCTAAGGAGTCTGGATTTGATGGCATATCCTTATGTGGGCATGTTTTAAATCAGAATAATCTTGCTTGGATGTTCTGTACACCAGTGGTCCATGTTTGGTGCATTAGAAAATGGGAAAATTTTTGTATCAGGTCAGTTGTTTCTGGAGATACCAGAACATCTGCAAGTACTTTTCTAAGCTTTTACAAACCATATAAGTGACCCTGTGCTGGGTGTGATGCACCACATTGCTTAGCTCTGGTGATAATGGAATTACCAGTTTCAGTTTGCTGGGAAGAAGCTTTAGGGGCCAGAGAATGTGTGTTTGGCTCCTGAAGATGCCAGAAAGTCACCATTTAAATAACCATTTATCCTATAATAGCTACGAGATCATGGGGACTTTTGCCATGCGTTTTTGACAATGAGCTTCTTACTCTGTCTTGCGCACTCTGTTTTTCAAGGCTTGATCATTTTATAATGCTCAGATTTTTGGCTAGAGTAGTGATTTTTAATATTTTTTTATTCTTAATCCAGAAAGTGTCCAGTGGATTTGTAGGCTACTTGTGAATTTTCAGCAAGAGCAGTTTTGAAAACATGAAGGGTTAAAATAGGGGTTTGGTGTTTTCAGAGGCCTGAAAAATGGCAAAACAAACTCCTCTAGGTTTTACATAGAAAATCACAGATGCTGTAGTCTTTCTCAAAGGAATATGTGCAAGGGATACCTTGAGACTTGGGCAATGGACATGACTTTGCCTGTCAGCAAGGACACATAGGGTTCCTAGAAAAGGCAATTCAGAGAAAGAGATTAATTTTTGTTGTTCTGAATTTCTCCTTGGAGCAGCCTCTCTCTCCAGTGACAAGAGAAGGAGCTGGCAAATTAACCAAAGTCATTGCAAATGCATCCTTTTGTGCCCTGAACATAAGAAATGGCACAGACGTTCTTCCAGCAGGACGGTAAGGATGCTCATTTTGGTATCGTGGCCGTGTTTCCCTTGTGACAATGGTATCATTGATTCACCTCCTGTGAATTGGGTGAATTAATTTTAATTGGATGAATTAACTTCCTTTCCATGAGGGGGACTGAATTGTGTAACTGCTTAGCACATAAAGAGTTACAGGATCTGTCACGGAAAATGGAAACTGCAGCTTATTTTACTGCTGTGTACTGAGAGCTGCACACATCTATCAGGGAAGGGCTGGGCTTGTGTTTGCCTGGTGACAGCAGACATGTTTGGGAAAGGACTCTTGGAGAAGCAGAAGAAAAGCGGGGAGGTGGGTTGTAGGTCAGTGATTAAGAAAATACATATGTTACCCTCTTCTAACAGAGCTGGAAAGGCAGAAGGAAACCCATCCTTTAATCCTTCTCATTGCTTCTGTGGCTGCCTTCGTTCTTGGGGGCTTAAATTAAAGGATCAAATATGGTATCTGGGAATTTTTCCAGATACACTTTTCAAGCACTGTTTGACTGTTGCAGAACTGGTTGCGCTAAGCAAAATGCAAACTCCCTGTCTTTTCATTAGAAAATCAACACTTGTGACTGGACTTCCTTATTCCCAGTCAAGGATTTTAGCTGTTTTCCACTGGAGAACCTGTGCAATTCTGAGTTGCATCCCAGGTGTCCTCCCCAGGTTCCTGCTGTTCACCATGGTGCTTTTCTGCTGTCCTGTGTGGGCAAGTGGGAGTAGACAAACACTTAAACATCCCTGGAGCAATATAAATGCTAGGCAGTTAGTTAGTCATTATTGCTGATTTCTAAAGCAGGCAGTGTTGAGATGTATCAATGTGCCTGGCTTCTCTTTCTTCCTCTCTCCAAACAGGACAGCCTGGACAGGCCAGAGACCTTTTGTTGCAAAAGGCAGAATCTCCTGCCTGAAAAGTAAAGCTGAGGTCTTGGATATCAGGTGTCATTAAAGAAGCTTTGTAAATAAGAAAGTTTTAAAACTATAGGTGGGCCTGACTTCAGTTTCGTATTAGTTTCATAAAATTTCATGACACTTTAAATGACTTAGGCTGTTCTACAAATCTGATGTTAAGCAGCTGCATAACAGCACTCTCTGTAGTACCATCCTGGAAGTAATTAATTTTGAAGGAAAAGTTATGTGGTACCTACACAGGTCCCCGAGCCCCCCCAGTCTATCTCAAACATGCATTGGTATAATATTTTTAGAACATCTAGGATGTGTGTATAACTTACTAGAATACACAATATAATTTTTCTTCTCCTGGGATTTCTGACCATTTGCTGACAGAGATGGAGTACTCAGTGCAGCACAGTGCTTTTTGTTTACTGGCCTCTGCAGCTATGTCACTGTGCTTGCAGAGCACACTAGTAATATGCAGCTCTTGTAGCATCACTCCAGACAGTGCTAGACATAGAATGGCACTCGAATACAAACTTGAATTGTTTCTTTGATCTCCGTAGACTTCTCACAGGCTGCTGTTGCAGGTCTTCTCAAGGTCATCAGGTGTTGATCATAAAGAAAATGTTGGCTTTTGTGCCTGTGGTTGGCTGGCTAGAAAACATACCAGTCACTGAGATAATGGGAAAAAATCACTTTGTTTAGATCAGACACTCTTGGAGCATGGGGGAAAATAATTGAGGACAAATTGTATCTTCTGGGTATTAGAATGGGCAATAGCAACCAACCTACTGTACAAATAGTTCTGAAGTCTTAATCAGTCTGCTGGAATGAGCTAGATGTCACTAAATCATGAGGCAAATGTCCCTTTAGCTTTAAAGCTGAGGTGTCCTTAAGAGAATAAACATGTTTGGCAACATTGTTCAATTATCCTACTTGGATTTAGAGCCATATAACGATTTGAATTTTACAACTGAAAGAACAGGATGAAATCCAGTGTATTCATGTGTTCCCAGATGTTACTGTGAGATAACTCTTATTCCCAGCTGTTATCAATTCTAGTGAAATAGCTTTTTCATTTAACCTAGCCAACAGCTTTTAAGCCAGAGATGAGACTTCAGTTGTTTTATTCAATCAAAAAGCACAGGGATTGGGTCTAAATGCTAGTTTGAAGGAAGACATAGTAGTTCTGTTAAACCAGCAAGCAATGAAGCCACTGAAGTACCTCTTATTCAAGTGAAATGTCATTTTTCAGTTGTACTGGCCATCCTGGGACTGTGAAACAAAAAGTCTCTTACAGAGAATGGGCTGATATTCGTAAAGCGCTCTGTGATTCCTGGAGGAAGGATGCATTATAAATACATGTATAATTATCAGCAAGGTTTGTTTATGCACTTTGAAGGCACTGTTTGTCAGAACTGGATTGCTGCAAGGCTGAGATCACTGTTCTGCCCAGAGTCACGATGGGTCTGGGCACTGTCATGTTGCACTGAGCTCAAGTGGGTTGGCGCGCTTGGGGTCCCACTGGCCAGCTCCATTTAATCACCCAGTGTGCAATCACTGCTGAACCTGCCGAGAACATGCTTGTGCAGTGGAAGTGCCCTGCATAAGGTATGTTGGCCTCCTAAAGATATTTGAATACCTAAATATTTACACCTTTTTGTGGAAAGAAGCTTAGAATAACAACACTTAAAGGAGAGTTTTGTGGTTTTCTTCAGGCTTTGGTAGGACTGGATGCAAGGCGTAGATCCAGAATTTCTAGGGGATGCAATATTCTTTCCATTTTTTCTGTCTCCTTCCCTTCATACAAGGTTTTCAGAGCTGCTGTCAGGCACCTTCTAATACTGCACGGTGGGTAGAAAACTCTGGTAAAAATTGTGGTGTTTCTTTTAAACAGACAAAAAAAGAGAATGACTTAAAATACTGTCTGTGGCTGCAATAAAAGAAATTGCTCTCCTCAGATGTGTTCCTAATAAAAAGGCTGCAGTATTTTTTCAGTGAGGTTATTGAAATACACTTTTACGTGGATGAACAATTCTGATACTTGGGAAGAAGCATAACCAAGATAGCAGAAAGACCAACCAAAGTATTTTAAAATATGCATTTTTAAATAATTCCCAAGTAACCAAGTAGCATCTTTTTCATCAATAACTACACGCAATCTACTAATTTGATCTGTCTTTAATGGGTTTCAATGTGATTTCTTCTTTTTTAAGAGCAGAACATTTAGGTATTTTTAAGCTTGGGGTGGTCGGGATGGAGCTGGAGGGATTCCTTTCTTTTCCTCTTCTTCTTTTCCTCATTATCAGAAATAATTTTTCTGGCCTTAGAAATTTTCTCTCAGTGCATCCTGGGCAGCTTTTTGGCAGTTGTGAATAAACAATCAGCCATTTTTTGTAATGCGCTGTCTATATTTGTGTTCTGCCAGCCTGCAATTTACTGCCTTGAGAGCAGCAAATACTTATCATGTTAATTCATTTCTCTTGTCTGTGCAGTTCGAGTGACATCAATTCATTCCTTTTCCCATTTCACATCTGATTAAGGACTACTCCTTCCAGTGTAGAGATGGAGTTGAGGAGCTGGGATTTTCTTCCCTGGGAGGAATAGCTGTGTAATGGGTCAGGATAGTACTTAAAAGCAAGGGAAGGGATAGTTTCTGAGTCTCAGATAGTGACAATGTTTTTTTTCTATAAACAGCAATTAAAAGTTGCTTTATTTGTAAAAATGTATTTTTCAAGTTAATTTCTAAAGCAAATACAAGCATTCCAAACATAGAGCTGTAATTCCCAGATCCTTAGGGGAAGAGATCTTCTTGTGATGTCAAAGAAACTTAGAATCAAGGCAAAATATGTGTAATACTGCTTGCACATACCTTCTGTGAGGATTTCTAGAGAAGGCTTATTGTTTGCATTTTGTAGTGTATTCCAGGCTGGGATATCCCAAGGTGACTGCACTGATTTGTGTGCCTTTGCAAAAAGTATCCATTGCAAAAAGTATCCATTGCAGATGTTCACATATCCTATAGGCAGTGGTCTAGGTCAGGTGTTCATAAAACTGACTGTACTGTCCTGCACATGTACAAGAGTCCTGGACCAGGACTCTTCAATTGTTTTGCTGCCCTCCTACATACTGTTCTCCTTGTATCACATCTCAGGCTGTGATTAGCTTTAAATTAATGCTGTGGGTTTTTCCCCAAGAAGAATTTTCCATCTTAAAATCTATACTGCTTTCAGATCCTTTATCTAATTGTAAGTTTAATGATAAATTTTGTGTGCTCAAAGGGTAAAAGTAGCAGCTTTTTTCTATTGGCTGGCATTCTTCTAAATTAAGTTTTGCAACCATAGCAAAAAATAAACTTTTGAGTTTTATTTTCCTGCTTCTAGTTCTTGTATTTAAGACTGGGGATAGTCATATTCTGCTAAGTGATTAATACATTCTGTGATTTATAGACATAAGATAAAATGTAAGAAAAAAAAGAAAACTAAATTCGAAAATGCATCTCTGAATATAGTGTCTTAGCCATTGTTATGGTACCATAACTGCAAGGGAAATCAAGTTAACATTTTAACTTCTAAAAATGAATGCATCAATTAAAAGCACAGAAGAGAACAACAAGTTCAGCCTGCCCTAAAGACTCCGTGCAAAGAGCTGGAAGGCTCCTGCAGTCCTACATCAGATCTCAGCCAGGGCTACGCACCCTGGCATGAGGTGCTTGCCCTTGACAAAGTCATCGAGCAGGGCCAGCCAGGATGGAGCAGTTCTCCAGAAAAGATCTGACTGCTGACTGTGCTGTGCACCTCTGCAACTGGGGCAGGAGGTGCTGCCTGAAAGAAAAAGATCTCTTTTCTCTTACTATGGTTCTTCCTCTTTGCCTCACTGGACCTGTGCGGTGTGATAACTCATACAGACCTATCTCCATGGCAATGATTTGAAGTCACACCCCATTTGAAGGCCAGGTTAACTGGAGAACAATGGCATATGATAAAAAAAAAATTCTCTGGAAGCTAGGAAAAGGGCTTAGTATCACACACCTTTCCACCAGTTGTTTAAAGTTGCTGTACTTAGCCTGTGACAGCTGGTCATACATGTATCAAATGTTTTTCTTGACTCAGTTCCTGATTCATCAGGACAGTGGATACTTTCTTTGAAGTAAGCTCTACAGCTTGTGAGTAAAAATCCTTGAGTAAAAATCCTTGGCCTAATGCACAGAGGCTCCATCTCTTGACAACCTTGACCATAGACCTTTATCTGTATCCTTCATTGCTATTCTAAGGTTATGTTGTTACCTACCCAACAACCAGGGCTAATACTATATTCTGGATTAATATCATGTCATGTTTATAGAATAATGATGTTAGAGTGAGAACTGTTCACTTAAAATTCTGACAGCATATTGAGTTTTGAAAGAGATACAGCTACTAATGCACAGAGAGTAGCAATATATGTTATATATGTACTGTGTATTTTTTTAAAATTCTAAAACGGGAGAATAATGCCAGGCAGTATATCAGCAGCAGTTATCAGCTGTCACCATTTGTTTGATAAATTACTAATTGCTCTATTTCAAGCAAGTGTTTTCAAAGTAGATGACACAAATAAGTGACTTTTGATGGCTATTTGGAGTCTGTTTCTTTCATCTCCAGTAATTCCAAGAACACCCAATAGCGAATGGTTAAGAGAGTAAGACAGCTTTATTTTGTGTAAAATCTTTCATGCAGACTGTATCCCCAGATGCTTCATGGTTTTGTCATATGGTCTGTTTAAAAAAAAAAAAAAACCAAAAAGAGGTGAACCCAATCTGAAAGACCTTGGTTTTGATTTATGTATCTGTAATTTTGAAGAGGGTGGTTCATGACAGCAGTTTAGGAGTACATTTGGGTATGAGGGACAAACCAACCCTACATGCAGTGGTATCACTTTCTCAGTGATAAAGAAAGGAATTTAGTTTCAAGCAAGGGCTTCCAGATTTTTAAAAGCAAGTGATTTACTGAAACATAAGTAAAGAACTGTTCCAGATGGCAGGATTTGCAGAGAGAGATGCTACTGTATTTAACAGCAACAAGATTAACTGTATGGGCCAACAAGAACCAAATGTTAAATCAAAATGGAGAGCAGAGAGACTGGAGATGCTGAATGTACAGTCATGAGCTACAGCTTGAAATTAGTGTGTGACTTGGTCATCATTTGCGTAGTGCAACATGGTCATGCTTTTGTGCAAAAGGAAGAATAAAAGGTATGATTGTCTATGAATGAAGCAAGCTGGAATCTGAAAGGCGAAGTGGAATAAGAGATGAAAGGAAGGTGATGGTAAAGGTGAAGTCCAAGACATTAAGACCTGCTGATACACATAGAATTGCAAGCGTAAAAGTGAACGGAAAAAATAGCGGCCTTTTGTGTTGTCGAAACTTCTAGAAGTTTTTCAGTTTACCTTTCAATTAATCTATATATCTTTGTCTTCAAAAGTCATAAGAGAGGCTAAAGGTAATCACACACATCATTTGAAAGTTTATGATATTTTCCAAACCTTGGTGACTGGTGCAACCACTGGATGGAGCAGTGGTCTCAGCCCTTTCCCTCCTTGTTGACATGGCTGTTTGCTCATCTTAGTCAGAAGATTTGGCAGTTTGAAAGAAACAGGCATGTGTGAACTAACCAAATGCCATACCAATCTAATGGAAGTTGTCTTCTAACACCTGCAGGTGTCTCAAAATGTCTGTGTAGGAATGTAGGGCCAAGGCAAAGGCTGCATTTTCTGCAGTTGTCTTAGGCTGTAAGATGAGTCATTTCCCCTGTCCATCTTCCTACATTTGTCTATGCACATTAGCAAAGAAACAAAGTTACATATGAGAAAAGGCTGAAAGGTAGAGTTACCATGTTAATGCCATCAAATAGAAAATGTGCAGATGAAAATGTGCTATGGCAGTATTTGCACTAATTTTTCCTTCTGTTCATTTATTTTGGTGTCTGGATCTATATGAATTGCTGCTGCCCTCAGAACATCATGCATTCATGTCTATGCTGGATCAAAACATGAAGTCATTATTATCTGTGCACTTTCTTGTTTATTTGGCTTATTAGTAGGCCAGTGATCTGGCCTATAACTGCCTGCACTGGTCTGTAAATTACCATTACGCTACTAACAGAAATAATTATAGGTAGTCAGGCTGATAATAAACTGCATTTTTATGTTATTCAGTAACAGCAGTGCTTTATCACTCATTTCTTGAGGAAGAATTATGAAATATGATTCCTGCCAAAGGCACAATATGCATTTCACCATTGAGATGTAAGCAGTACATCAGTTTATAATTCTGTAGGGGAAAAGGTAGTTTAAAGGACATGAGTAATCTAATGAAAGATTTTAAAAATAAAACCAGATCATTACAACAATAAACAATCTGAAACATGGGCTTTGCACTGACGTGGAGAGCATTTTTTTTCCTCCTTACCGCCACTCTGCCTAGGTGTAAGCTCTGTGTGTTTCAGTTCTGTGCCTTGCAGAGTTTGTAATGATTTCTAAAAGATGCAATAAAGAAAACAAAAAGCATGAAGAGTTCATAGAGATGGCAGGAATTTTCACTCCTGGCAATGTGGAGAATCCTGATTGATTTTGTTGCCTTGGGTTTTAACCCTTATATTTTTCGAATTCTGTATTGCCTGGTGTGTATGCTTCATAGCCTTTTAGTTGTTGTTTTCTATAGACATAACAGTGCCTCTCTGGGCTTGCTCTTCAAGGACACTTAGACTGCCCAAGCCCAAGCTTCTAAAGGGGGGGGTGGGGAGAGAGCTAAGGGAGCTAGGGGGAAATTGCAAAGTTTTAATTGGTGAATTTATGCTGATATGAAAATGGACCAAACCTATAAAGGTGTGGAGAACTCGTGACTCCTTGTCCATTTTGGGTGATGCCCCCAAGGGGCTTTGTCTGCCCTAAATGTACCTTTGAAGGCCTTCCGAATAAATACCCACCTTTTATTCCCTTACTCCTGATTAGTCTCAGTTTTTGGGCTAGCCTTTTCAGGCAACAATTTCACAACCCCTGCCCTCCCAGGAGGTAGCTCACCCCACATTACAGAGTAATGGCTGACAAGAACCAATTATAAGTGTAAAAAAAAAAAAGCTTTTATAGATGGTTTTATGATATGCAGAATGAAAAACTTATGATCTTCATGTATTTTGCCAAATGACCTCTCTAAAAAAATTGGGGCTGGGAAGCTGTTGTTTGTGGCCAAGTTTTGTACCTCTGAAACTGTAGGCTTTATTATAAGTTTACTGAACACATAACTGCAGTGTCAGTAGTGAGAAACAAGATAATCAATGCATTTTGCATAAGATGTTATTAATGAAATATTACTCTGTCTTTTTTTGTTTAAAGCTGTGCTGTAAGAAGTCAGTTCTTGCCCTCCTGCCCCTTCTTTAGTGATTAGTGGGACAAATGCCTGGTGCTATGGTATAACAATTCCAACAACACATTTATGCCATCTGTTTTCTCATTGAAAGGCTTCATTATCTCCACCATGACTTGCTGAAGTTGTACATGCAGTAGATGCCAACATGTGATGTCTTTGGGGGAGAAAATGTTGTTGGCTTGAACCAGAACTTTGTCTCTGGTAAATTCCCCAGTAGCCACAGCAGAAGTGTTGTCAGAAGGAACAATCTGGGGGCTCATTTTTTTCCCTGTATCCATGCATTGAAACAAACCCTTGCTCCTAATGTTACCGGGGAAGAGAGGGAACAGATGCCATTCAGGACACATTTTGCTCCTGAACTATATGTGCAGGAAGACTGGAAACCAGATTAACTATTGCCCTGTGTCTTGTCATTGAGTGATAGTGATGCCTAACATGGAGATACTATTTCAGCAGACCGCAGGATTGGTGCCAGTCTTATGCTTGAGAGCTCAGTAATAGGCAGTGGTGCTCAGTAATATGCAATTATAATATTCACTGCTGTAAAATGCCTTTCTCTGAACTATTGGTTCATTTAAATGCTGATTATATTCAGTGGTGCACCAAAGTTAAGTCCAAGTCTGTTTTAGACAGTTTTCTATGAAATCACATTAGAAGAGCAATACTTAGTAGAGTAGTTCTGCATTACTTGTGCCTAAACTGTGGAGTATGAAATCAGCAACTGATCAAGTGTTTGGGGTAAAGTTTTACTTTATGATCAGTCTGACATGTGGAACAAGATAGGAATGTTAAGCCCAGTGTCAAGGAGATGGTTGAAGTCCTTGTCGTCAGTACAAATGTTAATCTCTGTTACATGATGGATTCCCTTGTCTTGGCACAGTGTCTGTGCTCCAGTATTTGGTGGAGCAAAAAACCAACCCATCAATGAACTACAGTCATTACAACATGGTAACTTAAACTACCATGTGGAGTTAAGCATGTGTTTGGTGACTGACTGACTGACATCAGTACTCCTGATCCACCAAGTTCCCATCTCTTCCTTTCCAGGAGGAAAGTGGATTTCACAGTCCTCACAGGCCAACCTCTCACTGGGAAAAACCTGACTCAAATTTCATGGTAACTGCCTGTAGCCTGCCCTGTTTGTCAGCTTATATAATCTTATAATATGTTCAGTAAAATTCAGCCTTTGAAATGTTCACAAACTTTTGTTTCATTTTAGCTGAGATAAAAATGGGAAGGTATTCTGAGATGACCTATTTCTAACTGCAACGCAGGATCATTTCAGCCATGTGTTCATCATCAGAGTTTGACCTCATTTTAACCTGACAGAGCTGCTTAATTGTGCAACTACTCTAATGAATAAATAAATTAAGAGAAACCCAGCCATCATGAAGCAAATCTACATAAATACCTTCTGATACAGGTTTCATACAAGAAGCAGTATTTCTCATAATTTTGCTTAAAACTTCTACCCCATGAGGATGGTCAGGCAGGGAACAGATTGCCCTAAGAGATCATGCCATGTCTACATCCTTTGAGGGCTGTGAGCCCCAAGGGGACAAAGTCCTAAGTAACCTGGTCTCACCTCACCGCCAGGTCTGGCTTGAGAAGATTGTGCTCCAGACTTTCTAAGTTCCCTTCCAACCTGAATTTTCCTGGAATCCTATGAAGTTCTTCAAAGTAAATTACAACTATGTCTAGTTAGGAAGAGATGCATGTAATATTAGTTCATGAACTAAAAAAATTATCTCTCCTATAACAGCTCAAAACTGCAACTTCAGTAAAACTGTATCGATTGCATTCAACATCAGCTTTGCAAAACAATATCTGAGGGCTGACTTTGAAAGTAATTTACACATCACAACTTTCCTCAGGTGTACTGGTTAGTTGGCAGGGCATAGTGATTTGTCCTGTAATAACTTCAGAAAGTCAGGTAAGGGAAGTTGCTATGAAACAGATTTTAACAGTAGCTGGATTTAACCTTTTAGTAAGGATTTTTAGGAGAGCATTTGGAGTGGAGGTGGGCTGCTGACTTTTCTGTTTAAAGCAGAGAAAGGGGGGAAAAAATCCCATAGAATTATAGAAGAGACCTATAGAATTATTGAAAGAGACCTACAGGGAACACTGACTCCAACTCCTGGCCCTGCACAAGACAGCCTTGGGAATCACACCAAGTGCCTGAGAGCATTGTCCAAACATTTCTCTAACTCTTGTCAGGCCTGATGCTGTGACCACTGCCGTGGGGAGCCTATTCCAGTGCTCAACCATCCTCTGGATAAAGAACCTTTTCCTAATACACAGCTTAAACTTCACCTGACACAGCTTGGAGTTTTCCCAGCCCTCCAGTCTGTCAGGATCTCTCTGCAGGACTTCTCTGCCTTCAAGGGAGACAACTTGGTGTAACCTAATTTACTGTAAGTCTGTCTGCTCTGTGAGCCATGTTCTTATCACCTGCAAACCCCATTTACCAAACAGCCACTTGGAACACATTTTGGAGCTAACAGACTCTGCCATTAAGAATTTTTTTCTAATTTTTCTAATATTTCCCTTAATTAAATTTTGTTTTGATATTTTCAATTCCACATTTATGAACCATTTGTTTTCATTCTAAGGAATGGTCCATTATGTGACCCCTGTTTTCAGGGGCATCTTGAGTCAAACTCCCCATGTTAATTTTTAATTTGTCCTTGCCAGATGGTCCCTCTTGTGCCTTTAAATCATTTTTGATCTTTCAGAAATTACCCCAAAGCTGAAAGCTTATACTCAAAGCAACTCCTTTAATATAAGCAAATGACAAAAGGCAACAAGGCATCTTTGAAATACACAGCAGCCACAGGTTGTTGATGATGGAAACACACAAAAACTTCTCTTTGCACAAAATCAAAGTTGCATAGGTGCATAAACCGCTTGTGGTTTATGTTTGGTGAATAAAATTGTAAATTAGTAACTAGTTTAGTTACTAAATTAGTAAAATTGTAACTTTAGTGAGATGAACATTTTGAAAGTAGTTTGTGATTGTGTTCTTTACCATTAGTGGTTTTGTGCAGGAGCAAACTGGCCTTTTGAAAAGCAATTAGCAAACCTAAATGCCCTTTGAGAGACAAGAGAAGAGCCACGGTGGCATGCTTTGAGATAGCAGCAAAAGTTCACTGCAAGTCTGCTAACAGCTTGTGTCATAGTGAAGAAACATAAGAAGATAATTTTTCATAACACAGATCTCAAAATGAGGCCAGCTTTACACACCGTGTCCCGCATATGCTGCTGGATGCTTTGCATGAATTAGATGTTAATGAAGTTGTTGCCATCCATTTTCACCTGCCATGGAAGTGAAGCCTTATTGCTTTCTGTAATGTTTCACAAAGCATTTATCCTCCTTCCTGCAGCCAGATCAGCACATATTTCTATTTCCCAATAATAGCCCTTTTGGGAAGCTGTGTGAATTCTTAAGGGGCTCTCATTTCAAACACATTTCAGTTAAGTGTATATCAGCAAAATATTTCTCAGAAGAAGTGCTAACAAGTTTGCAGCCTGAGGAACAGAGTCCTGGAACATTGTAGGTCTCTGCTTTCAGGTTTCTCTTCTAACAGGATAAGGTGTAGGACATGACCTAAGTGAAATTGCACAAATAACTGAGGAAACCCACTTGCCTGTCAGCAGAATTGGGTGATTAACATCCAGAGACCTTTCCATCATAAATATTTTAGAGCAATATTCCAACTTCACTGAGATAAAAACATTTGTATATGTCTGTATTTATATATTTACACCTATATATGAATATACATGTAAGTGCATACATATATATGCTCATTTCAAGATCTATAAAGTAAGAGCGGAAGAATTGTCAAAATTTTTTTTAAGATAGTGGTAGTGGGAGTACAGTACACTACTGTACAGTAGGAGAGGCAGGTCTGCTTTTCATTTCCTACAGCAGGCTTTTAACCAAGCATGCAGTGAAATCTGCACTGCTTTTTGTTTCGAGCTGCTTCTCTGTAGAACTCCTACTGGGTGACTTCAGCTCCTTCCTCCAAAGATTGTGCTGATGCACACAGTCAGAAATCTTTGAAGAGCCACAAAAAATTCCACTATGACTCAGTATATGATTGTTACATGCCTTGCCTTAGGATCAGAGCTGTGTTTGGACAGTAAATGGTGCCTGGCCGGAATTGTGGTGCACAGGGTATTGCACCCTGCCCAGTGTTATACTTGACATGGGAACACATTTCATACTCCTCCCCACCACTTGGGAAGATCCAGGGTGCCCTGCACATCCCATAGGGAGCTTCCCTGACCCACATGCAATGCTCTAGCTTGTTTATAGCACTTGAGGAACGGTGATAATTTGAGGAGCTTCACTGGAAACACAGGCATTTCTAGCTCTAGGAGAATGAAATTTAAAAGAAGGGGATGTGAGACACCTTCCTCTTCTCTCAACTCTATGACTCCCATCTTTTTCTGTGCCTCAGATTGGGTGTAATACAACAGGTATTGCTGAAGCTGTTAAACAGCTCTAGGACAGTGAGCACTACCAGGGAGCCCAGGCAGTAGTGTGATGGGAGCAGGAAGGACCAGTTCTTTGGATGTAGTAATTAATCTGAAATCATGGTCTATTATTTCCTTCACTGAAGTCTACTAGCTGTTATGATGGAAGGCAATTTCTATTTGTATGTCCATGGAAAATAAAATTAGTCATGTATTTGATTGGAGGCAAAACAAACAAAAAAGCATAGTGATGCTTTGTATAATGTGGAGTTAAAATTAGATCTGTTGACGACATTGAAATATGGGAAATGTTTTGCTTGAATTAAAGCAACAAAATAATAATTCATTAACAACAATAGACTAAAACTAAATGGGAATTTTGTGCCTACTTTCTCTTTTTTCTTGGTTCATAGCCTTGTACACCAAGGATTCAGCCAGTTTGTCTGTGTCACTCCTAACAAAGATGTCCTGAGCATGACTTAGTAATCTTTTAACTACCAAACATCCCCAAAGGGCATCCCATCTTTCAGTCCTGTGGTTTTTTTAGCCCTCCTTCTCCTCCTCATGGAACTTTTAGAACCCAGTAAAAGTTCAGTGTTTGCAGTTAGGATCCTCAAGGTATAAAGTTATAAAGTCTGCCCATCCATTATGAATTTCTCTCTTTTTCCAGCTCATTGGGCATTTCCTTAAGTGTTCTTTGTTTTCTTCTCTGTTTCTGCACCTTTAAAACAATTGTGGAGATGAGGAGGACCAGATTCAGCAGTGGTTCCTGGTGTCAGTCTGTGTATGGTCTTGGGAAAAACAGATGGGCATCTGAGTATCGGTTGCTTTCTGCAGCAACATAGGGTGCTTGAGAGGGCTGGAGACGACAAGTTAAACCTAAACTTAGTTTCATGGCATTGCTTTTCATGGAAGAAAAAACTGAGGCAGCCCTAAAAGCGTAGGGGAGCAGAGATTGAGACTATTCTTATTTTGTTGAGAAGTACTGCAGTACTTCTTTTCAGAAAAACATGTGGAAACAAGTGACTAAAAGTGAATATTTTGTGCTTCTATGGCATTCTTGATCTTCAGTGACATTAATTTTATGGTTGTTTATCTCTTTAGCTAAAAAGTATCCTGAAGGTATTGACAAATATTTTCAGAGAATGATAGAATAGTTTCAGTTGGAAGGGACTTGAAGGTTCATCTAGTCCAATCCCCCTGCAATGGGCAGCGGTATGCTCAACTAGATCAGGTTGCTCAGAGCCCCACCCAACCTGTCATTTAATGTTTTCAGGGATGGGGCATTCACCACTTCTCTGGGCAGCCTGTTCCAGTATTTCACCACCCTCATTGTAAAAAACTTCTTCCTTGTATCTAGTCTAAGTCTACCTTCTTTTAATGGTTTAATGGTTTAAAACCATTAGTCCTTGTCCTATTGCTGTAGGCTTTGCTAAAATGTTTGTTCTCTTCTTTCTTATGAGCCCGTTTTAATTACTGAAAGGTCACAACACGGTCTTCCTGGAGCCTTCTCTTCTCCAGGCTGAACAGCCCCAGCGCTGTCAGCCTTTCTTCATAGGAGAGGTGCTCCAGTCCTCTAATCATCTTCATGGCCCTCCTCTGGGCTCACTCCAACAGGTCCATGTCCTTCCTGTGCTGAGGATCCATCCCTTTTGTAACATGGCTCCCCAAACCTCTGGTACCCTGTTTCTGAAGAGCTTGGCAGGAGTAAGTCTGCTTGTCAGAAAGCAGAGCAGTCCCTGCTTCCTGTAATCTCTGCCTGCAGACGGCTGCCCCTGTGGGTCTTTGCCTGGGTGATGTATTTTACCCAGT
Organism: Climacteris rufus; assembly: GCA_013398175.1. NCBI lineage: Eukaryota > Metazoa > Chordata > Aves > Passeriformes > Climacteridae > Climacteris > Climacteris rufus. Next base: position 678,539 of record VZRZ01006846.1, on the reverse strand, counting down.
GGAGAGCCTCCTGATACTGATTGCTATTGCAAATTACTCCCTCTTCACTGACAAGCTGTTGACCACAAGGTTGTCTTGGGGGGTTAGGACTAGCTTTGGCAGATGGTACTGGGTTTTTTTTTAATCTTCCACATTTAGGAAAGAAGGAAAATAAGCAGCAAAGATTGCTTGTATTACCATTGACATTACATGTTTCTTTTGCTAGAATATTTTCCTGATTTTTTTCAAGGTGTTGGCTTTCAGAGGTCTTTTGTTGCACAGGTGTTATCTAATTTTATTCTTGAGTAGATTTATATAATTACAGTGTCTGGTGAGATGCAGCTGCTAAGGCTCAGAATAAGGTGAATACGATGTGAGTAGCAGGAAATCACCACCTTACTATGGTAGGGATAAAAGAGAAGGAGCATCAGTTATCATTGGGTTGAATATGCAATGTATGATCATGGTAAAATTTTGCTGTAGGACTTGAAATTTTGATCCTTCTTGAAGAGGATAACTAAGAAATAGTTATGTGAGACAAAAACCACAAAGCCTACTTTGATGGTCATTATACAGTGATGATGCTGAGTTTTCCATTCCCCTCCCTGCTTTTCCGTCAGTGTGCAGCTAATGGGGTTTTGCTTACACCTGGTCACTTGTATTTTCAAAATACATCTGTAAGCTTGGCATTTTTGGACTCTTACCGGTCTGTTTAACTGGGTTGGAACTGGTCAGCTGATTGAAGAGTAAGAGGTCAGGAATACACACACAGGCCAGTGAATAGACCATACTGCCACACAAGCATTGCTTCTTCAGGAACAATTGAGTCTGAAAATAACTCCCTCGGGGAGAGATTTTATTTGCATAACTATTCAGATGACATACCTCTGTGGTAATTGTAACTCATTTGATAGGATCTGAAAAAAGCCAGTATCTTGTTCTGATTCACTAGTAGCACAGCCAGTCAGGGAATCTCCTTTTAGAATGGGAGACTTCTAATGGTGAAACTGACAAAAAACTGAAGCTGAAATAAAACCTGGTGTTAGGGGCGAAAAAAAAGCAATTTTGAGTCATGCAAGACTGAGGAGTTTAATGGGGAAATAAATTCACAGTTTATAATACCACCAAATGGATACCAGCTTTCCCGAAGCTGTCATTCCTTTTTTACTTGACTGTGACCACTTCAAGGGGTGGCAGAGATGTCAGCATGTTTAGACCACTCCATATTTCACCACCCTGCAGAAGCTGGCAGTCAGAGTACCAAACATGGAGATAGATTCAGAATTGTATCACTGTTCTTGAACTTTAAAGTGCTACTAAAAATAGCTTGCATCCACAAAAAGTTTGATGTCTTGCATCTGGCATTTGTGACCAACCCCTTTGGGAACACGGCCTAGCAGCTGAAACCAGAGGACTGGCACTGAGTGAGAACCTCTCTCAATCATGCAGGTAGTAAATGCACCTTTTTCTTTCCTGCAGGTTTCTTATCTTTGGGTCTTATACATGTATGTATTCTTTTCTGTTCTTAAGGATCACCAAGAAGGCCCATCAGCAAGTCCTGTCAGCACTTTGCTGTAGAGATGGGAGATGGAAAAGAAAGGGCGTTGTTAACACTGGAAAGCTTCCTGGTGCCATGCAAGGCAGGATACCAGATTTGCACTGTTTTGTAGTGTGCAATCCTGTTCCAAGACTGAAATCAAACTTGTTTATTCAATAAACTCACATCCACATAGGTATGATTGTAAAGACTTATTTCATGCAAAGTACTGAATAGGCTTTTATTGCTTCTAAGTGGACCTACATGCTATGTTCATCACAGCAAACCACCATATTAAATTACTCTATTCACACCCTTGAGACACATTGGTATGTAGGAGGTAATGACTTTTCACCTCTAGAGTGTGGACCTCTAAACAATTTTCGTAATAGCATTTTAGCAATCCATTAAGAGTCTCCAATCTTTTTAGCAATAAAATCCATCACTTGCTCAGCATGTGTCCTTTAATGCAGCAGTCTTGCTTAAAATCTCTGCTTATCCAATTTTTTTTTCTCATGGATCACAGCCAGCGTCAAAAAGTATAATGTCCACTTTTCAAGTAAATAGAAAAATCCATCTGCCCCTGTTTCCTTTTGCATCTGGACTTTTTAGTTTCCTGGTAGCACACATAGAAATGTTTCAGTTCACCTTCAGGTTTAAATACCAATGTAAATTCACATGTTTGCTAGTGTTACTCCGTGAAGTCTGTCATAGTGTTTATTGTATCCAGCTACCTAGCAGTTAGCAAGCAGAAAAGGTTCTCCTCTTAATGGTACCAACAGTTGCCGAAGAGCTCATCACCCCTTTACAAAGAATCAAGGGGCTGTATTTCACCTTATATATGATGCTCCACAATGTGAACCATTAACCATTAACATGCGTGATGTTGCTCGATATGCTAGTTCTTAATTCTGAGTTGGAAATAAAAATGGAAGTAATGCAGTTTCACATTTATCTGAGGGGTTCTTTTCCTGAGTGAAGGGGGAGAAGCGAGCTCCCTCCCAGCAACAAGGGCTTGGAGGTGAGCAGTCATTAGTGATCCATGCCAGTACTTGTTTTACAAGCAGTTGGAAGATGGGGTGGCTCAGATCAAAGTTCTGTTCATAACACATAAATCCCATGCTTATTTCAGCGTTTAGACAAAACACAAGTTAAATGATGGGGAGCAGACAAGGGATAGTGAGGCTTCAAAAGTAAGATCATGGATTCCTCCTGATGTCTTTAAATTTATCTGTATAATTGGGTACATTTATATGCATTTACTTGCTATGTTCTAGTGGAGAAATAGTGGTGAGGTATTGTCATCCAGCAACATGGTCCCCTATTACCGTTTTTACTGTTTGCAGTTTGTGTATGTCTCCATTCCTTTTATGTGGGAAAGGCTGCCATGGAAAAGCCAAGAGGTGTTTCTCACAGCTTTATATCATTTGTTCACTGCTTTTCATCACCCCAGGCATATGCCTTCACTGTGTCCCAGGGAAACACTGTGATAGCTTGTCCCCTATAGCCTGAGTCAGAAAATTACCCATTATCTCAGGTGGTCACATGCTAACAGGGGCTGCTAAAATGCAGGGAGCAACCCAGCTGACAGTAAGTGTTGCACGACTATAATGAGCAAAGATCACAAACTTGTATGAATGGTTTTGTTAAAGAGGGGATGGAAATACTGGCTTGGAACCTATTTTATCCAAGAGACAGCCCAATTCGGTAACAGCAAAGCAAAATGAAAGAACAGGGGGAAAAGCCCTAGATTATAAAAGTTCTCAGTCTGGGCCTAGGGTAGGTCTTAGAGCCTGTCTTAATCGATATCTTGCAAAAGTGCCTTCAGATCTGCTCCTTCCATGTATTAAAACAAACAATAAAAATGACACAGCATGATTTTGTCTTTTTGTCGCCCCCTCAATATTCTCTTATAAACGTCTTCATCCATAACATAATGTTTGTACCTGTCAGATTCTCATATTCAGTCTGGGATCTGGAAATGAAACTGAGGTGTTTGGTTTTTGTTGTGTGGGGTTTTTTGGGTTTTTTCTTTTTTCTTTTTCTTGTATGTGTGTTCATTATTGTCACTAATAAAATTACCTCCATAATATTTTGTGCCATAGTTACAAAAGATACAGTAATCCCACTTTCATAGCCACTGGCCGTCAGCATTTCTTGTGTGCAGATTTAGGAGCTTTCACTTATTTCAGGTACCATACATTTCATCATATGCTTTGTTTTGAATACTGTGAAGCCATCCCCTGACCAAGCGTTCTGATACCTTATTTGTGTAAGAGTGTTGGGTTCTTCAGTGAAACAATTTGTGGCTCAGACCACTGGAAATGGGGCTGGGATTGGAGAACCACTTGGATGGCATTTGTTCCCTTTGCTAATTGAAAGGGAAATGACAAACTCTAGTGCTTCAGTGTTCATTACTGTCATCTGCCAACAGAGTGGCTGTTTATCTGTGTATTCTGAGCTCTCTCTCATTCTCTTTTTAAAAATTATATTGCTTTTGTTCTCGCATTCTCCATTTGGCTAGAATAAAAACTACTCAGCAGTATGTCAGACCATGCCAGGTCTTTCCCAGATCACTTTTATGGTGATAAGTTGATGTGAAAAGAAGTACTGGTCTGCTGTGGGAGCATTTATTAATGTATGCCCTAAGCCACTCTAATCAGACTATGCTATGACTTTCTGTTCTGTACATAGTGCTGCAGGACATGAAAAGCAAAGTTTCTATATAGTCACGCAATGGTTCAGAACTGCAGAAGCTAAAAATTAGGCAAACCCACTAAGCCATTTTAACAAGTCCCCTCAAGCCCATCTGTTTTGTTCCCTGCAGTTTTGTTTGCCTCTGTTTTATGTAGTCTCATCCTGAATGCATCACATCTGGAATTCTGCTGCTCCCCTTGGGAGCAGCCCAGGGCATCTTGCCATTGGAGCACTTTGGTTGATACCTTCTGAGAGCTGTGCAGAGACTCCTTAGCTACTGTGCTTCTTCTCTGGGGTGAGCACTGCCCACTCGTTTCCAGGTGTAATTGCAGAACTTTCTGATGTACCAGATTAGACTTTTTATTTGAAATACACTTGGGAGGAATTGGTTCAAAATACAGATGTTATACATTCAGTGTGCTTTATTTTTTTTAAGGTGTTGTTCCAGTATACTGTAATTGGCATCTCTAAAATTTCATTATAAAATTAGTGTTCGGTTGCACTTGCCATTATCACTCAAACCAACCATAATTCCATCCTTTCTGTCAGTATGGGTAAAGAATGGGAGACTCCAAAGAACCTCTGCCAAGGTAGCTCTTGGTACAGGTATGACTACAGGCACATGCTTAAAAACAGATACTGGAAAGCTTCTTGTAATGTCAAAGGAGTGGAAACCAAGGGAGAACAGTTTTCTTCTCTCTTCATACTCCTTTATTCTTTTGTGGAAATAATTAGCACTGAGCTGTAAACCAGCTGGTTTTCCCTTTTGAGATTTTGGTGGAAGAGGAGTGTTTTGTAACGATAAGGCAGAACTATTTTCCTTATTTTGTAATTGGCAGAAGTATTGTGCATGTAAGTGACTTGTCAGTGGGACAACTGAGAAAAGGACCCACTACATTTAGTTATCATTAGTAGTAATAAGAGGAATAAAAGTTATATTATCTTTAAAAGATCTTAATAAACACCGTGGCTTTACTGTACTGAGAACTTCACACAAATCCATGAGTTGGAGACTTGATTGATACAAAGGGGCAAGCATCTGAAGGGAAGGGAGATGTGTGTAAAACACATAAGCAAAGAAATGTGGTAAGGAAGCAGTACAACTCCTTTATGGGGTACGAGATAGAGGTGAGGACTGTGGGAGTAGGAAAAAGGGGAAAATCAGAATAGTGTGTCAGAGGCTTCAAATTTGACCTTGAGTACCTGCTGAGGACAGCAGTAGTGGACTAGGAGCCTGTTGTGCTGAGCACAGCACAAACACAGAGCAAAAGCTAGTCCTTGACTAAAGTGGCAGTGCAAGGAAATGTGCAAGGCCTTTGATGCTGTTCTCCTCCAGTTAGTCTCTGCAGGAGCATCTCCCTGTTTATACTTTCTTGTTACCACTCCACTGCTTCCCTTTGCTTCCTTTTCCCAGAATGTAAGAAATTTAGGACAGGGAAGGTCTCCAAGACATACCAAACTCCAAAATTAAATCAGCTCAGGAAATTTTGACAGAAGCTTGTCTGAATTGTTCTTTAAAACCTCCAGAATGGATGCTATTCCCAGATCCCCTTCAGCTTTCAGTGGTTTAGAGATTCTAATCCACACAGTCGGTGTTTTTCTTGCTACTCCTCTCCTCCTCCTTGGGAGCCAATGGGTCATCTTTATGCTCCTAGTTTGTGACTAACTCTAAATGTCACTCATATGCAATATAGTTGGGGTGTCAGAAATGCCCAAGCTCGTTACCACACTTGACCAGGACATTACTAGGCAATTCATATTTCACTAATAGACTGCATTGTCTTTACTTGAATAAATGAAGAAACAAAGACCCTTTTTACTCAAGAGGTCAAAAAAACAAAATTAAAGTGTCCTCCCCGAAGTTGTAGCCGTGAGCTACAATTTTTTTAATTTTAGGCTGAAAGTCACAAGAGCATTTGATCAGAAATATGCTAATTTATTCCCAGGCTCATACGGAGGCAGGCATTTTGTAACCTACATCTCCATGAAGCATTTTGCTTTCTGCAGCAGTGAAGTGCTCTGCTACTGTTTGGTAATGCTACTTTAATTAGGCAATTCAATAGCCTTGATTCACTGAAAAGCAGAATAGCTCATTCAGCTTCCCCCACCTGTAGCAGAGATTCAGCACCTTAGTCCTAATGAGGAAGCCTATGGTCTTAGGGTAGTGAAAAACTGGAAATTTATCAATTAGGGATTTCCTCTTCTGTGTGGCAAATTACATAACAAGCCCATCTGCCTTACATCAAACAAATGTTTCCTACTGAAAGAAATAATTTTTAGCATGTGGGCATGCATTGTCTGTGATTTTGTGAATTATTTCAGCCCAACTGCTCATGGCACCAGAGGTCAAAGTACAGTGATACCCATTCTCTCAGTCCATGTGCCCTACCAGCTCCAGGCCTTGAGGACATGTAATCTGCAACCACACAAGTACTTATTTATCATCTCTCCTGGCTCTCAAAATTACCACCAGGATAAAACCTAATTGTCTGTCTCATAGAGCTAGTCTAGTTTGCTGGACAAACTATCATTATCAAGGGTTATAAAAGAGTCCTGCTCAAAATAGCTGATGATTTGAATTCAGTCCATTGAACTCAGATAAACTGGTCTCAGGACTTCATGGTTTTCTCTCAGGAGTTTAAGATGTCTCAGCTGCAGCACACAGTCTTATGGATTTCAAATGCCATAGAAAGGTAAATATCCTCTCATCATTATCTAACAACTATATTGATATTGAA
>VZRZ01006846.1:626632-671549 GCA_013398175.1 Climacteris rufus | reverse complement strand
TCTAACAACTATATTAGTATTGAAATTTGTTTAAAAGGCTAGTAAAAAAAAAAAAAAACACTTCAGGAAGTGTGATTGATAAGACTCACAAAATCCACAGAACAGTTTGGGATGAAAGGGACCTTAAGGATCATCAAGTTCCAACCCCCCTGCCTTTGGCAGGGATACCTTTCACTAGACCAGGCTGCTCAGAGCCCCGTCCAACCTGGCCTTGAACACTTGCAGGAATGGGGCATCCACAACTTCCCCAGCAACATGTTCTGTTGCCTTAGNTGGACCAAGTCTATAAAAGTGTGGAGAACTCGTGACTCGTCCATTTTGGGTGATGCCCCAAGGAGGGGGTTTTGTCTGCCCTAAATGTACCTTTGAAGGCCCTTCAAATAAATACCCACCTTTTATTCCCTTCCTCCTGCCTGGCCTCAGTTTTTGGGCTAGCCTTTTAGGCATCAGTTCCAGTGCCTCACCAACCTCATAGTAAAGAATTTCTCCTCAATATCTGATCTAAACCTTCCCGATTTCAGTTTTAAATCACTACCCCTCACCCTCTTGCTATACTGCCTGACAGAGTCCTTCCCTATCTTTCCTATAGGCCCCCTTTGGGTACTTGAAGGCTGTTACAAGGTCTCTTCAGAGCCTTCTCTTGTCCAGCTCTCTCTGCCTGTCTTCATAGGGGGAGGTGCTTCGGTCCTCTGATCATCTTCACAGCCCTCCTTTGGACTCACTCCAACAGGTCTAGGTTCTTACGCTGGGCCTCGGTGCTGAACACAGCACTGCGGGTGAACACAGAACCTTCCTTGCCCTCTGGCCATTCTGCTTTTGGTGCAGCCCAGCTGCTTGCAGTTGGCTTTCAGGGCTGTGAATGCAATTTGCCAGGTTATGTCCAACTTCATACCCACCAACACCCCCAAGTCTTTTTTCCTCAAGGCTGCTCTCAATCCATTTTCCAATCAGTCTGTATTAGTGCTTGGGATGGTCCTGACCCAGGTGCAGGACCTTGCTCTTGGTCTTATTGGACTTTATGAAGTTCACACAGACTCACCTTTCAAGCCTGTCAAGGTCCCTCTGGATGACATCCCTTCCCTCCAGCATGTTGACTTCACCACAGAGCTGGATGTTGTCATCCTGATGACTTGCTGAGGGTGCACGGAATCCCACTGTCCACATCACCAACAAAGATGTTAAGCAGTGTTGATCCCAATACCAGTCCCTGAGGGATGNTTGCAGTTGGCTTTCAGGGCTGTGAATGCAATTTGCCAGGTTATGTCCAACTTCATACCCACCAACACCCCCAAGTCTTTTTTCCTCAAGGCTGCTCTCAATCCATTTTCCAATCAGTCTGTATTAGTGCTTGGGATGGTCCTGACCCAGGTGCAGGACCTTGCTCTTGGTCTTATTGGACTTTATGAAGTTCACACAGACTCACCTTTCAAGCCTGTCAAGGTCCCTCTGGATGACATCCCTTCCCTCCAGCATGTTGACTTCACCACAGAGCTGGATGTTGTCATCCTGATGACTTGCTGAGGGTGCACGGAATCCCACTGTCCACATCACCAACAAAGATGTTAAGCAGTGTTGATCCCAATACCAGTCCCTGAGGGATGCCACTCATCACTGGTCTCCACTTGGACATTGTGTCGTTGACCACAACTCTTTGAGTGCAAAGATCCAGCCAATTCCTTATCCACCAAATGGTCCATCTGGAAAATCCGTGTCTCCCCAGTTTAGAGACAAACATGTCAAATGCTTTGTCCAAATCCAGGTAGATGATGCCAATCACTCTTCCCTCATTCACCACTGTTGCCCTGACTTTTGCAATTCTGGATGTTATAATTCTTTTGTAGCTAGTTTCTCACATTCTTCTATATAAACATAGCCATGTTATTGTAACGGTATCTTATCGTTTACATTCCTTTCTCCTGGGCACAGAAGTTTGATGGGCATTTCCTTTGACCACTGTGATTGAGGGAGGACAAACTCATTCCTCCAATGGAGAGTGATTTCTAAATGCATATATAATAAACAAGGCAGGTCTCTCTCCCCTCTTTTCCTCCTTGCTGCTGACAGGTGTCCCTTGTCTCCTTCTTCCTTCGTGTCGTTACTGCAACACACCACCACTGTAACCTATCATAGGAAGCCATCAAATTTGTCAAATATTGTTTGCCCTTAGTGAAGTCCTGTTGTCTGTCACCAAACACCTCCTTATTTTCCATGGTTTCATTTTTTTCTTAGAGAAAGACATGCTACTTGTAAGTATTAGCATTTTTTAAAAATGTAATCCCATAAAAAAGCAGTGGGATTTGAATGAAAGTAACTCTATTAAATAAGTCTTCTGCAAATTTTCATTCTAAAGCAGAGTGATCTGTTTATAGAAGTATCACTTTATAAACTGCACATACTGTGCTGTCTGAAGTACAACAATCTTGCACAATCCATAGAATAAGAAATATTTGAATTATCTTAAAACATGAGGTGCTGAGTGCCTGTAAGTCTTGCTTAGTCAATGATGAGGATTTTCCCTGCTCATCAGAGGACATCATTGGTACATTGTTTTTTGAGACATTTAGCCATGGGACTGTGACTCATGAGAAATGTCTGTATTACTGTTGTGCCTTTTTGGTGAACAGATTATGGGTTCCAGAGCTGTTGATCCATCTCGTATAATTAGTACTAAATATTTTTATTTGCATGTGAAAATTGGCTGGTTTACAGTTGACATTTCTAAAATGTGTAGTCTTCACCTTGATACTGAAGAGTGCAATCCAGGCTGAGAAGATAGAGTATGGCATTCTGTCGTCTAGCAATGACTAGTTAGTTGCTTAATTTGGGAGGGAGATCTTATGTTTTCCTCATACACTTCCTTAAAAAAAAAAAAAAAAAAAAAATTTTCCATTTTTTAACCCTTTTTGGCCCCCTTTCCCTTNTCATACCCTTCCTTAAAAAAAAAAAAAAAAAAAAAATTGTCCATTTCTGATCCCTGTCTGGCTCACTTGCTCTGAGCAGGTTGTGATCAATCACTGCTGTGGTTCTGGTTCTTGAATGCTTGTAAGCCCATGTCTGTTTCTTTTATGGAGCCCTTCATAAGCTTGACTGAATTGGCCTTTAGGAATATAATTCATGGAGGATGCTGTCTTTATTTAATTTCCAGCTACTTGCAGGGTGTCTGCTGTACAGCACAGAGTATAATTTAGGCTTAACTTACATTTAGCTAAAAATATGGGAAACAGGGTGATCTTGCAGGTATGGAGGCATAGTGGAACAAAAAGAGAAAAAGTGCTTTTTAGGGAAAGATACACTGAGATGAAATTAAGGAGAATTAGAAATGAAAAATGCTTCTGTTTGTATGGTCCTATTACAAGGGGGATAGCATAAGGAGAGCATAGGCTTTGCCATACTTCATCTAGGAAGTCTTCCAATTTGCCAGTTAAGATTGTCTTCCTATTTCCCATTTCCCTAGTCACTGATGTACCTTGGTAGGAAGCTCTTTGCCCATGGGCATAGACTGCGCAGGGAAATGAACCACATCCCTGGTGCTGAAGTTTGGCTAAGTGCATAAGCTGAACTTCAAGGAAAGGCTTTTTTTGCTATTTCCACACTGTTTAGTGTAGTTGTTGTCACTCTCTCTCATGTTAGTTATGCTGAGAGGCTTGAGCAGTGTGAAAACACTTCTCTTTGCCCTTTTTCAAAGATAAAGAATCCTCTAAGACAGACAGAATGGCACAGCACAAAACCCATTTCTCAGCATGCCTCCCACTACATGCCCTGGAAGCAGGTGTCAGCTGTCCTGCTCTGCATACCTGGAGCTAGTAAAGTATTGGGTAGCATTAATCTGAACAGAGAATGTCAGTTGCTCAGTAAATCACATTCCTTGTCTTATCCAAACAATATATAGTCTTATGTGACATAGCATTTCATTCTCTCTTCCCTGCCAAAGAATGCTACCCTCAAGAAAACTTAACATGATGAACTGTAATTTTGTTTTAGAATCTGAACTGCTTAATGAATTTGTTTTTCTCTGAGGGATGCCTCTTAGCTGTCATGAAGTTGCTTACTGAGGTGGAGTTATATTTTCCTTCTGCATAAATGCAGTTTCCACTGTGTGGTGGGTCATGTAGATTAAGAAACATTCCCAGCAAGCTGAAAAACCACTCAGAACATTTATTTCCTGCTGTTGCTATAAGGGCTGACAGAGCTGCCAACCAGGCTTACCTGCGAGCATCCTAATGAGGGCAATGAAAACAGCATTTCCATGTGCGTCACGCAGCACAACACAGTGACAGAGGCACTCACACCTCATCCAGAAAAAGAACAACTGCTTTTGTATTTATGAGAAGAATCTGGAAGAAAAGATATCTGTTCACGATGTTTGCCATCATTTGGTTGCAGTCAATATGTGTGTGTTTATTTGGCTTGGGTGTGCTGCTCTGAATAAGACTGATTGTCTCATTAAGGGAAACAAGGCAGCAAGAGTATTTTTTAATCATTTGCTATTTAAGTGGTGTCACCATTAGCAGGTAGCTGGTAGTGGTGAAATAAAAGGACTTGAGTATGAAAGCACAGTGGAGAAGCAGGGAATAAATAAATTCTCAGTGATTACAGGTATAGGCCAACATTCCTTGTTCTTTAATCTTTCCTGTGACACTGATAAATATTTAAATACATTTTGTACCTGTATAAGGACCACTGGCGTTGATTTTTTATCACTTGCAAGCAATATTGTACAGGGATTCATGCCTTCACAGAAATCTGACATCTGTCCAAGAAAGAGGCATGGGACAGAGGTGTGGGAGTGAAAAGTCCGTCTTCATGGATTCCATATCATGGTGTAGCATTTCTAGTAGAGCAAGGAAGTCCTTTTTAAGGAAACCAGGTTCAGTAAGCTGTAAGGGCCTTCCTGAAAGGCTTCTAGAGCATGCATTCTCTTTCTAGTTATTAAACTCTGAATATTCAGTTTCTTTTTAGACAGAAAATGCATTCTCCTTCCAGTTATTAAACTCTGAATATTCAATTTCTTTTTAGATAGAAAATGCATTTTAATTATATTAATTTAAAAAAACCACTTGATGTTGTTAGAACTGCATCTCTTGGCCTGTAGTGGAAGCATAAATTCCCTTCCTCTGTTGACTTAAAATTAACAAGGGCAGGAAACTAATAAAGCACTTTGATTTCCTCAGCTGCAGTGCCCATTGCTGGCTTCAGCATTCATCTGTTCCTCTCCCAGCTCAGGAGTCAAGGTTGGTGATAGAATAAGGTTATCTTTGAGGCTAGACCCTTAGCAGGACTGGTTCTGCTGTTCCACCAGTAGAAATAAACAGCATTTCCACTGATACTGCTTACACACCTTGGTATAAAACATCTGTAACAGAGATCAAGTTCAGTGTTGTTGGCAAATCAGCAGATAAGAGTTTTCACATTTTGCTTCCCTTAAAGAAACAGTAATTAAAGCTTTCCAATTGCATAAATATTTTATTCTTTTGTTATTGTTCCATTGCATTTTGTGAAAGAAGGCAGCTGGAAAGCAAAATAATAATGAGGAAAGAGGTCTCTCTTCCCTTTTGCATGCCTCCTTGCCCACCCATTCCCCAAAAGAAAAGGTTGCTTAATATACAAGTCACTCAGCAACAGAGAGGATCCCCTGCCATCTTTCTGTGCACCTGTACTCATGCACTTTGCACTTGCACAGAATATGGAGGTTTGTAGAAACCCAAAATTAAAGCTATAGAAAAGCTTTTATTAGTAGAATATGAAGTTGAAGCATCTGGGATAAATAACACTAGAGCTATGGCTCAAGGACACCTGGAAGATTGTGCCTATGAAACAATCTAGATTTTTGAAGCCTGTAAGATGCCAAAGCAATGCTATTCCTTTCTAACAAATCCTGTCTTGCCTCAGTGTTGGTTTTGACTGAGGCACCGTGTGGTCCCGCTCAGCCAGAAGATGATATAGTGTAATTCTGTTATATTAGATAGAAATACATTACTTGCTTTTGAAGAGCATGGCCTGAACAATACATGGCAGTTCTGTTATGCAAAGGGATTGAAGCAATGTCAAACTGTAAAGGCTACAACCTGAAGTTGTAAATTCCATGTGGGGAAGAGGTTGGGCTGTCTGACTACATCTGCAGCATTCAAAGGATTTTCTGTCCTTTTCAAATACCAATAGTAGTCAGAGAGCAGGGGAATCCTGCAGTGATGCTTTAACCTCCTGTCTCTTTTCTATTGTTTCAGGCTTAATGAGACATTTTAAATTAGTCACTAACAAACAAAGAAAGAGATACCATCATGAGTCTAACAGACGCACAAATCAGATTGTGTGTAACCCTGATAATAAGGAAACAATAATTAACATCTGTTATAAATAAGAATCATTTGGTTGCAGGAGAGTGCAGGAAATTACAAGCTTGAAGACAGCTCTGAGCTGTGTCAAATTTTGTGGGCTTGGTGGGTGAGTGATTTTTGTCCCATGTTCTCATGATGTGAGAAAGAATGAGGGAAAGGTCCACTGGGAGTGGGAAAGTCTGACACCTACAATGCTCAGTCCCATGTTAATGATGACTTTTAGATGTGCATGAATAAAAATACCATTGTCATATACCCCCAATTCACAGAAGCCTTCTGTGCCTGTTTTAGTAGTTAGCTCATAGATTCAGTCTGTTTATGCCACAAGCATGCAGCTGGCTCCCACAGTTGGAGCAGGAATTGCTGCAGTGTCCACGTGTATGGCTGGCTGTGTGGGGACACAGGTATGTATGCATGCAGATAAATGAGAGGGTGCAAAGGAAAGAGATGCTTCTAGCAGTGCTCTCAGTCTTTTTGGGTGCTGGAGAGATCCACCAGCTTCCCTGGAGAAACACAGCAAGGATCAGCTTTTGTGAGTGCCTCCCAGCCATCGAGGGTCAGAAGAGAGGATGAGGCCATGTGTGCTGCTTTGGGCTGCAGAAGCTTTTAGCTTCAGTGTGGGATTGCTGTTCCTCTGGACATGAAGGCTGAGGACTTTCATTGCAGCTTTTTGCACAATTACAGTTTGTCTAATAACTGTGTATGGTGTCTGTAACAGCAAATCTTTTCTGCTTCGGTGTCTTTGCCATTCACTAAATATAAATTTCCTTTCCTTTAAACAAAAGATTGGCCTCTGTAAACCTAACACAATTATTTGTGCAATGAGTTTATTTAAATTCCTCCCATGTTTTATCAAGTTGCTTCTTTACACTGTAGTTCAGGTTTTATATTTTAATATATCAAGTGAGAAACTAAATATGAGGGAAAAAGTCATCTAGCTTGTTATCTGTGAAGGTGTTGGGAGACCAGATGCCACATTTAAAGAACAATGTTTTAATACATTTTTGCTAAACTTGTGTTACTGCTACATAATCACCAATTCTAGAGCTATAGAAAAGCAAGAGTCCTAAATAAGAAGCATGCAGAGAAGCAAAATCTGTTGTGCCTCACATTTTGTCAGTTCACAGAAGCGATGTGGCTTTGTTGGTTCCCTTGCTTCTAGGGAGGAACTCAATGTTGATTCCCTCCCTCTTCCAGGCATAGTTCTGGTCTTTGATTGAGATTGTAACAATAGCCAACAAATAACCTTTAGACACTAATATTTTGGTTTATAGTCTGAATTATTGTAATAAGTAACAGGTAATATTTATGAAAGGAAAATTCCACTGAGTATGTTCTGTGATTTAGGTTCATGTCCATGTATATTATGTGATATAAAATTTACCTTTCTCCTTGAGTCTTCCAAATCCAGAAGCCACTCATGACCACAAAATAGGTTTAACACAAGAGAATCACAGCAGTTTAGTACCTTATTTTCTGAACATTTTCTTGTACATTCTTACGATTAACGTGTATTTTTCCCCAGCTTTAAAGGGGAAATGGGTGTAGTGAGGTCTGGTTTTTGTGAGCTGCCAGCCCTAGAAACTATTGATACATGACTGTTGGCCAGAAGATTTGCTTTTTGCTAGAAAATGTTGTGTTAATTACTGTGTTGGAAATATGTGATTGGTGTAGATAGGATTTACTGTTTTCAAGATGGCATGGGATGTTTGTTGCTTTTTCTAGTGTCTATAGTGGATGGACTGCAAGAGGGGGATTGATACATGCGGGGCACAGCCCTCTGACAGCAGAGGTTTGGACACTGAAGTTTTTTGAAAAATTCTATTTAGATATCCTCAAATTGCATATCAGCCTGTAATGTTCTTGCTTACTTGAAGAGACTCCTGCTTGAAGAAGATACCCAACCTGCAGGGAAATGGAGAGAAAGTGCAGTGAGGTCAGCAAATACTTAAAGCAAGAAATTTTTGCAAAACTTGGTTTAATTTAAAACTAAGATCAGTTTTCTGAAAACAAATGATACCAGCTGCAGGGTGGGGGCATTCCTGCTGTTCTACAATAAATTGTAGAGTACATTTGACTGTGTTGAATCCCTTAAGAATACTCACCAGTGCGTCCATTTTGAAACCAGGATCTAACTGCCTCCGTTTGGAAAAGGACATAATCCAAGTAACTGCAAGTCAGCTTCTCGGGAGACATTGCTGACTTTGTAAGCTGGAGCAGGGCTCTTTAACCTGAACTCTCTTTCTCAGTCTCTGTCCCACTAGAGTCTGGCTAATGCCAGAGCAGCTCAGGCTCTGGAAGTGCTGGAGGGCACTGCAGCCCCATGGCTCTTTCTGGCTGCTTGCAAATGTCTCATGCGTTGTAGTCTGCTGTCTCCTGAACTCTTCCTAAGCTGTGAACCTCAGCTGAACACCCACAGTCCCTGGTAGCACTGCTACTACAGGAAGACAAAGGTGGCCGTGCCAGATGCATTCTGCTTTCAGTGGTAGTTGGCTAGTGTCTGACTTGCAGCTCCTTTCCAACTTCTTACTGTCTAAGCAACAGAACTACAGCAGTGTTATGGGAGGAAGCACTTCATTTGAGAGTATTTCTCCCGCCTTCCCATGAGAAGCTGCCATAACAGAAATAACAAGCCCGTGGTGGCCAACTTGTGTTCAGCAGCTTGTCATGTTCACCATCATTTTCAGAAGGCAGTAGGGACTAAACACTTCAAACCCCAAACGCTATCCTTTATGCTGTTTCTTCTTGCTCAGAAGAGTCTTCTAAAATACAGAGTCTAAGGATTTCAGGGGTCCACTGACTAAAAATAAAGCTCTTGTAGCAGGCGGTGCCATCTGCGTGCAACCTGCTCTTGTGATGAGTGGCGAGCACATCCCCTTGGCCAGGGGAGGAAGTGCTCGGGTGCTGGCTCCAGCCAGGGCCCAGTCACAGGTGGTTGGTGTGGGAACATCCGTGCTCCCACAAGACACTTGAACTATTCCCGGTATTTCTGCCTGTGCACAGTCAGGTTTTATCTATGTACATATATCTGGATAAATTATGTACAAGCATGCCAGTTAAGTTCAAATAGCTGCTGTGCCTGGTGGGCCATTTACTGACCACCTAAAAGCACAATGTGTGGAGCTGCCATGGCACAGCTGCCTCTGATCTGAATGCCACTTAATTGATGCAGAGTGGGTCAGGAAGGGGCTTCAGCTCAATCAGGTGATTTGAAAGGTAAGCTTTTTCAGCATGAAACAGATTTTCTGCTTGCTGAAGGAAAGTAAATTCATTAGTATTGCTCTTCTCAAAGCTTCTAGAAATACGTACAATATCCAAGTGCTGAGGTCTGAAGTTTGACATATTTAAGTCCTGATAAACTTATTCATTTTCACTGTTGCATCTTCACAAAGATAATGTAAAATGTTTCACTAACAGTAAAGCAATGAAAGATATTCAGACATATAATGTTTACATGGTAGTATTTTCTCTCTATTATGTATACCTACTGACACTTCAGTCATTTTTGTTTTGAGATTTCTTTGTCCTCTCAGCATTTTTGCCTGAAATGCCTCAGTGTCCACTATTAAAAAGCAATATAAACACAGGTCTAATAGCTTACTTTTCCCACCAATAAAGTACTGGTGTTTGGTGAGTAAATGCACTGAAACTTATTATTGTGTCAGTAGGTGCAATAATATTGTAGCAAGTGTACAGTGTAAGAAATGATACTATTGTGAGAACAGTTATTCTTCAGACATCCCTTCTTTGTATAAAAACACCAGAATTTTTCTAATTCTGGAAGTAAAATGGACAAATCCTTGCTCACTGTTGATAGCGCCTCACTTACTTCTGTCTCTCAGGTGATTCTGGATATTAGATGGTTTTTGTAAGGTGTCAGTCACTGGAGTAACTGAGAGCTTTATAAGGAATAGCAACACACCCAGTCCTCAGAAAGGGAACCTGGAAAAAACTACTCCTATCTGAGCCTGTTTCTAATGTAGAGTAACGACCTCTGTTTTGTGTGAAGGAGGTAAACAGTTATCTTTTCATCAGGAATTGGTGACATGACAACTTAGAAAAATAAAACCTCAAATGGGTCTCTTTCTTCAGCACGGCAAGACAGCATTGTTACTACAAACTTCTGGGTTGCTGGGTAGCTGGAAAGCACATATCATGCACCTGATTTAAATTAGCAAATAAATAAACCACTATAAAGAAATAATTCCAAGGTTTAAACTTTAGTTCTATAATTAACAGCTTCCTTTTAATTAAACAGTAGAGGATTCACAAGTTAGAAATCCAGATAGTATGACAAAGGAGCCTGAGCAAAAATCTCCTGCCTCACAAGACAGAAGGCAACAGGGCTTTCTTTTCCAGATGAGACAGTGGGAATAGCCTGGTACTCAGCCCCCAGTCTGCAGGATCACACCACAAATATGGTAGCAAACTCAAAATCCTGGGGTTTGCAGAAAGTCTCCATAACCAAGTGTGTAGCCATACTTACTATAAACGCATTGATAGTCCTTAACAGAAAGAGCACTAGTGATGGGGTAGAGCAGCAGCCTGAGCAAGGACCCTGGAAAAAGGCTATCCCTGGCATTTGTGCAGCACATGTCCCTGGGCAGTGGAGTGCTGGGCCGGGGACTTCACAGCTCAAACTGCAGCTGCCAATCCCCAGGAAGAGCAGACACACTTTTATCCCAACTTTACCTCTGGAGAACTGTAAGGAAGGAGAGGCACAGGTGGAGCTCGGGAAGCGTGCAGCTGCTCTCCATGATGTGGGTCAGTGAGACATGGCGTGGTGGTAGAGCTTCTGGTGATGGATGGTGTATCCAGCCAGGGGGTGGCTTCTTCCTCAGTGGATGCTTGCACTGTGTTTTGTGTTCATTTCCCTCAGCCTTGTCTGTCCAGATTCATGTATAGAAATACAACCTGAATTAGTCTCTTAATTTGCGTCCTGGAGGGGCCGGTGTGGGCAGGAGAAAGTAGGGAAGGAAGAGAAGGACAGGTGCATTTCAATGTCTGCAGAGCCACCACGCAGAGGAGGGAGCAGACGTGCTGCAGACATTGCAGGGACCCCAGAGGAACTGGGGGCTCCTGCCACTTTGTGCTGCCTTCAGAACGGTTCTCTTGGGTTAGAACTGAGCTTCCCACCCCAGCTTGCAGTGTTAAAGCCAAGGTTGCTCCTCGAATCATGACAACCATAGAACATGGCAATGAACTACATTGTTTTAAAGTCTAATTTATGCAAACCCCTCACATTTGAAAAATAATGACATTGGCTATTCTGTACCATTGTAAGCACTAAGTAAAATCAGACTGCAGTAGAAAACATGCTGCTGAATTCTTAACCCTTTACTGTAGTGATACATTACTCCCAGAGTATTGAAAGTTACCTGGGAGCAATAATATCATCAAGCAAACTTAAAATTAAGAGATATAATCTCGAAAAGTGGTTGCTATTAGTGCATGCAAAACTTCAGTCAATATTACAAAAGAAAAATCTAAACTAGCAAGTGGAAGTTCTGGGCAGTGCTGAAAGATGCCTCCTCCCAGCTACTCCAGTACCTATACTAGTTGTGGATTGGGAAGCTCTCATTTCCTACTTAAAGGGTGCTTTGTTCTCCTGACCTCTCTTTGGGAAGTTGCGTCCTCACTACATTTATGAGAGATGGAAACTCTTTCCTCACTCTTACTTGTATTTCTTTTGCACTATTTTTCTGAATATTTTAAATTACATAAGTGCAGTTTTAGTACCACTAACAATTTCTACCATGTGTGGCTCCTTGCTTTTACAATTCCCATTGCTTCTCTTTTAGGATGACTTTGTTTAGGGAGGTTACAGCATCTTTCAGATTACTGCTATACTTTCTGTATTTTATGAAGTGTTTTCTAGATGTCATTCTAGCACCTAATCAAACTGCTATGTGCCATCAGCTTTTTACAGTGACCACGTAAAATAAGTAATAATATAGATGACATTCCTAGTATTTATATGATTTGTAAAAAAAAAAAATAAAAAATTGGCCCATTACCTTGTCACTTAGCATTGCACTGTTATCACAGGGATTATTATAGTCACATGGTTGCCTGACTGTCCTGTATTTCCATTGTTTATGACACTGGAGTCAAATAAAATGACACATTTTTCATTGCTGCTAATTAAATTTATAGCATAATCATTAGCAGTTGTTTCTGATTTTTTTTCATTATTAATTCTGTTGATAAAAAGTTCCAATGCTAACTATTTCCACCAACAATTGCAAAGCTTAAGCCTCAGTAGAGGGAAGAAATGCTTGAATATAAAAGTGTTTTACTACCAGTTTGGAGGTTTTAATGCTTGGATGATGGTTTCGGAGTCAATCATTTAACTCAGTTTATGACTTTGGTTTACATACTAATTTTCATCACTTAAGGGAAGTAATCACGCCAAATGCCTCAAAATGAATCTATATTTATGTCCATTTGCAACACATTTAATTGTAGCTGGTAAGCAATTAAAATTTTTTAGGCAGATGCTTTTAAACAGAACAATTGCAAACCCTCTGCTTCCTGCCCTCCTTGCAAAGCCATCTTTAAAGAGGGGAACACCTTTGTGTAGGTGTACACATTTATGTATGTATATGCATATGCTTGTTCATCGCCTGTGCTAAGCAAGGAACTTCCAAAGGATCCCCTGCAGGTACAACCAATTCCTTTAGATCCTTTAAGTCCCTATGCTTTCATGGCTTAGCACAACTCTAAAATGTGCTCCAAACGCAAAAAAGTGTGGGGGAACTCCATTTTCCTCTCTCTCCTAGCACAGCAGTCACAAAATTAGCAGTACTATGTACTTGTAGAAGTGTACTGGACTGATGTTTTCTTAGCAGCCAGTTTAGGAGACATTACCAGTATGGCTGATGAGCTGGTAAATTCAGGTCACATCGATGGTAGATATTATTTATATTATTAGTTGAGTGTGAATAATAACTAGTGGTTCAGCAGTCTTTTGAAAGTGAAGTATAATTTTTGTGAATGGTAGCACTTTTGAAAAATATTTTTACAACTACGAAATGGGTTGCACCTTTTGGTGAGGTATCTGCCAGTGTGTCCATACAGTGGGAGGTACCTGCCAGAATGTCCATTCTAATGAAGCCATTTTCCAAAAAGCTCCTTTCTGGGGTCTGACCTGGCCTCAGTGGGGCAACTTGCCACTTCAAGACACTCATTGGTTCAATAATTGTTGGCTTTGTGTGACCATCTTCCTCCATTGCTCAGCCAGCTCCAGGGTGGAAAAATACAGTAACGGACCAGACCTTTACTGTGGTCCTAAAGACACCCTACCAGAGCAGTACAGGTTATTAACTTAGCAGTTGCCATCTTGTCATGGAAGGGCAATCAAATTTTGTAACACAGCAATGGTGAATGAAAAATACACAGTAAATCCAGGTATCATCTTCTAGTTGGAAAGATACACAAGTTGACAGTGTTGTGTGATATTTGAGGCTATCATGGGGGATTTAACTCTTAGTTTAAATTTGGAAAAAATTAGTGGTGAGCAGTATATACTTCCTTCTACTATCTGTAAGTCCAGAAGCATAAGTAACTGAGAGCAGGAAAGTGCTGGTGTTGGTGCCTATAGATGTTGTCACCTTCAGTGGCAGAGGAATTAGGTTAAATTTAACCTACCCTCCAGTCAAAGAAACCCAAAGCATTGTTAATTAGTGCTTTGAATTTCAAGAGGTGAAAACAGAAGTTGTGCTCTGGTAACGTGACATTGTGTAGTACCTTTCAGGATTGCATTTTAGACATATTAGAGGTAGATGTAGCTGTCTGAACAGTTTAAAATTATCTGTACATCATTCTTCCTGGTTGGCTATCTAGATACATCATCACTAGGAAAGTTCCTGGAGAGCAACTGCTCAGGTGAAATCAATGCAGGTAGGGGTGGATGCCCTATTTCTGAGTGTGGTTGAGATTGGGTATTTACTCCCCTCCACGCCTTGCCCTTATTTTTATTAGGCATGCTCTGTGTATGAGCTGTTGTTATGAGCTGTGTTTCCTGGGATCTCAGTGGTCTGGATGAACAGGTGAGAAGACAGAGGTACAGAAGTACAAGAATCGCCTCTCAGACTCTGTATGTTGTAGTTAGTATTTTGAAAATGTTGAAAAATATTTTTAACAAACGAAAGATAAATATTAGCAAGGCTGCCTGCAAATAAGTATGTGAGAAAAGCCTGTAGAATGTTCCTGGTATTGAAGGTTGAATTTAATATTCAGGAAAGTAATCTTCTCCATAAAAATCCCTTAATTTGCCAGAAAATATATTTGTAAAGCAGCAAAATAGAGTCTTTTAAACTTAGTAATGTGTAAGTAGTGATATCAGTTGTATGTAGAGCATTATATGGGGCATAACAGAGATATATTCCATGCTGTGAAATCTGTAATTTTTAAAGTATTTTTTATTTAGTCTTTTGGAAGAAGAGAGGTATTGCATATAGCAAAATGCGGGATGAGCTATGGAGAGGAGGTGAAAGGAAAAGGAAAAAAAGTTGTAGAACTAAGTTCGTCAACACAGCTGTCTTGCAACTCAGGCAGTGGTACTGTTGTCAGTGTCTGAAATCATGTGCTTTGGAGAGTAAGGCTAAACTTTCCTTGGCCAGAAAGCCAGCTGTTGGAAACTGGGGAGTTCAGAAGTGCAGATTACACATGCCTTAGAGTTTTTTGCCTTTCAAATGAAGATATGGTGGTGGCTGTTGAGTATTACTGGTTGGATAAATACAACTGTACTTTTGTGGAAGTAAAACACTTCGGGTTTTTTTCCTGTGTATAAATTCAGTCACAGGTTTGGGTAGTTCTGAGTTAAAACCCAATTATTATACGAATGAATCTTGGCTCTTTTGAGCCCTTGGTTTTTCCAGGCAGCCCGGGTTAGGACATTGCCTTGCAGCTTTATTTATAACAAAGTACCAGAGAGATAATTGAAATTCCTGACAAGCAAGAGAATGGGGGACATACCTCACAGTTCAGTTTCACTGTGATACTTCTTCTCCTTTTGGATCTAAATTACACACAGACCATATAAATCTACTTCTGTCCAGCTATTACAATTTGCTATTATAAATCACATAAGCACAGCCCTGTTTTTGGATTCATCCAGTGTACTTGCAAATTAAGCCAGAACCTACTTTTTTTTCTTTCTTCCCCAAGCCTACATCAATGCTTGACGTAATGAATTACACTCTCAGGTTTGTGGTCTAAGGATACAAGAGGGTTGTACTTTTCTTTCTCCATGTAAACATTAGGAGAATGAACTTCTCACTTCATGGGTCCCAGCCCTTTGAGTTCATCCTTTGTCTCAAGGCAAATCGGGACTTGTGCAAATGGCAACTGTGACAAATTTGCTGCTTTTGCATCTATGCAAAAAGCCTTGTTTTCCTCTGCTGTTCCCTTTATTTTTCTCGGAGTGGGGGAGGGCATAACCCAGTTGCAGTTTCTGAAATCCAGCTGCATGCAGTGTGCTTTTGAGAGTATTTTCACTAGATCATGTTCACTCCTTGCTAAACTACCCTCGCTGCTGACAACAGGTGTCAGCAGCAGATTATTTTTGCAGAGGAAACAAAGCTGGAGGGAATAACAGATTTTTGACAGAGATGACAATAGGAAAGCCAGGAAATATTTTTGCTCCTCATATAAAGTCTATGCAAGCTAGTGTTTCTGGCATCTGCATCTCAAAGATGGTGGAGTTCAAGAACATATGGAGAAAAGCAGCTCAAATAATCAAGGACATAGAGCAGCTGTCTTACAAGTTGATGGTGAATTGTCTGAGAGTCCTCAGGTTGGAGAGAAGGTTGAAAGAGGGTTGGTCATGTTTGATGAAGTCACAAAAGCCGAGGATAAAATGAGTGCAGAGTTACTATTAGGATCTGCATTGATCTGACTCTGTGGTCTTTTCATGTGTCTCTGCTGCCTTTATCACTCTGAATTGTCTATTGAGTGCTTGCATCCTCGGGAGGAGCAGATACAGATGCACTTGTTTTTAAGAAGTGTATCTGAAACTTTGTTCTAGACCCTTAAGCAGGAAAGGAATGGTGTGTTGAGTTAATTTAATTTAGGGAGAAGCCAGTAGCTCTCTCACACAGAATGTGATGCTATAAGAAAAAAAAGTTTTCAAGTTTCCTGAAGTTTCAAGTGTATTCACTTTTCAACAAAGTCCTCATTGTCCTTTTAAAATAAATTCTACAGTCCTAGCAGTGCAGGCGTTTCTTAATCAGTTGACATTGTAATTGTCTTAGGGTAATCTGTTTTCACATGCAAATTCAGTTCAAGATGCTGAAAAGGGACTCATGTAGGCTGCCAGAAAATGCATGGGAAACACACTGTAGCTTTTCCAAAATACTTAAGCGAAGAAATTCTCAGGCAGTGAGGGAAAAACTCCCACTTGCAAGTTGTTTTGTGCCAGAAAAATCTGTATCAAGGGCATCTACCCCCACCCCAAACCAATACATACAGTAAGAAAATGGTACAAGTGTGCTACCAAACAGTTACATGTGTATAAAAAAACCCTAAGATAGCAAAGTTGTGGATTGACTCCTTGAATGTCTGCATTCCTTTCAGGTGTTCTTTATTATTGTGCATACTGTGAACATTAGATTATGTGGCATAATAGAAAACAGGCATTATGGCATAATGTGAATGAAGTAGTAAAGTCGGAAAATATCAGCTGGCTAGCTTAGGCTGTACAAACACAATGCATTTAATATATTTGTCCTTTTAAAATTATTTTGAGAAACTCTATGTATCCTGAAATGTCCATATATCCATGATAGACCATGAAGTAGTGAAGAACGGTGTGTCTTTCTAGGTGGTTGTAGCAGAAGCAGGCAGTCTAAAAGCTGGGAGCTGTCAGCCCTGTGTGTTCCTATGAGTAACGTTGCTTCTGCCAGGAGGCAGCTGGAGTGTGTGGCATTTGGGTTCCCTCTACTGGTTCAATTTAAGGCCCTGCCCATTAGCTTGTGTGGTGAGATGGCATTTACGACAGACCCTGAATTAATTTCCTTTGTGGTTACATTTTATGATCTTATGTTGTTAGCACATCTGCAAAACGCCCCTCTTTGAAAGCTCTGTTAATGTACACCTACTGCCCAAATAAGTGATTCAGAATGTAAGCAGGTGCTTGAACTTAAATGCTCTACTTAATAGGAATGGTGAGGGTAAATGCTTCCATGCTTTTCTGAATGACGATTTTAATGATGACTTTGTCACTGGGCAGTTCAACAGACAGTACTCAACCCTTTACAAACCATTACCTTGAATTTGTCACCATCTGTTATGTCATTGTCTATACAGCCATGCAAGTGGCACTGTCAGGCATAATGTGAAGGCAATAACAGTCTTTAGTTTCTCTGGCTTTTTTGAAGGCATCATGAGTGAACTGTAAAAGTAAGGAAAGGCTGGTTCAAAAACAGAATTAAAACTCTGAAGTTATGAACGTTCTTTCAGCTTTCTTGCTAGCTTTTCTCATAGCTATGGGCAAGTGATTCCCTCTCCCTTCAGCTTTATGACTTTATAATTTGAGTGCTGGAAGGCATACCTTAAATATGAAGTGGCATGAAATTATTAGTTGTAACATTATTATGTTACAAGGGACTGTTGAAGCAAGGATAATACTTGCTCTGTCATGTCCATACCTTTAAACATGCTCTTTTGCAGTCAGTGAAAGAAGTCCTTTAAAAGAAAATAATTAAAATCCCTCAAGCCTCAGTACCAAATAGATTTAGCATTAGTATCTTCGCAGTCACTTAGTTCTTGCACTTTTGTCTAGATGTGTATTAATCAGTGCTTTAGAGTGCAGGAGTGGGTAGATTACTGGTCAGACCTTGCACCACTGCTTTTGTGTTCTTGCATTGTGTTTTACTGCTTAAAAGGGAAGAAAAGTCATCCATGAGCTCCCCTTCTTCATCTAGGTCTGAAGTGGAGAGGACCCCATGGGCTATGGCACCATGGCAGTCTCCTGTAACCCCTGGGTATAGGAGCACAGCAGCATTTAATTTGATCCCTTTCTAGCCTCTGGCCTCTACACTTCTTTTTCTTCCTCTGCAGGAAATGGTTGGGTGGGAAAGGAAATCTGGTCCCTAATGTCACTTGCATTGTTGCTCTTATTCTAGAAGAATTATATTGAATAACATATAGGCATATTTATGGCCCAATCTCCAGTTTTCAAAAACTCCCAGCTCTTTTTTAGAGCTGATCTGGAGCAGAGTGACATTGCTCCCCAGCTGTGTTCACCTGAAACAAGCACCATTTCTGCCAAATGGTTCCTGCTCCTTGTTAAGTGTTGGCAATTCAAAAATAACTGCTAATTTCTTATGGCTCCTAGTATAGCTGTAAACATTTTTCCATAGTTCAGCCTACCATGTGTAAGGTACAGTGCATAATTTCATTGGAAAGTCTTTGAAATCATATGGTGCCTACACAGACTCTTTCCAGACATCTGCCTCCTAGTGCACATTTGGTTCTAAGTCCTAACAGTCTTAACTTGTCTTCACATCCTGCAGTGTCAGAGCAGGATTTTGTAGAGATTACCAGAACTGTAAAACGTGAACAGCATACAGTTTGGAACAGTTTGGAGATGGAGAAGCATATTTTCTGTTGCTTCTTACATAGACTGGAGTCTATTCTCCCTGAAGAACTGCACAGTGCAGAAGTTGTGTGTTTCTCCCTCAAGTGGTCCCCTTGTGATGCCTGGCTTCACCTCGGTGGTAGTGCCCTGAGGGAGTCATCCACCAGCTGGGAACTGGAAGATCTCATCTGCGTAACAGCCATGTTCCACTTGCTTCTGATACCTCTAAACCTAAAGCAGGACTAATGGGAAGAAAATGGTACAAGGAAACCAGCTACCAGATGGAAAATTATTTGCTGCAATGCTGCAGTTGCACAGAAGGAAGAAATGGCCAGTTGTGTTTGGTTTGCCTGGTTTTTGATAGGAGAAACATATTTGTAATTGCCTCCTTGATAGAGTGATGTGGTGAGACTGAAAGGCAGTTTCTGAATTCTGATCTTATGCCAAATTCTAGTTGATATTTTGAAATTGCTCCCTTGTTTTAAAGTTATTATGTTTTAGAGTTATTTGAGGGGATTATGCAGGAGGCAGACAAGTATCTACCCAGCAAAATAATTAAGTTGTTCAGTTGTAAAGAATTTAAAACTTTCTAAACCCTGCTCACCTCCCATTTTAGGAAAACAAGGAATGGCAGAGCTTGGTCTTCTGCAGAACTGGAGTTTGGAAGTGCTTTGATTTATTGCTGCTTCAGGCTTGTCCAAATCTGAACTAAGTCCAATAAAACTGACAGGATTTGATCAACAGGAAATAGGAATCGTATGCTGCTAAATCAGAACTCGTGATATTTAATCAGCGCAGGGACTGTGGACATGGAATGTTTACAGTACATAATGGACCAAGGGTTGGGCATCCACCCACAAGTGGGATGCTGAGGCAGCAGGTTATGGTCAGTGCTGCAGGGCTCAGTACCTGTTCAGCAGGACATGAACAGTGCCACAGGTTCATGCACAGCTGACTTCAGGTAAAGATTCTAGAAATATCAGTGCATGATGAGCCCAGGTATCCCTGCATCCACTTGGTGTGTGTGCCCTGGGTTTTAGCTGACCTCTGCTGATGCAAATTTGGAGTACTTTGATGTAAGTCAATAAAATACTCGTGATGTGCCATGAATATGGCAGAATAATTCCTACTGTTTCAGCAGTTTTTGGAAATTGGAAGTTGGTGGTACCACCTACTTCTAATGAGAATGGTACAGAATGTGTGAGGATCTTGCTCTGCTAACTACTTCTAAAAAAATTTTGAGCTCCAGAAGAAAAATACAAGCACAATAACTCAGATAAAAATAGATTTTTTAAATATGGCAACTATATTTGGAAATATTTTCAGTAAGAGAAGTGTGCAAGTCTGCTTACAAAATCCAAACCAAAAAAACGCTGTTGGAAAGTTTTCTCTGAAGTGCATTTGTGAGAAGATATGGCTTTGATAAAAGAAACTTCCCTCTGCTAAGGGGTGACAATAGTAAAAAGAATGACCTAATTTCAGAAAGTCAGAATAAAAAG
The DNA here is from genome assembly GCA_013398175.1 of Climacteris rufus. Taxonomy (NCBI): domain Eukaryota; kingdom Metazoa; phylum Chordata; class Aves; order Passeriformes; family Climacteridae; genus Climacteris; species Climacteris rufus. The sequence continues at coordinate 651,132 of VZRZ01006846.1, read as the reverse complement.
CCTTAATGTCAGCTGTCCCCAAGAGATGTGGTCTGCGAGCTTTGACAGGAATTCTTACAAGTGCACTCTCTCCAGAAAGAGAGTAATGTTTCTGTTACAGGTTTCAGTGTTGGCAGACTTTAAAAACAGTGCTTTGCTATCTTGGACTCTGCTTAGCTGACAGTTCTGCGCTTTTTTCTTTTCAGAACAAGTGTCTGGATTATCTACACAGAAAAAAAAAATCTTATGTATTGTATTAGCTCTTTGTACCCAGCATAGGAAATTTTTCCTGGTTTTAGTCAGGATACAAGCAGACGTGAGGTGTTCATAAGAACTGTTTTTCCCATACCTTCTCATTTCCATCCCTCAGATTAGTGAATGGAAATGGACAGGAGAACAGCATAACCTTACGTTCCACCATGAAAATCCTCTAACATAATTTGACAAGTTAATCCTGGTTTTTTTCTAGGAATTTCATCACTGGTTATAACTTTGATTTATCCATGCAAACCTTATGACAGATTGTGTGACATGGTGCTAATAAACAGTCTAGAACAACTCTATTCAGTGTGTGTTTTACACTGTGTCCACTTTTGGTGTTTTCTTTTTCTGCAAAACTAAAATTATCGTGTTACAAGTTGGCTGGCAACTTAGGCAATAACTGGATAGTTAAACAACATTGGCATTAAAGTCTTGCTCCTGTAGTTTTAGATTACTGTTAAAATTGGAATATTGTTATTGTGGTTAATAAGAGCTCCTTGCCATCTGTGCAGTGATATTGCCATAAAGAAAAAACAGGTCTGCTCCACCTTCATGTCATATATAATTTATATTACGTTTGAGAAGTAAAATTCATTCTTCAGGGGATGTTTCCATATGAATTTTATCTATTAACTATTATGGAAACATGATACATTTTCAGGATTCTTGTAATTTTAGATTCTTCCACTGTTTCTTCTGCAAAAAGATTTACAAAAAGGCAGATATTTAGAGTTTGTAGGGATATTATTGTGGGAGCAGTTTCCATGCTTTTCAGGTTTAAATTTTTTACAGCCACCCTGAAACCATTCAGCTGGGTCAGCTTGTGGGGTGTGTTTTACCATGCACAAAGACCCCGGAAAGCAAGATATTCACAGTGTTAAAGCATAGAGCAGTTATATATTGGGCAATACACAAGGTAGATGGATAGTACTTGGCAGCTATTAAGTAAAGCAGTCCTAGGGACTGCACACACTGAGCTGGACAGTTGTCAGCAGGTCAGGATTGGGTGGGCTCTGCAGTCCCTGGGAGGGGTTTGTCCTCTTTGTTGCTGAGTTGTGATCTTTCAGCTTCATGGTTTTCCTGATAAGCTTGATGTATTTTCATCTTGGTGCCTTTCCTCCTGAACCCTTGGATGTTCAATGTCTCCTACTCCACAATATAGCTTTTGTCTGCAATTGCACCTTTTTTACTGCATGTGTCCCTGTCCTGTAGTTTCTCTCACAGCCTGGCACTTCACCCGTGAGGCCCAGCCTGTCTCGCTGCAGAAGGCGACAGATGCGTGAAGGATGAGGCTGACAGGCAGAAAAAGGCAGGGCAATAGTGGCCAGGGAGCTGCTTTCTGCCACAGAGTTCCTGAGTGAGCAAATTGCTTGAAACAGTCATTAACTGTGTTCTTGTTTTCTGGAATCTTTTCATTTCTCAGAGGCTGACTTCACAGCTTGAATGTAACTAACATTTTTTTCTACCCCCTGCACGGGACATGCTTATAAAGAAAGGCACTCAGACCTATCACAGAAAAATGGAATAGGTTTAAAAAAGAAAACAAATCTAGCCTAGCCACAGGCAGGGGGGGAAACATGAAAGAAAGTTGGCCAATACTGCCTTGGTTTAAGGAAATATCTTCTTTAAATGGCTTGATTTTAATGCTATTTATTTCATGCTTATTCATTTAGCAGAGGAGATATTTTTTTAGTTGTGCCATAGCTACAATGAATCTTTTAATGGGAGGTGAAACAAAACCTGTATGTAAATAGTTTTCATCAACAAGTTTTAATCAATCGACTGTGAACGATCTCAGGTTAAGTGAATGTTAAAAACAGAAAAGGCACAAACAAGAACATTTTTAATCAAGTTTCTCTTAATATTTCATGGAACTTCAGCCTTTTCCAACAATTGCTTTTTACAAAAAAAGAGAAACAGACGTGACAAAAAGGTTCTGATGGTCCTTTTGTGCAAATTAGTGCCCTACATATGATTTGACATAATTTGATTTGGCCATATTTGTAACACCTATTTCTCTTCCTGTTTTGGAGAAAGTAAGAACAACTGTTCATGAAATCCTATGGGCAAGAAGTGCTTTCCACATCCTCTAGGCAATCAGATTACACCTTGAAGCACGATTAACCTGTGGCATTGTGTAAGATTGCATAGCTGCAAATTTTATTGAATAGCGGTAATTGCTTTCTTCAGTGCCTGAATGCAGCTTAATACCTCTTACCTAGTGATGTGGAGAACTGCTAAGTCCTGCTGTTGTGTTAGTGCTGGAGAGAGACAGCCGTGCTGGCTTGAACATACATAGCAGCTCTTGGGTCATCACAAAGGACAGCACTTCAACACTTTGCAGGCTGTATCACAACCACTGCTCTCTCTTTCCACAACCTACTGAGTGCAGATTCTACCTGGTGTCTGCATCTCCCTTGCTGACTACTGACGAGGCTATTCCCTTCCCTCTTCCCTCTTATTTCTTGTAGGATTTCTTTTTTTCCTCAAGATGAGTAAGAAGCATCTTTGTATCTCTCGTCAGGTGTTTCCTGCATAGTCTTGAGTTTTACCATGGAGTGCTCCTTCAGTCAATCCTTTTTGTATTACGTCTGCAATTTAAACAGGATCACTATTAAGTGTGTGGGCTTCAGGCAGGCCTATCATTGCACATCACTGTCACATGGAATTACTGTATCTCAGATGTAGCAATCTACTACAGTGAATTCGCCAGCTTCCAGAAACTTATTGTTTTGTAGAATACATATGTGTCTACTGCTCTAGTGTTATGCAAATAGAGTGTACTTGACCCCAAAAAGCTTCTTCTTTTAAATTGCACTTTAACAATGCATGCATTTACAAGTAAAATAAGACAGAAATATGAGAGGGAGTTGTGGAGAAACACAGTGATAATTTGCTTTAGGAATTTTATCTCTTGATTCTAAGTTTTGAGCATTTGTTTCTCCAAGCGGTCCCTTTTTCTTGTGCAGAAGAGGAAGAAGGATATGATGGATCTTTTTTACCCTCTGTCAGGTGTGGAAAACATGAAGTTCATCCTAACAATGCTCCTTTTCAAATTCAATGATCTGTCTTGTCAGTCTGCTGCTATATAACTAGTGGTGCATCAGAAATCTGTACCTGGATAGGGGATCAAAATACACTCCATGAGCTACACTGTCTCAGATGTCCTAGGGCGGCATTTGTGCCTCCCCACATCTATGGCATGTATCGTTGGAGGCTTTGTGTGCACTCTGAAAAGTGAATGAATGCTTCTGGTTTCAGAGTTAGTAGTTGTTAGTAGTAACAAAAGGTGGTGTCAGAATCAAGCATTTGCCTACCTGCGACTGGTAGGGTTTTAGGTTTTTTTCTCTGATTCTAATAGGACTGTATTGTTAGCACTTTCCCTATAAATTACTTGGTAGAAAAGATTTTTCTATTGGATTTTTCTATTAGTAAAAACTAATGCAAGACTTATACAAGCTTTCTGTCTTCTGGTGAGTGTTCATTTGTCATATTTGTTCCTTACTTGACAGTGCTTCACAACCGTTAGTTAGTAACGGTTAGTTAATTAATACTTAATAAAGCATAACACTTCAGTCTAAGCCGTGGGGATTGACATGACTGGTTTGCTCTCATCACCCCCTGCTGGTGTCTAGGCCTGTTTCCTTGCCTTACCTCTCACAAGTTTTGTTTGAGTGTTATGTGTCTAGATCTGTTGAACAATTATGGATGCCTAGGAGGCTCTGCATCCTTCTGTTCTGGGTGTCCCGATTTCAAAGGATACATTCATCTAGTGTTGGGATTGACACCTCTATGGATGAGTCTGTACATGAGACCTGAGTGCGCCTGGACACGTTCACATTGTGTTCAAAGCTGGTATCTCACCTGCACAGGACAGCACAACCCCGTCAGCTCTGTGGCCCAACTTTGGAAACCTACTGCTGACTGTGAAATTGTGTACATTGTTTTCTAAGCTCCAGTAGGTTCATATGGGAATGAAAATATTTTTTCATGAAGAGAGACAACTAGTAGATTATGCCCCTCCTGCATCTAAACGGGGCACAAGAAAACAAGCTCCACAAGTTGGACCTTCAATGCAGTTTCCTTTCCTTGTTTCTTCTGTAGAGAATGGTGAGCAATAAAAAAATAATAGTGGCTTTTTCGTTTGATTTTGTTTTTTTTTAATATTTGGGGTTTCCTGGTCTTGATACTCTTGAGTGATAAATACCAGGATCATTCAGCAACTTGTCAGCATATTAACTATTTCCAGTGCAGATCTGAGTTTCAGAAAGGCAAGAATACTGGGAAATTACAGGAAAATTAGAACAAACACCAAACATATATTACTTTATGGAGTTAGACTACACCTGAAGGTCATTCTGCTGAAGTAATCTTAGAGGTTACTAGTGCGTATAGTGTACGATCTGTCATATTCTAATGTCTGTCATGATTATCATGTTGTAGATAGGGCTTGTTGCAATCTTAGTGTCAAGGTGTCAGAGAAGGAGCACCCAGATCAGGTTAAACTGACTGACGGCCATGCTGTAATCACCACTGAGGTAAAGCTCGGTTGCAGTGTCATGAGTAACACAAATTGCTACAAAGCCCAAATTCTTTTCTAAGTCTGTATAGCACTGCAAAATGCTAGCTAAAGCATTAGCTTGGTTTTCATTAGTAGTAGCTAAATATTTATTCTTAGGTGAATTGTACTGGGAAGACACAGGATTTTTGTTTCCAAATGTATATCTTCATGGAATGTGCCTAGCAGACAGGCACACACGCTAAGAGAAGAGCTAACAGATGCTGTGGATGCTGGAGAAATGCATTTATTGTGAAGTCGTTCTTTACTGTAATTACAGCTAGGATGGCAATCTCCAGGAAGGCATTAAATTGGGTCAACAGCTAAAAAGGCTTGAGAAGAGACATTGATGACAGCAAGTGGTACATATACAGGAAATAAAAGGCAGCGTGGTGCTGGGTGCAATAGGCTTTTAAATGTTGTAAGGGTGTCATTAACATATAAGTAATAATACATTAGAGAAAATATGGTTATCATGACATGATGAATAATTCTCAGATGCCTTAACAGGCATTAGGCTGAGAAGACTGCTTCTAATCCTATGGGATTGATTACTCTGTAGTAGCTGTATTCCCTGGAATCATCTTGTACAGTAGCTATTATAAAATATCTTAGTTATTATTACTTAAAGAAGCTACACAGATGAGTGCTGTCATAGCTAAAAGACTGCTGGTGTAAGCTTTTCAGATGCTTGCTTGTCCTCCCATCACGCCCTGCTAGGACCTTACAGAGCCAAGCTGAATCCTGGTCTGTGGTTAAAAAGTAAACAAAAATCCTGTGTCAGGTATTCACACTCGTGTGGAGCAGACCAAGGCTGTCGCTTCAGATTCACAGTAACTGTGGGACTGGAGTTACTAAAATAGGTTGAGATTTTTGATTGGAGTTAAAATAGATTGACAAGTAATCTATTTTAAAGGTGAGGAAGAGTCACCTGCCTTGGGACTGCCTTTCAGAGAAAGAGGATAAGATTTTTGTCAGAGGTAGAAATGTGGAGGAGCCAAGGCAGATAGGGTCACACCAGATAAGTTACTGGGACTGAGCACTGTTTGCCTGAAGAGTCTGATCTCTGATCAAAAAATTCAAGTGCTATGCACTTACCAGCAGCTTGTGTTCAATGCAACATGTGGGAACAAAGGAAGTCTCAGCAGCTCTGTTAACGTGTTTGAGTGTTTATCTGGACTCCTGGTTTAGTATCTGGGCCCACACCACATCTCCAGCACCTACTGATCCTTATTCTGTTGAGAGCCTGGCCTCTCACCTCTGTCCCCTGGCTGCCTGCAGCCTTGCCTGAAGCCATGGACTGGTGGGCTCCCAGGGCAGCCTTTACCTTCTTTGCTAGTCCCTGCCTCACTCTCATCACACCTTGTTCACTTGGTTACTCTCCAGTGAGGTATTTTCTTCTGTTTGCTGCTGATGTGTTTGGGGCTCATTAATAAATGTGAATTTTCCATATCAGTAGAAAAGGTCTGAAAGTGATCTTGGAGATTGATATAGATCAGGGAGGAGCAGGCTGTGCTCAACAGCTTGGGAGTCTGCTACACTGTTCCCTGCACTTCCCCCATGGTTTATTTTTATTTAGGTGCAGCTGTTAAAGCACAATAACAATGTATATCTGAATGCCTCTCTGATGCCTCCTGCAGTATCTGAAACTGCAGGTTTTGCAAATGCAAATTAATTGGGAATGGCTAGGAGAGGAGAGGGTTGCTTACACTGAATAAGCCCAGTCATACAGGTACTGTTCCACGTAAAGTTGCCTTTGAGTGTTGGATGAATGTTATTTGTAGAAATGTGACTAAGAGCTCTGAGTCAGACACAGTGTAGGCAGTCTGTGTGCAACGTTTCCTTCACGGCCCTGACAATGCATCTTAATCCTGATTTTTAGCAACTTTCCATGCAATTTCAGTCTTGGGCCTCCTCCCCACAATGGCCATTACCAGGCATGTAAACAGATGCATACATGTACGTGGCTCTTATGGTGTGCCTCCCTTGTGCCACATTTTTATTCCAGCCCAGGCTTCCAAACGGATCTGCCAACATAACTTGGATCTGATCTGCAGCACAGCTTACTGCTGGTCATAAATCACTCTGCTGATGTTCAAGTCTACAGTCCTGTGGCACAGGACGCAATGTAGATTAACGTGGAGAGGAAAAGGGTTTTATTAGACCAAATTAGCTTAAATGTACACTTATTTCTTAAAGCTGTAACAAAATTTTAATTAGTAATGACAGGGCAGTGCTCTTGCGGCGTAATGCTGGCTCCGGGGGTCGCTCGAGGTCACTCAGTGTTATTCTGGGAGTGACCCTGGTTTCCTGGGGGCTGCAGCTTGCAGTTTCCCCAAACACAGGGTGTCATCCAGCAGCTCGTTAGTGCTGGCTCCTCTGTGATAGAGAGAGCCCCGGGCTGATGGCGCAGGCGCAGGCAAGGACAAAGACCCGAGAGAAGGGCCTTGGAGTGCTTTCCAGCTCTTTTATTTCCCGGGAGAAGCAGCAGGGAAGGTAGGAGAGGGTCCGGGGTCCAGGAGAGGCGGCGCAGGGGGCCAGGAGAGCTGAAAGCTTCAGCTATCGAAGGACAAGGTTTTAGGGACAGCAGAGGATTTATGGGGATACAAGCAGGGGAAAGTAACCATTGGGGGTACAAGGATTAACATATAACCAATAGGGAACCGAACTGTAATGAAATTTCCAGAACATAACCTTATACAGAACATTAGGTAATGTAGCAACCAACCGAAATATGTAAACTAAGGTACAAGGGATGCTGGGGGTGAACCAAAACTCACCCTGAGCAGGGAGAATGCCTCAGACTGTGGCACCCTCAGGCTGTACCCACCAGTCTTGAGCCTGTGGGGCTGTGGCTTTTGCCACATACGCCGCCACATTGCGGTAAGAGGTGTCCAAGAAAAATGCAGTGCTGAAATTTATGCTGATAACAAAATGAAGCAAGGTAGCCCTCCTTAAACTGCATGGTCACATGTTTATTTTCTTATTTACGATCAGTGATGTAGCACAGAGAATGGAGAAGTGTAACATTGATCATTTACAGGCAAAACAGTGACAAGGAAAGAGAAGGTGCTGTTGAACAGTCAGAGTAAATTTGGTGTGATTTTTGTCTTGTGCTCTGAAATCTTGAGAAATCACTTATGTACATGACCATGGTTCAGTTCTTGTAACTGAAGGACAGGATTCATCCTGGTAGACCCAGCTGGCTTTCACCTGCATGGTGAAAGGAAGCATGAGCTGGCTTTAGGCTTTTCAGGTCTCCCTGAGCAACACTGGGTGAAATTCTAGCAGAAACAAGACCTTTGCTCTGGTGTACTGAATATTGCCAGTAGTAATAGATCCAACAAATATGGTTTCTTAGGTCTGTGCTACCACAGGAGATTAAGTGCTTTTTAAATTGTCGGTACTGTCAGGGAAATGTGTATTGGACTTCAAAGGTACATCTTTAATTCTGCAATTTTCCATTAAGTTTCTAAGTTGGTAAAATATATGCTATTGTCAAATGGACCAGAGTTTAATAGTAACCTTTGTTTTAGTGTACTTTTCAATAGTTTGATGTCTCTTTCGAAATAATTTTCAGATGCCACTTTGAATGAGGACATGCCTGTTATCTAGGTGTTGAATAAAACAAAATGTTTCGGGTAATATAATGCATATGTAACTACCTCCTTTGCTCTCACTGTTAAAATGAAGACTTAAGAAAAACAAAACAAAAAACTGTTTTGAGTGGGAAGAAGCTGACAGGTGTGGAGAAGTGGCAACCAAAATAAAAACAAAACAAAATACAGCACTTTTTTTATCATCTGAGCTGTCAGGGAAGAGATGTGACCAGCAGTCTGGCTGTAATCAGATAAGAAGTCACTTCTCAGAACGCTGTCATAGACTCCACTGCCAGATCTTTGCCAAAGGCACTTCATACATTCCCCACGAAATACACAGCTAAACAAAATGAATAATTCCTCTGAAATGGGGGCTCTAAGTGAAGCACTTGTTTTTTGCTAATGCAGGCTTTTTTTGATGAACTGAACATATTGCTCAATTGAAGACTTGTACTTGAGAAAATTGCTGAAATTGAGCAGCTCAAAGGAATTTCAGGTGGATGGAGGCTCTAAAGGAGGCTGAGACACTGAGAACAGCGAGACATTTGTTTTTTTCCAGTCACTGTGCAGAAGAGATGTGCCCTCATCTGTGGGACAAGAGAGCCCAGACATGTGACATGGTTTGGGGTATTTTTGTGAACCCGCTCTCACCTAGTGGGCTTTCTCCTTAGGGAGAAGATAAGAGAAGGGTCCCACAATGCAAGCATACTTGCTCTACTTAGATCTACCCAGCCTTCCAAGGCTTTCAAGTTACTAAATTTGGCGGTTGTGCCACTTGGGACCAAAGTTAACTTACTACTGTGACTCACTGCTTAGAGGCTAGAGTTTCCAAAGTCACCTGCAGAACAAGAGACATGCTGACAGCCACACCTGCCACAGTCTGATCACAAGTGGTTCACAGCTGGAAAAGAGGAGAGCTAAGGGTTTGGCTGGTAACGCTTTCCCTTCTCTCAAACACCACTCCAGTGCTAGAGGTAGATCTAGAGGAGGAGCAAAAGATAAGCAAGCAAAAATGCTGTGTCTGCAAGTGTCCCCTCACCTTGCCATAACCTGAGCTTGAAGGGAACGTGGCTAGAAAGGGCTTCAGGTGTTATTACTCTGTGTGTTACCCTCTCTCTGTACAAGAGGCTGGAAGGAGTATGTGGTCTGAGCCTTAGTTGCACCCCTTCACAACCCAGCATAATACATTAAAGCTATTCTGAAGTGATGTTTGCACTAAGACGTCAGAGTGCAAACCTAAGTCTAAGTATGATTTGCTTCTGCAGGCTTTTTAGGGGGGAATTTGCAAATCCTGTCACACACACAGCTGTGGGCACTGATATCATGAATGGCAGCACCCCCACCCTATCTGTGAATGTTCCTCTTTGCTCAGAGAAGATAATGAGCTTGGAAACACTGAACATCTGCTCAGCATGTTGGGATGGAAACAGGGCAAGGCAATGTGACAGCTTTCCCTTTGACACTCAGTGCTGTGGTTAGGGCAGCCTGCCTCTTTCAGCTGGGACATTCCTGGCAAGGTAATTTCTTCATTTCTTGAAAGAAGGAGCTGTGGAGAGCAGAGTCCTCCCAAGAGTGGAGCTGCACAGAGACCTTGGCTGAGCACTCTGCAAGAAGCTGCTGCAGTGGTAGCATGGGTGCTTGGGGAACTCCAAGTATCCTCACTATTGCTGGCTCCAGAGTGCTCTTGTGAAAGGCTGATTGCATGTGCAGCTGCACTTCATGCCTGCTTAGGTAACAGCATGTGCAGAAGGTATTTAATTTTATTAGCTAAGATAGCTGCTACTAATTAAAGATTGCAAAAAGCTTTCAAATTAGGTGCAAATTGAATTTTCTTTTTAAAGACTCTAAAGAAGGTGTGTTTCTAATTAAGGATACTTTGCTTGGCTATGTAAGAGCCATTTTATGTGCTGTATCTGTGCAGGAAGCTGCATCCATTTCCATTAGCTGTCCCACATGCATGGATGGGTGAGTCAAACTTGATTCATCCACATTAATGTATGCAGCAGGTTCAAACAGGATTGAGGAGGCACAGCCTGTCCCCAGTATGTCTGTGGCAAGAATTGGGGTCTGCTGTGTCTTTATCCAGAAACCAGTGCTTTTCTTTAAAAGAGGCTAAAAATGCTCACTGGCAGAAAGCCACCAATCTTGGGAAGATGCTGGAGTGGTGGTGGCTTGTCCCCCTCCCTGAGACTGGGGCAAGGAAGGAGCAGGGATGGTGAAAGCCCAGGGCTTGCTCCAGCTTTTACCCGTTTCAGTAATATTTGGGCATTCAATTTCAAGTGTGTTAGGGAAGCACCTTTAAAATCATAGAGAATATGAGCAAGTAATTCTCCTCTTCAACTCTGATTGCTGCCTGTGACTTGTAGTAAACACCAGGTTTAATTCCCTGGCCTATGCATGAGTCAGGGATTCTTATCTTCTTGGGGTTTACTTTTCTGTAACTCCTCACCCAGCTGTGAAGGTCACTGGCTGACTTGCCAGCCAGGCAAGGAATAGGTTTGTAAGGCAACTTTTCTCTTGCAAAATACAGTTTGATGCTCATTTCTCATTCAGTTAATTAGAGCAAAAATCAAAGGTTCATGTCAGTTGCAATTAGAAATGTCCCTGGACTAAGTTTTGGACTCCCAGAGCTAATAGTAATAGCAGTTGGTGTTGTGTTTATAGCTGGCTTATGCCTTAGTGATGACAAGACCCAATTCATAAATGTGATTTAGTGTAATATAAGCACTAAAAGTTTGTAAGAAATACCATCTTCTAACTTACATAGTCACAAGTTATTTTAAAAATTGTGCAGACAGATAAAGCTGAAAAGACAGACCACACTTTTCCTAAATTTCTGTTTTAAAAGCGAAAAACACCTAAGTCACATGTTTTTATAATTCCTTGAGATCCTTACTGAGAAAAATAAAAACTTGTAGAAGGGCTGCTACTGGTTTAAGAGGTCAGGTTGACCTGAGACAGTGCAAGAAAATGGAGCATAAAAGATTGATCCTTTAACAGCGTGCTTTAAGAGACAGCATCTGAAGTCCAGCTGCTGCTTGCACAGCCCCATTTGACCTGCCTTGGAGGGCAAAGCAGGCCATGGGAGGGGCTGGTAGAGGAACTGTGTCTCTATCCCCACTTGACCTCAGCCACTGAGGCTGGTTGGTTAATACGTTGCAGGAAAGGGAGGGATTTCTCATTTTGCTCTCCATAGGAGGAAATTCTAATAAAGAATTAGCAGATAAAGCAACAGCAACAAGGATAGGAATACAGGTATAGGAGGCAAAGTGCAAGCTTTGAAATATATTGTCCCAGATTTCTGTGAAGCAAGGTCTCTTCCAGTGTCCCACTGCTTACCTCTGCCTATATCTGCAGCCACTGCCCAGGTATCTTACTGGGACCTCAAACAATGGGAGAGAAGAATATTTTACACTCATTTAGCTCTCAGTTCCCAGAGGTCTTGATCTAAAAAGAGAGGCTTTTTGATATTTCCATTTAGGACAGACCTATACAGCAGCAAACCCCTGTTCGTGCATACATCACTAAAAAATTGGTTTGAGCTCAGCAACTAGGGCATGCCAAAAGTTGCCTTTAGCATTGTACAGATTAATCAAATGCACCAGGTTGCATGTAACATTTTTGAATGAGTGAAACATCATTACTTTTAAATAACACGAGATCTCGGGAAGGCTGTAGTAAAGAAAAATCCAAAAGCAATTCAGAATACTACTACTTGTGGATAATTCATTTCTATAATTCCTCGTGCAGTGCTTCTAGCAATCATTGTTGGTTCAAAGACTTTCATCAGCAGAAGCATGGCTGTTAGCAGTGGCAACCAGTCTGGTGCAGTGGTTTGGCATGAATGTATTCCTACCTCCTGCTCATCACAGATACTTTAAACTGTTATGTTCAGCTAGGTAATACTCAGTGTACTGTAAATACCTACTTAATAATTTGTCAGTATGTTATCAATAAATTGATGCAGAAGTGACCTGACATTTTCTATATATGTAAGATCAATGTATGTAGGATCAGATCTGGGAGGAGTGAACAAACTGGGCAGACAACTCCACTGGTATGAGTTATTACATTTTCATAGAAATGCTCATAAACACTAATAAAATGTAAGTTTTAATAAACTTGTCAATGAAAATGATCAGAAAATAAATACTTGCAGCTATGAATGTAAAAACATGGAAAACCTGAGATAGTCATCATTAAGAGGCATTTTTAAATAATAAATTAGAATATGTTATCGTCTTTCATAGAGGAGAGCTTCATGGCTGAGGTGCTTGGAGGTATTGATGCAGCAAGGTGGGAAATAACCTTCTCTGGAGTCTGGGGAACTGATGAAGAGGAGCTGCATGTTCTGACGTTAAGAGAATCCAATTTACTCCCTTACTACATGTCAAAAGCAAAGGCAAAATGCTTGTGGTAGTCACTTGTTGCTAGCAACAGAGTAGTGGGAAGGACAGAAATCTAGACAAGATTGGACAGCAAATACCAGGAAAACAAGCATTAAACCCTCAGGGTGACCTGGAATTCACAGGCTGACAGTGCAGAGATTGTGTGACACAAAACTTTGCACGCAGGTTGATATTGAAGTTGATATGAGTTTGGAAGGCTGTTGCTGACTCTCTGAATTCAGAATAGCAACAGCAGTGACCAGACAAACGATACATGAAAGTTGATGGTGAATCTTTTGTCTGAATAAGGACTATAAGCAACAGAGAATAGAGCCCTATGGATTTGGCTTTTGGAAGCTTTTGCAGCAGTAGTTGCCTGAACTGAAAACCTGTCAGTAGCCTCTATATCAGAAGCATAATTCTGGTAACAGTGTTCAGCGTGAGAAAGCAGTCAGACCTCTCTGCGTATGAACTTGAGTCCTGAATGTGAAAGGAGGCAAATTGGTGTTGAATTTCTGGTAGAGACTGTCCCTTCTCTGTAAGTGTGTTGGAGAGCTGCTCAGGTCTGGGATGCAGTCTAGGGTAAACCCCTTCCAGCAGCTCATCTATGTGCTGGAAGTCACCAGTAAATACCTGCAGGCCATGCTCACATTAACAGCCTTGAACACTGTCAAGAATGCCAGCTTTGAAATCACCATGCAGAGTGCAGTCCCTTTGTCTTCCATCTGGCTGTTCAGCCATGTATTATTGATGGCCTTCCACCCTCCTCTCCCGCAGAGCTCTTGTGCACTGCTGAGCTGAAGCAGGTGCAGAGGCCAGCGTGGAGCCTGAGCTGCTGATCTCCGGGCTGTCGGCTCTTGTTTCTTTTCATGCATACGTCCTAGCACTGATAGGGACCACTTGATATTGGTACAAAACTGAAGAGGCCTTGCAGAGAATCTTTTTTTTAAAAAACTTCTTTATTCAGTTATTCAGTCATTACTAATTTTAATTTCTTACTGGTCGGTAAGAAATTAAGAGCTGTGTCTTGCTGAGTTTGCTTCAGGTATTAGGATACTGTTGCCCCACCATCCTGGTTAAATAACAGATTTATGCAGTCTTACGTTTCCTGGCTTTGCACTTCAAACAGCTAGTGTTGTGAGACATGTTAGATGGAGGTTAAGTGTCTATTCCTCTTGATTTTTCACTAGTGTTGGTTTTGTTTGCGTTTTTTTATGAAGTTGTTAGCATTAAGTGTCAAATCCTGCTCACTCACTCACACTTTGACTTATGGTAACGTAAGTAGTGAAAAAATCTTCAACATACTTATTTCAGAGGATTTCTTTGCTTTCTTAGTCACATTTACATAGAACATGAGACATCACTTTTAAAGGAATGCTCTGTATTGAAAATTGTGAAGAGAAGTAGTTCACTTGCATTTAGTCTTGGTTGTGAAAATGTGAATAGACCCACCATTCAAATGTGGTTGAGTAAAATGAAATTTCAGTTCACTCATGCTCATTCATACTTGAAGTTTGACTTTTTTACAGTCTAGGTGTGCATGCATGCATATATTTAGTCATTAGTCAAGAGTGTTCACGCAGGTGAAAATTGTGTGCATCTGTCCTTAGAGAATCATTTTACTTCAAATAAGTACTCCTAGCTTTATGCAAGTTGCAGGGTTCATGTATTAATAGAAGGATCTGCATTTGGTCTTTTCACCTTTACAAGAAAGTCATATTGTGTCAGAGCAAGAAACTGCTCAGTTTGTAGAAAAGAAGTGACAAGAGAGGAGAGTTATGGAATTGCTCTGAAGAGTTACTGAAGCTTACTGAAAAGCCCATTATTCAAACTACCTGAAAACTGTAATAAATTTTTAGGTTCAGAAGCTAGTCAAAATGAAAAATGTTCATCAAAGCTAGGTTGTAGCTTAAACACCTTTATCAGCTCTGCTAGAAAGTTAAGAACCAAAGCTGCTCAGAAGTCTATAATTAGGACATTTAAACATTAAATATCTATTTATGGTTTTCAGCTAATTAAAGGGACAAACACTAAAACAAGTTTTTGATTCTTTATTTGTGCCAATCTCCTCTGGTAATAGACAAAGAATAATGCCATCATAAGCTTCCCAAATCTAGTAAACAGAGTGTACAGCAGCATTGATCTCAGAGCCCATTGATGCCCAGTGTTGGACACAGACAGCCCAAGTCTCTTTTTCCCTGTGACTGATGGTCGAGTGGCTGCACCTTTGGTTCTGTAAGAGCATTTTCTCCCCCTACCATTTCCTGTCATAGCACCATCTTCAACCTGAGAGCTGCAACCTGAGAGCTGAGGGAGCAATTATCCACTGCAGCACTGGTGTGACCTACCACGGTTGGCTTTCAGACTGAAGGGACTTGTGGTCACTGTGCTCCTCTCCTTCCCCAGGAAAGGTTTCACACAGAAGTGTTCTGAGCTTTTGTATGTGGAAAAATGAATGAGACTGGAATGTGGCACCATATTTCAATGCATATAGCACTTATCCAGTTAGAGTTGCATGTCCTCGAGTCCTTGAACAACTGCACAGATGAAGGAGGGAGGTACTGGGGGCTCAGGGGCAGGATCTGGCAGTTGGATGGAAGATCAAGACAGGGTAGATACAGGGTAAAACATGTTACTGAGGAGGGAGGAACATGAAGGAAAAAACACTCTGGAGTAAGTTTTTTAGGGTAGAATTTATGATTAAAAATATACTATCTTTGTGAGATAAGGAAGCACTAAATGAATTTCTTTGTTCAAGGTTTGTTCTTATCAACATGAATCATTGAAATACTCCGTTTCTGTTCTTTTTTAGATAGACCTATAGCTGTATTGCTACAAAAAGTTATTCCACTGAAACATGAGTTGCTGGAAAGCATGTTAGATGTCTTTTAATTCTGCTTTAGAGCTAGTTTTGTTGCTTTGTAGTTGGACAGAGAAAAAGCTTGGGAGATAATTCCTTAGAAAAAGAAAATTATAGAATAAGGAGACTTTGAATCTGCCTCAATAGTGAATAAATCAATACTGTAGTGACCTTAGCTGGTAAGAAGATGATTTTATAGCAAAGTGGAACCCCCCTTATACTCTTTTGGTAATGATTTACCATGAAATACTAGTGTCAGAGTTGGCACTAATAAAATTTAACAGCATAAGGAGACAAGTCAGACATGCTAACATGTAACTCCTCTGTATCTAAGTGTCAAACTCAGATTTCTGAGGATTCTAAATGTATTTATAAAAGCTGGAATGGGAAAAACAATTTAAACATCATAAAACAGTGTATTTAGGAAACCATAAAATGAATTTCTCAACTATGTGTAGAGTTATTTTCATTCTATCATGAAAAGAGGAAGGCAAATAATTTTAATGTGATCTGTGATTTATATTGTAACTCTAGGTGCTTAAAACTCATGTTATTTATGTGTTGTGCTTAGTATGTTATTCTGTTTCAATAATTAAATTCATATGAACTGCAACCAAATATCCCATCTGTCTCTCAGCTGACATTCTGCAATTTTAAAAAAAAATTACTCTTGTAACATAGTTATGTATTTAAAGTAGTTATGTATTTGAAGTTCCATCTTTTGGCATCAAGCATTAACATTAAAAATGTAGTGAAAAAGATATTTTGGCTAATCATTTTTGTACACTTACATAGCTGAGATGTATAGGCGTTTAACTTTTTTTTCTTTAATCAAGCAATATTCTACAAGTGCAGAAGCCATTGTTTGGGAAAGAAAGGTAGAGTTGATGTCAAAACCATGTTGTAGAAACAGTTGTTCCTGCATAATAAAATTTAGTATGTTTATGGTATTGTTACCTGTGCTAGATGTTTTCCTTCCACACCGTGAAACAGAGCTAATTGAACACAAAATCCTTGAGAAAAAAATTTGTGTCATGCAAAAGGATTATTTACTGTTTATGTTTTGGAGCTAATACTTTCAGCATTTTAAAAGAAGAAAATCCACCCATGTATAGATACAGGTATCACATGACAGTGATACAGAAAAGGGTGAGAGTAGCTGTTTCATATTCTGGAGGCAGCTCACTCTCCCTCCTTTGGTGTATTCACATGTTGAAACAGCCACCAAGCTGGAGCCACAGGATGCAGTGTCTGCTCTTTTTTTTCTGTCCTGTCCTTTCTCAGTGAATAAAAGAGCATAAAAGTTGGCATTACAGGGCCAGAGACTGGCTTTTTTGTTGTCTGCTCTCAGGAGAAGCAGGCGAGAGTGCCTTGGGTTCGTGCTGGGCAATTCTGTGTTGAGAGTTGTGTCTTCAGTTGTCCCTTACACAGTCCCCTGGAGAGAAGATAGCAATAAAGTGCCAAAAGTAAACACTACCTGTCTTTGTGGAGTTCCTGACTTTGAGTACACAGGTAGCTCTTCCCCATCCTCCTCTCGAATTAAGAGTACTGGTTACATGTCAAGAGGTAAAAGTCTTTAAAATGAGTGTCTCTGTCAGGGTTCACAGAATGTTTAGCTATTTCTGCTCAAGGAAAGTGCATGGGTATTCTGCAGAGCTGGAACACCTATGAAAACCTTTGGAAATTTTTCAATATATATTATGAAACGAGGGGTTAAAAGGAACAGCAGAGCCCCATTTTTGCCTTAGCTGCATTAAATGCCACAGTTGAATCAAACAGCAGTTTGATGCTGAGGTTTGAAAACAAAGCCGAAAAAAATGGCATAATTTTTAATAACTGCCACAAGTTTGCTGCAATGTGTTCCTTGATTCATTTCTATCTGGAATTTGGAAGGAAAACTTTGGAGGTGGTGAAGTGGAATTGACATCTCTTTTTATATGAAGAAGTAAAATTATTCCTTTTCTAAGGTATTATGAATTTTTTTGTGTGAGTATTCCTCTTAGTAACTTGGCAATATAATGACTGAAAAGTTCAGAGCTAACAGCAGAGGAACCACTGAACAAATTGTAAAACTGATGCTGATGTAAATAACTTCATCCATGGTGAGGACTGTGACTGAGTTGTGGCAGGGCTCATAACTCCTGTTTGCTTTGCAACATTTGCTTTGCCAAAGGGAAAGCACCAGTCAATCTTGGAATAATAGAAGGTAGTTTCAGTGCATGAAAATGTTAACAAATCCAGTAATTATGATCCTGTTATGAAAATCATGTACATTTTTAATTCATGTGTTCTGCTGAGCAATCTGTGAGGTCTGGGTTTTTCATTCTAGCAATAGCTGCTATCAAAGTCAAGGACCAAAGCACTTGAGTGGCTCAGTTAAAGAACCTCTGTGAGCCCTATGTTATGCAAACTGGCCTATCAGCATAATTTAGCATATTTGAATAAATGAATTCCCAAATTAAGATAACCTTTGTGAGACTGTATCCAATCTGTTCTGGTTAATGCACAGATTTAAATTTTTATCTATTATTTTTCATTTTACTGCTGCTCACTAACATATCAGAGAGTGGAGTACTTGAAAAATGTTTGTTCAATAATTGCTAAATGCCTAAATGTTATCACCTCACTAAGAAAATTGCATCTGTACTGTGCAGAGTGTTTAGCCATGGTGTGGGTGGACAGCCCTGCCTGTCATTGTTTTTGGGCTGGAACTCTTTTCCAAAGCTACTGCAGAAAGTCTCACAATGCTAAACACTTCAACATTGTCTCTTTGTGGGGTATACCAAGGTCTTCAGTTTCCAACACTAGTAATCTTGTATATACTTGTGGTCATAAAGTAATCTTTTTTTTTTAGAAATGTATTTAAAAGGCATTAAAAAGCATTATGAAGAAAATACATGGTATTTTCTTCATGGTATATACGTGGAAATACATGGTATTTCATAGAGGTATGAAAAATAATTAAATCTATGTTCTTTCACAAAGCCTCTATTTTCCTTCTATTCTGAAATTCAAAAGAAAATATCAAATATCTTTTCATCCTGGGTGGAAAATCTGGTGAGTTTTTCTGTGTCTTTACCCTTTTTTTGAAAGTAATTTTTTAGTTTTAGGTGTAAAAAAAAAATTAGAAATTGCAAGGTGACACTATCACAAGAAGAAGAAGAGAAATAAAATACAACCTTTTGATGGTGGTGAATAGGATTTCCTCTCTCCTGTAATTTATAAACTTCTCTGCTTTGTGTCTTCAACAGCACTTGGGGGCAAGGAGGATGTATCTAATGTTTATTGTGGTAGGGCACTTTGCAGTGCAAAGAATTAAATGATGCATGAAATGACCTGTCACGCTGTATTACGTGTCACAGTATTACATACACAGAGGAATGCTTTAAAAAAAGGCAGAAAAAAACTCCTGAAGCCCCACTTTGTTGTTGTTTTGAAGAAACATTTGGTTTGTGAACATGTATATATATTTCTGCATGATTTATTTTCGCTAAGCCACAGAAGCCCATCAACTACTAAAACAGAAAGAAGAGAGATGCTGGATAGTTTCCCTCATCAATTCATTAGGAAAGATAATGGGGTAGATTTGGTGCCAGTGCTACAACTTTCCTACAGGGAAGAGCAAAACCCAACTTTTGCATCTCATGCTGGAAATAAGTTATGAACTGTTCTCTGAATGGCTCCAAGTATCTTCATTACTGTGGCAGAAGTTAGGGACATCCTTGTGAAGCTCTGCAAAAAGAATAGAAAATGATGGTACACTGCATTTCTTATTAAATAATAATATTTTCAAGTTTGTGCTAGGTAGTTTCATCTTATTTTGCCTGCAGTTGATAGTGCTTTGATGAAGCTCAGATTGAATCAAGAAGTCCACAGTGTAAAAGTCTTGTCTTATGATTCATATGTCCTCCTTTCCACTACAAATACCTTTCTGCCGTTTCACAAGGACATGGACGCAAATCTTCCCTCAGGTGTGGGGCCTAAATCAAAGTGCAAGTTCAGACCTTACCATTTTGAGCAGAAAATAGTCACTTTAATTGGAATGAGTTTCTTTTTTTCTTCCTCATATGCAGAATAAGGTCAAGAATGCAGCAGATATTTTTTTCCCCTCAACTGCATTGTTTTCTCCCTACTTTTGTTAGTAGGGTAGAAAATCTATTTTGCCTTTAAAAAGTGAGATCCAGACAACAACACATTCCTCTTGAGTGTTTGAGGTGATACAATGACATTCCCTACTCATCATTATTCAGATTTTTAAAGACAGCAGTAGAAATGCCAAAACCCTGATTGGGCATTCACCAACTGCGTCCCAATTTCTTATTTGCTTAATATTTATGTCTCTCTATTTCGTTTCAATAAATAATATATTTAGTTAAATACTTCATTTAGGTAGCAGTTGCTGCATTTTGTAGCAAAGGGGGGAAATACATATGAGGAACAACTTGTCTTTTTACCTCTGCTCAGCATTGTTCAAAGTAATTTAGTTTTTGTCAGACCCAGGACTGGCCTTTTCCACCCTGTTGCATTGAAAGGCTCACTGTCACATGCCAGTGGTGCTGGGAAGATGGTGGCTGGATAGTCCTTTCCTCTTCTGCCTTGTATTGAAGGAAGGAGGGGTGGGAGGTGGGCAACTCTGTGATTCCAGCTTCAGAGAAGGACAATGGGCCTTGAGAACATTGTCCAATTCCCAACTTTGGGAAAAGTATGAATGTGAGTTCACTTGGAGTTGTGGATTTAATTTGAAGTGATTTGAGTGCAGTTCTGACCAACTCTTCACTTTATCAAGATTTGGGGAGCTGCAAGTTCCTGCGTGGGAACAGATTGGTGACCCCCCATTGTCTGGCATTTTTCTGTCTGGAAGTGCCTTATATTTAATGCTCCAAAGGAAAGTGAACTTCCTCTTCAAGGACTATGTTTATAAAACCTAAGCATGACTGGAAGAGAGAGGTGCTGCTTTCTCATGCTGGGTCAGGCACAGACCACAGTTTAACACTAAAATTCTTATGTGCTACTCTAAACAGGCTTGAAAAACTGTCCTTGAATAATGTTAAAAATTGGAGACTCTGCCCAATGTTGTTGGAAGATTCAAGATTTCTGGAGCTTTTTTAGTTGTTTCAGAGTGAAAAAAAACAAGTTTCAGCATAGTTTTGTCTTGCGTGAGAATGGTTAGTTGATGGCCAGAACTCCAAGTGAAATTCATGATGTGGGAGCTAAACCCCAAAAGAAGCATTAATCAAAGCTGTTGAACGGAGCTCCTTCACTTCTGTCACTTGCCACTTCGAGTGGTTTGTGCAGGTTTATTTTAGATGGCAGCAGGGTCACAGATTTGCTTCTAAGCTTTCCTGAGGTTTGGTTAATGGGCCCCACCCACTCCTCTGCCTGTGCTGGGATCGACAGAAGCCCTGTATGTGTGTCTGCATGGGATCAGGCATGCAAAGGAGCTCTGCCGTGTCATGTACAGCATTTAGTTCCCGATGTGAGCTATGGTAGGCACGTCTGCTCCACTCCTCATTCATCACCATGTGAGCAATCTGGAGACCTGCATAGTTTTACATTCAGTGCAGTGATGCAACAGAAGAGAAAATCTCTACTGTTTCCATGGCAACTTGTGCGTCGGACCCTGGCTGGAGCGAGGCAGCAGGATGCTGTCAGTCCCTGCAGTCGGTGATTCAGTGAAACCACATCAAAGGAAAGCATCTACTCTCGTGCTCCCCCAAACACCTCTTGTTATTAGCATATGGGGACCATGGTGAATATATTACCAGAAGTGCAGCCCTAGATTTCCTATTATAACTTTATTCCTTCATATTTCAACCCATGCCACTGCTTTGTTTCGATTCAGTTTTCTTTCTGGAGATAGTCATTGCAGAGCACTTCAGGATTATCCATTCAAATCTTGCTGAGGCATGGTCAGATGCAGTTAGTAGCAGGTGACTGGTGATCTGTGAAAAATGATCTGGGAGACTCCATTCTGTCTCTAGCTGGCAGATACCAACAGCCCAAATGGTGTCAGCACCAGTACCTTTCCTTAGCAGCACTGTTAAAGGGTCAGAGGGACTAACTTCCTCCTTTTTTCCCCAAAGTGGCAGTTACTTCAATTCAGATCATGCACACTGAGAAACAGTGTGAAGATTATTCCATCCTACAGCTTTCCTGGCTGAAATAGTCTTTGCATTTTTGTGTTTATCTGTGCATAGATTTGCATGGTTCATAAGTTACACAAAAGCCACATCTGTTTAATAAATACTGTGTGGCAGAGGTGGTATATATTTTTTAATGAAAGTGTGACTTTTATCACACCTCTGTCCTAAAGTTGTGGCCACCTGGTTCCCATTGGAGTGTTTTATTTGAAATTCATATTGTCTTCATTGGGTATTTATCATGCTTTCCTACAGGTATAAAAAGCTTAACACTTCTGCTTATGGAACAAAGTAAATATTTGGTCTAATTTGGAGCTAGCCTTAGAAGGTTTCTAATTAGAGCAGTTGTTCTTTATATGGTGTAAGGTCTCTCAAGCTGATTGTATGCCTGTATGTGAGATCTTTACCGTAAGTGTAGAAAGCATGGGGAAAAAATGCACCACTGTTCAAAAGAAACTTCTGTTACATATAATACAACAGAGTCCCAAGCATTTGCTACTGTAATTACAGTAGCACAATCAATAAGCAAGAGTTTACTTTTTGTTTTTACACAGCTTTCTAACGTGCCAAAATAGCTTCCTCTTCTCAGCAATTATTGCTCATGTAGAATTTGAGCTCATCGGGAGTTGTCTGTCAAAATGTTTTTAATGAAAATTTGAGTTTGCATAACACTGACACATTGATGTCTTTTGCTTCTGACTGTTGACACTGATGGGCTAAAAAGCTTGATTTTTGGGGAGGGAGAAAATTGCATTAGTTGGGCTCATTTGGAGAATCTCTGTTTGCTGAATTAATTTGCTATGCTTTGTTTTTCTGCTGAATATTAAACCTTGTTTTCCAACTGTGCATATAGTGCCTGAGGGGAATTGCTCCAGCTCTCATTTCTGTGACTACATTTTCTTGTAGCGCAGCGCAGTCCTGAGCTGGGGGTGCCGTGCAGAGCTGACATTGTAGGCTGTGTTAGAGGAGGCATGGTCTGATCAAAAACTGCTGCCTGATACTTCCCAGATTCTGGTGTTGCACCTCAGCACCTGAATAAGTGTCACAGTTTTTTCCATAAGCATTGTTTTGTTTAATCCAGTTGATGTGGTAAAACCTGTCTCTCTGTGGGATGACTTGTGAATAGATGCTCACTTTTGTGAAGCTCTAGCTAGATCAGCAACACTGTACAATTAATCATGACAAATGCCTTGGTGGTTGTTCTTCACTTGTACCCCCTTATTCACAGTACATATATATAAATGCTAAAGATGTTACCAGTTTCAAGGTGACATTATTAGCTCTCTTTCACCATCCCAATAAACATCTGAGGATCACAGTTGTTATTTTCTTTTCTCCCTGAAAAACACTCAAAATTGAGGGAGGTATGTGGTATACTCTGCCTTTATCTGAAATAAGCTATGACATTTAAAAAGAAGCAGAGAGAACTCCATCAGGAAGAGCACAAGTTCCGTCAGTGCCCTGTCTTCAGCCATCAGTGGAAGTTGATCAGGTGGGAAGAAGCCAAAGGGCCCTGCCAGTTGATATATCTATGCTCAGCTCTCATTTGGTTTTGTTGGGATTGTGAAGGGTTGCAGAGATGGGGGGCATATCTTTCATAGTTGTGTGGTGTATGCTAGGCATTCCAAGGCATTCCAAGTCCTTCTTGTGCATCTTTAAATTAAGTTTCAGCGCCCCTGTGTAGTTCGATATTATGTCTGTTATGCAGGAGAGGAGACTTGGGCAGAGGCAGGTGAAGCTGATTGCTGAAGGCCACACCACAGTTCTCTGGCAGTGCTGCTCTGCTGCTTTCCAGCATTGTCTCGGAGGCAAAGTTGTCCTTTCTCCCTTGAGGGTGCTCAAGGGAAGTGTATAGCCCTTATTTTTCAGCCCTCTCTTCCTGTTTTGTGAGCAGAGTGAAATTGTCTGGACCAGTGAAGCAAGTTGGCTTCAGGCATCTTGTCAAATTAACTTTCTTTGTCTGTGCATATGTGGGCTGCGTGGCAGGAGTCAGCAGGTGCAGAAGGCACAGGCACACTGGTAGTGTCAGAGACGCTTACGTGAGTAAGAGCTGGCACTGTGAGAAACAGTCTCTTTTAAATTTCTATTTCAGTGAAAAGATCAAATGTGTTTATAATTATTGCCATCATGCTAACTGATAACAGACTGATCCTTTGCTCCATGTAGCATTCAGCTCCATCAATATGCCTGAGAGCTGTCGTCATCCAGGTCAGAGAGGATATTTGCAATTGCACAGTGCTCTCTCCAACCCTATACATTTAATGTTGGCCACAGGTTGGTGACAGGAGTCCCCAAGAGTAAGGTAGCTGCTATGAGTAATCAGACAGGAACCTGATGCATACCAAAATGTTCAGAAATAGGCAGCAGGAGCTTTCCTGCAGGGTCCGAGGGAATATGTGCATCTAACTCAACTGCTAAAATATGAAAAGGGCACTGTTTTCCTCACCACTCACAAAAATAAACTGGCAAAATGGGACCTTGAGGGCCTCTGACATCAGTATGTGGTCATCACTCAGTCACAATTGAGCGTGTTCAGCCAGGGAGCTCCTTTAGCTGCTGGTGGTGTCTGGGTGTGGGGCTGTGGGAGGTGTGAACTGTTAGCTTTTCTCTTCCATGTGTAACTTGCCCTTCTCTCAGTGGGTCACCATCAAGGTCGACCTTGGCCAGGGCTTAGTAAGGCTGTGTGCACTAACTTGCAGCAGAAGGCGGGGGGGG